>VZTE01000894.1:1279296-1448800 GCA_013397775.1 Eulacestoma nigropectus | reverse complement strand
TATTTTATATTTTATATATTTTCTATTTATTTTATATATCAATTTATAACTATTTTGAGCCTTACAATAAATGTGCTAAAATAAAATCTTTGGAAGACTATAGAAGATCCACCTAAATATTACTATAATTGTTGTTCTTGCTTAATATCTGCCAAACATGTCAAGGTGCATCAGTACAGATGCACCTTGGTACAAAAGCAAACCTTTTTGAGGTGAAGAAAATATGACTGAGAATCAGAAGGATTAAGTGTTCTGTCAAGGATGGTGCTACAGTTATGAATTATTTACAAAACATGGAATTCAAAATACTGAAATTCAGCATTTCAGAGTCACAGTTTTCAAACTGCACATCTGAGAAATACACTTTTTGATGCTTCCCAACTTTGGGGGCAAAGTTAAACACAAGTCATTTCTCCAGTCTTGAATACTTCTATTGATTTTGGACTTTGAGTAAAAGAAAACTCAGCTGAGGTCACAAAGTTTCTACTGTGGCAGCCACAGTGCAAGTGATTAAAACCCTGTCTCTCACCTTAAGTGTTCCAATTCAGTCTTGTGAAGTTTAACACCTCACCTCAAGTCCCAGCCAAATCTCAAGGGGCTTTGAATTGACATCACAAACACACCTCCAAGTTTAACAAAGAAGCCAAAAAAGACAAACAAGGAAAAGAAATACTTATATGCCAGGAGCAGCTATTCCACAGAGATTCAATCCAAAGGAAAGCTGGAAGAAAACACTGCAAAAGCACATTTTTTTCTTTCAAGGGCTGTAACTAGCTTCTACTCCTACCATAGGAGGGCTTAAGAGTGTCCAGATAAGACACTCTCATCTTTTACCTTAATGAACTCTGAACTGACAAGTCTTTTATGACAAATTCAGCGCTCTAGCAGTAGCTTCAAAACTACATGAGATTTAGAGCCCCATTTGAAGCCATATCTGGTTTGTCTCGCCTCTGTGACAAGTTCTCACAGTTCTCATCTGGGTCAGTAAATGGAGATCCCATGATAGGGAAAACTGACATCCCATTCATCTTGCTTTGCATGAGTGCTTTGCCTGTCAAAACAGCCACACAACAATGTTAGTTTTATATACTCTTAAGAAATGCAGCCTCAAATTGGCTGCCAAAACACAAGCAGGAGGAGTGCAGACAGGAGCATACACCAAGATGAGGAAACAAATTGAAAATTTAGATGACTACAAATAAAAAACAGGAGAGGCGTTGTCATCCTTCCTTTTTTAGCCTGAGAGATGTATTGCCTTCTCTTTTTTTCTCCACATGATAGTCAAAACCAGGTGCATGAAAAATGACATAGAGTTTGAGGTCAGAAAGGATGATCTGATCATTTAACTCATCCTTCCCCCAGGGTCCTATATCTCTTCCACTACTTTTTAATAAAACTCAATGACCTTGGTTAAGATCGGGCATCTTTTTCAGCACACCAGAACAATTGCTATGGCCTGCATTTTAGACAAACATGGGGGAAAGTAAAACACACCAAGAGCAGATCAGACCACTTTTGTGCAGGGGAATAAAGAGTTCTATCAGACCACGGCATGTGTCTGGTTAAAGGTAGCGGGGATTGTGATTTGACTATAATTTTTCTTTATTCAAAATGATACGTATACGTACTAGGGATGTGTTGAGGAGAGTGATTTTTGTTTCCCAAAGACCTTAATAAAAAGAAGTCAACTACAACTTTCAGAGAGCCATAGACTTTAGAGCCAGAAGAGGCCACCAGGCAATGTGCAAAATTTAAGCTCGACAGAATAACTAAGCCAAAATTGGTTATCAGTGGAAAATCATCATTAAAGGGGAATAGGATAAGTAGCACTCAGGAGGCTTTGAGACTCTTGCTTTGTTTGGGGATTTTTTTCTCTTTTAATTTGAAATAAATATATAATTAATCGTAAAATGTGTAAATTACACAAATGGGGGAAGTGGTAAATCATGTTGAGCATAAGGCAGCTATAGAAATTTATTGCAAGAATTTGTTAAACTGGTCTCAGTAAATCTGTATATGTATCTAACAACTATTCATTTTCACTAATGATCTCAACAGGGTAAATGTGTTTATTTAGGAAACAGGAATGCATTCCCACTAAACAGGGAAAATTGCTACTTTGAAAGTGACTAAGGTATTTAATGCAAAGGCAACTCAGACAAGATCTCAAAGGCAGAAAGACCAGAAAGGCAGTGTGATCTTTGGGTTTATAGATTGTAGGAGTACTACTTCTCTGAGCAGGAAAAAGGCAACAATGTGTCTCTCCTTTGGTGTTGTTTGGCATATGGAATATTAAAGATAACAAGTAAAGTTTTGCTGAAGTTCTTGAAAAAACCATTCAAAGATTTAAAAGGTAGTTAAAATAATTCCTGAAGAAAAACAGCAAAAAATTACTTTGAAAACAGTTTAATCTGTGGAGTTTATCAAATTGAAAATAGAGAGGAAGTTTGATTACAGTGTTTATATTCTTTTATTTTAACAAAAACATTGTACTACATTATCAAAAGAATGAACGAATATCTTTGCTGTGTCATCATACTGAAGTAATACAACCATTTGAAACACAAGCTTTTTTCGAATAAAAATTACAGGGACAAACATGTTAGCAAAACTGTCAGTTTGTGATATATAGTGTGTTAAACAGAAGTTATTGTGGATCCTTTACCCTTAAGTTCTATGTATATATCCATGAAAAAGAAATTAGCTAAAAAGTAAGTGAAAAACTTACTATCTGTGTAACAAATAAACACTCAATTATAGTAATTTTAACGCATATGATGGTAAAGAGGGGAAAGGAGTGATGAGAGAAGAATTAATCAAAATGAAATACATTTTCACTTTAAGGTTGTAGCATTCTTTCTCATTGCATTATGATTATGAAAAGAAGGATAATTGATTTTATTTTCATTTGCCTGAAGTAGGAGATAATTGTATTTTATATAAATGTAAATTAAATACACACATATATACATATAAGAATAGGTACTAAAATAAAACAGTTCATTTTTTTGTGTATTTGGCAAAGATTTGACAGCATTTTAGCCTAGATAAAGTGAATGGTTTACTGTGGAACATTAAGAACATAGAAGACCTCATGCAACCCTTAATAAACAATGTGTTGCTTTAACTAGTGTCTAAATGATATGCAAGTCAAATTAAAGATGCCATTTGTCATCTGTACAAGTAAAGTGACTCATGCACAAAATTAAAAAAAAAAATTGCCATCGCACAGACTTTTATTTGCTGCTTCATCTTTATATAACGTGAGGAAAGAAAGGCAGAACCACTTAGACTGATGAAGTCTGAAACAGATAATAAGGCAAATCTAGTCAATTGTAAATGTTTATGAAAGAAGAGTTTAAAAGGGATAGTGAATTTACTAGGCTCAAAGATAACCAATAAAAAGAAGATTAATTGAAAAGGGTAGGTAGATGAATGGCAGGCTTCACTTTACAGGCAAGGTAAATACAAATAGGCTTCAAATTTCAAAGGCTTATGTTTGCAAAATTTTGGTATGTTTTCTACTGAGATTTATTCCTATTTACATCTCACTGCAATTCTTTCTAATCCTCTGACCATCATAATGCTGACATCTATATAGGAAATTGAATACAACAGTTTCCTTCTTATATATGAACAGTCATGTCATATTTTCACTCTAGTTGTTTAAAGCCCAGAGGAAAAATTTTACAGTTGTTCCACACTGCCTTGTATACTAAAATAAAATACATAAACAAACACAGCCTTGCCCACATCTCCTATGAGTGATGGAAAAGAATTTTAAAAAAGAGCATTTGTGATCTACTTATGTTAGATGAAATGCAGGTATAAGTACAATATTTTAGCAACCTCATTACAAGCTTCATAACTAGCATGGCTAAGGGCCACTCATTAATGCATAAAATACTAGAGTGGTCTAAAATTTTCATATCAAGTCAAAATATCCAGAATTCCCAAGAGACTGTTGATTTCAGCCCCGTATCTTTAGAAGGATGTGGCATCTCTCAGTGAACTAGATATGAACTCCGTTTTATTTCCTTTCATGCTTTCCATTTGTTATTACAACCATGATATCACAGTGTTGTGCAAGTCAAAGGGACAGCATTACTGTTATAACTAGTGTCATCAAATACTGACAGTGGCTCATTTACATTTAGATATTTAATACTGTCCAAATGTTCCAAATATTTTTCTGTACTGGTCTGGATTTTGGGTCTAAAATGATTTTTTTTTTTAATGTTGTGAATTCTTCACAACACAGTAATAAAATGGGTTTTTCTATTTTCGCTCATATCAGTAAATTTTTTGTCTGTAATTTTAATTTGGGTAATACTACAGTGTTTGTAAAAAAAACCCCTTCTTAACTCATTCACTGCAAAGAAATGCTTGCACATCTAGTAGCCTTGAAAAGAAAGAAAAAAAAAATCCCTCAAACAGCACAGGTTTCCATAACAATACTGTTTTAGCAGCACTCATCAGGTGCAACCTGATGGTTTCAATGCAATGACCTTTTAGAATTATCACCATAAAAAATGGGAAGTATTTCTATTATAAGATCTTTATCACTGTCATCCTCATCATCATCATTGCATACATCAGTATAAACATTTTCAGGACAAGGAACATTTGACCACTTAAAAAAGGTTAGAAATTTGTGTTGTGTATAGTATTGTATGCAGAGTGGGACATACGTTATATAATCGTGAGGATGTGACAAATTGAAGCCCAAAACCTTAAACATCTAAAATACAAGTTGTTTATTTGGTTAGGTTTTGGAAGGGTTAGCAAGAGGAGTCACGACTTTCTTGTTGGTTTTGCTGCAACTGTCATGAAAATGAATTTGTGTGTTTGTTTAAATGTTTGCCAAGGGCATGGAAAATGACAAATAGGATTCTCTTAGTTATGGTAACATTACAAATGACAATAGTTGTTAATGTAAGCCCCAAATTAATTGTGCTGTAGCCTGAAAGTCAAACTTTATTGCAAGTGTGAGTGAAGACAGTATTTTATGTCCAATACACAATTTTTCATTCTTGAATATTAACCACAGATTTGTTTTCATTTTGTCTCAATTAATGTTTTTGTTTTTGCTTTATATTAGTCATTCTGCAGAAGGAAATGTGCAGGAAGGTGGTAGATAGACTTGTGTAGAAGAGATTTTTCCTGCCACAGCATCTTGCGACAATATGTTGACCTGAAACTCCACAGCAGTAATTCTGATGAATGTTACAGAAATTGCTTTCAAAGGCAAATAATGCCTGTAGGTACTTTGCTCAAGGCCTGTGCTTCCTTCTGTCTCTCAAAGGGGCCCTCAGCTCTTAAGAGCTACAGCTGGGCCCTCTCTCCATGGTATCTATGCATGTGCACCATACCAAGGTATCATAGGAACGCGCTACAGCTGAATCATGCAGTTCATAATCCCAGCTGAATGGTCCCACAATTTTTAGGTGAACACTGTGCAATGTTTTTACTTCATGTTTTCTAGACTGTATTCCTTAGAGTTATTGATGATATTCCAGAGTTTCAATAGTTTCAAGAAGCTGACATTATTTATGGCATTTTAAACAGTCTCCCCAAAACACTGCATACATTTCTTTAAAAGCAGAATGCATCTTCTTACTGACATAATTTCAATCTAGACTGGAGATGACAAAATTAAGGTTCTGTATTTTCCTTTAAGACTTTGATGCCACTGGGACATTGGAATTCCCACTTTTCTGGTAATATTCAGTGGGTTTTGCTCTTGACAGTAGTTTTGAAATTATCCTTCTGAAAAAATCTTTTAAAAATTATGTAATATTTAAAACCCCCTATATTTTAACATCATATACTTGTCTTGAGATAAATGAATGTAGAGTTTTACAGAGGTGAGAAAGTAACAAATGCTACTTACAGCAAACACCTCTAATTCCCTAAGATCTTTTTCACAGTGGTTTTCAGTGGGCATATGGAGAGGACATGAAGATGTAAGTATGGTTATGTCAGCAAAGCTTATCCAGAAGACTGTAATTCTTTTATGGCTTCACTGTCAGATAACAATGTGGCATGCTGATGAAATATTTTTGCCACAACATCCTAGACCATATTTCCTACATATGAAAGTTTGAAGCTTACAGGAAAATATCAATTTATTGGTTATGCAATCTACCTGTGACAATTCTGGGAAGAGTAGTCCTTTATATCTGCAGAAAAGGCACAGAACAAGAAGTGTATCTGCAGACTTCTTGCCAATGTTCCATAATCTTGACCCCAGGTGTCTACCTTTTGAAATGAATCTCTGATCTTTCAGCATTCGTTTTTCTTTGCCGAGTCTGCTGCTGAAGTGCCAGCTACTTTATAAAATTTGAAGTGTCTTCAAAAAATTATAATTTTAAAATATATCTGAAACTCTTAGTCCAAAACTGTCCAACATACAGAGCCAGTGAAGGAAAAGAAGCAAAGAAATCACACCTGGTAGGAACGCAGTTACTTACCTTTTTAGGAGTTTTTTGCTCTTTAACCTTGGTCAAAACATGAATGCTGTACAATTTTTCTATTACTGAATAACGTGCACTTTATGCTTTCCACGATAGCATCTTCAAAGTCAAACACACTTGGAAGGGTAATAAATCAAATATTAGAGAATAATACACTTATACACAGACATCCTACAACCACCCAGGCAAGCTTTGTCATGCAAGTCCAAACAAATCAAATGAGACTTATCTCATGCCCAGGCAAGTGACTCTGGGTTTGTTTTTCAACCAAAAAAACCCAACAAATTCCTTGGCTTCCTGTATTTTCACAAATTTTAATGTAGGATTTATTTACGTTGCATATTACAAATTTACTTATTAATTTAGGCTTGTACAATTTGATGGGTTAAGCCTGTTTTGTGGACAAAAAAGCACAGCAGTCTAGGTAGTTCTGTTCAGTGGAACTACTGTTTATTTAGGACCTGCTCAGTAGAATAAACAATTAATTCTGTGCTCTTACTTGACTGTGTCTGGTTTGTAAATTAGAATAGCTTTAAGACTGCTCTGTTTTACTTTTACCAAGGAGAATTTAGTTTGGATTAGGAACTCATGGCTTTTTACATCACAAGTGTTACAGTTGTTCACTGTTGTAGTGGTTTTGTCTGGGATACAGCTAATTTTCTTCATAGTAGCTTGCACAGTACTGTTTTGCACTTCTGATGAAAATAGTGTTGATAACACACTGATGTTTTAGATACTGCTGTGCAGTGCTCAGACAGTGTCAAGGCTCTTTTTTGTTTCTCATTCTGCCCTGCCAGTGAGGAGGCTGGGTATGCACAAGAAGTTGGGAGGGGACACACGACAGCTGACCCCAGCTGATCAAAGGCATACCACAGGTCATATGATTCTGTGCTTAGCAAAAAGAGATGAGTGAAGAAGGATATGACATGCATTTGATGTTATGACATTTGTAAGTATTACACGTGCTGGAACCCTCCTTCCCTGGAAATGGAAAAATACCTGCCTGACAAAGGGAAGCAGTGAATGAATTACTTGTTTTGCTTTGCTTGCATGCATGACTTTACCTATGAAACTGTCTTTATCTGAATTTGCAAATTTTTTCTGCTTCTGCCCTTTTCATTCCCTCCTCATCCCGTTGTGGGTGTAGTAAGGAACCTCTGTGGGGCTGAGCTCTGTATCAGGGTTAACCTACATCTACAAATATTCAGGTCCATTTTAAACCTAGGAAAATTTTAAACCTATTAGGATAGAAATAGCTACTTCAGGTACAGTTATCATGGTAAGCACAGATCTCTGCCCCAAGTAGGGTAGAGTTCTTGGGCTGTTCCATGGGTTTTTGTACTTTGATGACAGCAGCAACTAAGACTAAGTTCAAATTGAAAGTGTTAAAAATGTTAATGAAAAAGCAAATGCAGTATGTCATTGAGACCTGGCAGAAAGCAGATCCTCAGTAGCCCACAGGCACTGTTGTCTGTTGCACAGGCTCGTGGAAGCTTGTGCAAAGAACAATGAAAATTCTCATTTTCTGATATCAGATTGACCTTTACCTACATTATAGGGTGAAACAAACTAATGCAATATCCTGAATGGAAAATTTAGAATTGTAGAAAAGAGCCATGGAACAGCACAGGTTAGAAAGGCCCTCAAGAGACCATCTGGTCTAATCTTTTATGGGGAAGGGAGTCTGTATGACATTATCGAGCACCCTCTTCAATTGCACCTTAAGGTCCTCCACTGAGTAGGGACTCTACCACATCCCTAGAAAGGTTATTCCCATGAATGACTGCTTTCATTGTAAAAGATTTCTTTCTTATGTTGAGATGAAACCTTTCCCACTGCAACATCTACCCATTACTCCTTGTCTTCTCCATGTGGCTCCTCATGAAGAGAAATCCTCTGTCTTCTTTATAAATATCCTTTAAGTACTGGTATATTGTGATAATTTCCCTCTCAAGCCTTCTCTTCTCCAGGGAGAAAAGACCTAGTTCCTTCTGTCTTTCCTCAGAGGACCGGTGTTCCATCTCTTTAATAACTTTTGTGGCACTCCTTTGGATCCTTTCTGGTCTCCACCTCTCTCTTGAACTGAACTAGACACAATCCTCGAGGTCAGGCCTCACAAAGGCTGAGTGGAGTGAAATAACTGTGTCTGTGTCTTAGCTAATAATGACCCTATGGATGCTCACCAGGATCTGATTTGCCCTTGTTGGTGCAGCAGTGTGCTGCTGACTTGTGTTCAGCTTGTTTTCCATCAGGACCTCTGGGTCCCTTTCAGCGTGACTTCTCCTCAGCCACACAGGTACAAGCCAGTACTGGGCTCTTTGGTTATTCTGTCCCAGGTGCAGGACTTTTCATTCATCTTTATTAAACTTCATATTGCTCTTCCTAGGCCATTATTCCCGCCTGTGCAGGTGTCACTGTAAGACATCTCTGAGGCGTTCATCTCAGCACACAGTTTGGTGTCATCAGCAAACTTGGTGAGGGTCAGTCCCACCCCTTGGCTCTCAATCCCATCATTCAGATCACTTATAAAGATGTTTAAGAGCCTGGGGCCCAGTACTGATCTCTATCATACAACATGCAGAACTGAAAAACTGTACTATTTAATAGAGGAAAAAACCAGTCCAATACGATGTTACTAAACTGATGTTTCAGTGTGCCGTGGTTTTGTGGAAAATAAACTGTTGCCAAGGAATAATGGCAGCCATCGATTTTCCTACTTTTAGGCACCATTAAGACCTATAAAGCTAAACTGGTAATCAGAGGGCCCTTATATATAGTCAGTGGAGGGATACTGGCATCTCAGAAGGGGATTTTAGGTACTCACTTTAGGAAAGGATGCTGACACCTATTTCTCTTCTGAAAAAGAGAAACAAGATGACTGGCATTGACAAAGATAATTACTTTTTAGCTGTCTGAAGACATAAGAGATGAATCCCATTCTATGAAGTTAATTAAAACACCTTACAAAATAGAAGGCTATCAAATTATTGTTTCCATATACATTTCCTCCTCATTCTGTCTTCTAAGGGCTTGTCTTCACTCACAAGAAGAAGACAAGCAAACAAACAAGAAGTTGTGTTTATTAAAGCCTCAGGGAAACTAGCATGAGTAATATAAGATTACCCTTAACACAAGGCATTCTACTTTTACTCTGAAGTAAAACTGTCCAAAACAGTTTCAGGTAGAGTAAAAGACTGACCTTAACGTGTTTACACATTTCTAAACTTCCCATCCTTTCTGCATAAGAGGGCTGACAGCTTCTTTATGCTTTCTCTGTATTATTACCCCTTTCATTTTGATATTCACTGCCCCTTGCAGTAGGACAATTTCCTTTTGATTATACCTTTCAAAAAGTCTGTATGAATATGGGATTCAAATAGATTTCCTAGGCAATTCACCCATATCCCTCTTGTGAATATTTACCAGATTTCAGGAGAATGCCTTTGCTGAGAGTGATTGGTACATGGCAGTACAGAGAGCTCTTGCACTGGCGTGTTAATTGTGGGGTCAGTTTCCGTCTGTGTCCCTTGGCCTTTAGCTAACCTCACTGTACCCATGTTGATACAGTGCTGCTCTGCTAGTCAAACTAGCTTGGTTTAGTGATTTAGTTTTATAAATCGATAGATTTCAATGCCTGGAATTGCATTCCAATGACAGTTAGATGCTCTAATGTGACTGCATATTATAGGATGAGAATCCAAACTGCAGCTCAGTGACTGCGCGTGGGCAGCCCCCTCCCATTTCCTTCACAAAAATAATTTGACTTCACAGTCCCAGAGATGGGTTTTTTGTGATTTCATAATACAGCAAGAAGTAATGAAGTCCTACCATGCATATTTAGGAAAATTCACAATTTAGTAATATATGTTCTGCTGAGGTACATTAAAAACTTATCCCCTTGTATTCTTATAGGAACATTTACTTGGCTATATCACATACACTAAAATCACAATATTCCCCTGAAACAGTACTTGAGTTTTTTAAGTTCTAATATGCAGTTTTGTTTATGACAACCAAATATGAAAGTCTATCACCTGAAACAAACAGCTTTGCAATCTAAGTTACTAAACAATCCTTGAAAGGCCCTAGGACTAATTATGCCTTTATTTACTGCATATTTCATATTAAATGAGAATATTAAAAAAGAATTAAGTTTATGAGGAGAATTTATATTTTTTCAACCAGATGTGCTTTCCTCTTATTGCAGCTGAGACAAAAGTATGACAAATGCCATGGTTTTTACACCAAATCTTGGTCAGCTATAAAAAATCTGAGTAACTGTCTCATTTTAGTGGAAATACTCTATTTCTACACCAGCAAACAATAGAAAGCAGTGTCTGACTATGTATTTCTCTCCTTATTTTATTAATCTCCTTAATGAAGGCAATACTGGGTTTATGTACTTGTCCACCTACTTTTTGATTCTCTTTAATTAATGTTATACTTTAAAAAATATTCATACTTGTTCTTTTAATTTTTTTTTCACTAAAATTAAGCTTGAAGTTAAATCAAAGAAAGGAGAAACAAAGAATCATAAATTCCTGCAAAAGTGAAATACAGAAACTCCAAAATATCAAAATGCAGTTTACCGTCAGCACTAATTAGAGCGATGAACACAGTTATATCACAGCTATAAGAAAAAAACGTCAATTTAAAAAAAAAACACTGGATTTATTCTTTTCAGTGTCATAATTATTATTCTGCTACCTTCTGGAACTATTATGAGAAAAGTATTTGAGTTACTCTCTCAGAGCAGGAAGAAAGACAGATTCACTGTGTCCCATAACTCCTTATGAGACTTATGTCATTATAGACTTAATCAAATCTGGATTGGAAGATCATTCAAATCTACCTGTCATTTTAAATCAAAATTTTTAACATTGGGATGCAGCTGACAGTTGTGCTTTTGTCATTCTTTCAATCAAGGAGATAAATTAATAAAAAGAACATTTTTACAAAATGCACACAGATGTTGGTCCCTTTCGTATAGCAAGAAGTTAAATCACTCTTATTTTACGAATGCCCAGGATTAAAAACAAAACAAAACAAAACAAAAGATTATAACCTGGTTTGTATCTACCCCATAAAGCAGTAGCTAAATTAATAAAAAAATTCTATTTCCCAAACCCTTAGATAAAAATAAAATTTTAATTTTCAACTGATGATTTCAAATATAGACCATTTGCATGGTGTAAAAATAAAGATTTATCGGGTGAACTCCTTATTTTTATGAAATACTGATATATGGATTTTCAATGTCTCCCTGGGACCAGAGTTTTGCCCTCCTTCAATTACGGAACTCCTATGCAGTGTTCAGAGAAAATATTGTGGTTTGTTTTATGCCTCATTCTTTTCCTGCTGTATTTTGGCTGGGTTCAGACATAGGCAAATGAAGTTACTGCAAGAAAACAATGTAGGCAGCGTTGAAAAAATAGTGTTGCAGTAAATGATTAAAAAAATGAAAACTTGTCTTTGAAAAACAAAAAGAAAAGAGAGAAAATTAAACAATAAGTAGATTAAATGGGGGAGCTTAATATTGTACAACAGATGGAAGCTTTGCCTACAACATGAAGGAAATAAGGTAGTAAACCAATAATACCTTTAATATGTATCTGTGTTTACTTATCATGCTACATGAAGCTAGCTTTATTGCTGATGGCCTGAGGATAAACATCTATGTTCTCAGAGCCAATATTACCTTTAGCATTTATATAAGGCTTGAATTAGGTATAAAACTAGAGTAAGAGATATTTGGGATTTCTGGACATCTGTTTGTCTGGCCTTGAGTGGGTTTTTTTGCAATAAACTTCCATTTTTTAACATTATTTTTAACTTTAATTAGCTTTTGGACAATATGAAAGAGGCGTTTTAATTCTCCTTTTATCTCTAGAAAAAATAAATACAGTAAGACAGAGAATAGAGCTAATAACAGTAGCTTTGCAGCTGTTTTTCAGTACTTGTGATGCAGTATTCAAATACTTCTGAGATAAGGGCTGAAGAATAATATTTATGTGTGTGCATGTGTGAGTGTGTGCTTGTGTGTGAGAGAGAGGAAATTACAAGATAAATCATTACATGACACATACTGTCTGAGGTAGTCTGGTTTACGTTTATTTATCCATGTAGCTGGATTATTGTCATTGTTTTCAACACGCAAAAAATAGGAACAGAAAAATCTTTCTTGCTTTCTCCACAGTGCTGTTTCTCCAGAAACATTTTCTAATGCAAAATTGAGGTTGACGCAGTTTGCTTGGATGTAACTTTTAAGACAACATTTCCTAGTACATGAAATAATTTGTGGCTGAAGACTGCAGATCGTATTTCATTTACTGTACATGTAAAGCTCATAGATCACACAGAGAATAACATTAGGAAAGTAAAAAACATCAGGAACAAAACCCTTTAGTTATCTTTGTGCAATCACTCCGTATTCAGAAATAGAGGTTTTGAACCATTCAAAAAACCACGTTGGTGACTTAAAAATCTGATATTTAAGAAATGTTGGATGCTGACAGCTTTGCTTTACGTTTTTCTCCTTACTTTTGAGTAGGATTTATTTTTCTCCTGAAAATTCAGCAACTATAGCCTTGATAGAGGAAACCAAAAGCAGTTTTGGAGAGAGGAGCAGCACAGCTCTTAAGGAAAAAAATGTAACAGGTACCTAACTAGACACATGGAAAGAAAAAATTTTGTCAAGTGAGGGAGAGGAACTGCTGCAAAGATATTTTGGAAATGTTTTTGGAAATGACAATTAATAGGGACAAAAGCATAATGCTTACTCCTTGGATTTTTCCTAAAGCTTTCTCTATGTACACTTTCCAGCAATTCCAATATTGTCAATACTCAAGAAATTTAAAACACTCTCACAGATTACTTTATTGTAGGGTTGAGGAAAGTCTTAGAAGAACAATTCTTGAGAATAACTGTTCTCACTCAGCAGGTAAGCAAAAGTACTGCTGAAAAAACCTAGCAGATTAATTTGCCAGTTGTCTTATTGTTACAGTATATTGGCAAGGGGGAAAAAGACAGGCAAAGAGTTATAAAATTATTTTCCTTGTTTTCTTCCTGTCCTGAAAAATGGGAAGAACCACAGAAAGCACATGGACCAAGGCACAGGGAGCCACAAATATTAAAAAATGACACTATGCAGACAGAAAGTTTTAATGACCAGAAAGTATGGGAATTTTGGAAAAGAGAATATATCTGGAGACTGCAACAGAATAAACTGGTAAAAAGAATGTTCATATTTTCCTGTAGCCCATATTCTCTTTCTTCCAAAGGGCTAAAATTCCCTTTCCTAATACTCATTTAGAAGATGGACAAATGGTGTGAACATACATACACCCTGAAATTATTCTAATTAAAATGAGATATTAGAATAGATAGACTATCTCTATAGGAATTATTTAGTCAACCAAGCTCACCATCTAATGCACATTAAGATTCATGCTACTGTTTTCTACTCTTTCCTCCCCACTCCTCAACACAATCATCAATACAAACTGATCTTCATCCCTCAAACCTGTTGAGACTTCCAGGAGAAATCTTGTAAGGGAATTCTAGTCTCAGTAATATGCTTTCCACTAGGACTAAGTGTCCCCAGTGTTTTCAAATCTGACATTTAGAGCTACGTGCAAATTATTTGTGACTGAGCAAATTAGCTAATTAAATAATTGGCTTAGGGCTTCATAAAATTTGGCTGCTATGGAAATGAGGCTGTCTGCTAACTTACAAGCTTCATCTAAGCATGAAAAGTACTTCATGTCTTTACTCCAGATGAAATAGAGGTAGTAGCAGATTTGTTTTTAAAATGGTTGTTTATAGATTTGTTCTTGCATAGTTTCCAAAGCAATATGCAGTGGGATACTTCTCCTGAGAAGCACTGCTCCCAAGACTGCAGTCTACCCTCCACAGGGTGAACTTCCAAACCACTGGAGCAGAGAATATCCCCAATAACTGGCTCATTTTCTCCCACATTTAGTGCTCTCTTGACTATCTACCCTCAGGGCAGATTTTGAAATGACCCTCCTAGAAAACTATTTCTTGACCCTGAACATTTTGTTGGCCACACTGAGGAGACCTGGCAAGATTAGCAACAAAAATGTGCTTTCCTTAACATCCAAAGGGAATTCAAAATTCTCAAAAGCTGTTGTAACTGGCCTGAAGGAGGAAAAGGGGGTGAAAGGCTGGGAGAAATCATCCTTCCCTGTCCCCCCACAGACTGGGTACGATTGTTAATGGACTCCCAAAGGGGTAGCACCTGAGGTAGGAGAGCAACAGTGAATACACATCCCAAATGACCCTTATTGCCCTAGAGGTTCCCATGCCATAAATGATATCACACAGTACAGCAACAAAGCAATCCTGATTCTTCTCCCTGCTCTGAAAATGATCCCCGCAAGAAGCACATATAGGAATATATACAAGGTTAGGTGCCACACCCACATGAACTGATCAAGCCACATTGTAATCAGTGGCTCCATACCAAACACAGCAAATGCTTAGATCGAATTTATTTCCAACCCAGTCTGGGCAGATCTGTTGTTATCTCAACCCTTCTTGCCCGGCTTTGTGCGCCAATTAAGACTCCCATGGTTTAAGAATGGTATTCCTCAATTTAGCACTCCCACTGAAAGCATGCTGGTACTCCTTTCCCCTCCCGCTCCAGCTGGAAGCACAAAAGGCAAAGATCACAGGTTGAGATAAGAACAATTTACTAGAAACACCAATGAGATAAGAAAACAAACAGTAACAGAACAATATGAATAACAATACTGTACAAAGAGAGGGTGACTCACATGCAAAATGCCCACTAAGCCCAGGACAATGAAAAACAATGGCAGACAGATCCTCCACCCAACACACTCTTTCCCTGACCAGAAAGGAATGCCTTCTCTTCTCAGAAGCCAGTTTCTTTTCTCCACCCCTCTCAGTGACTGTCAGATAGTATCAAATAACAAAATCTCTTGGCCACTCCCCGTCCCACTGATCTGGGCCAGAACCAGAACAGTGACAATGGAAAGACTAGGGAAAATGTGGGCCCATTATTTAATGGGAATGGGGGACCTGGTTACACACGACAAAGGCTGAGGTACTAAATGCTTCCTTTGCCTTCGTCTTTACTACCCAGACTAGCTTGCAGGAATCTCAGTTCCAAGGGACCGTGGAAAAGGTTGGAACCAGGAAGATATACACTTTTCAGAAGACAATCAGGTCCAAATCAGAAAATACGTAGACCAACTGAAAGTCCATAAATCCATGGGTCCTGATAGATAAACCCAGAAGCCTTGAGGGAACTGGCAGGTGTCATTGTGATGCCACTTTTGACAATCTCATGGATCATTTCAACTGGGAGAGGTTCCCAATGACTGGAGAAAAGCACTCGTCTTCTAGAAGGACAAGAAGGAAGTGACCTAAGAAATTAAAGGCTAGTCACCTTGATCCCTGATAAGGTGAGGAAATAGCTAATCCTGGAATCCATTGCCAGGCTCATGAACTAAAAGAAAATAATCAGGATTAGTCAGCATGGCTTCACCAAGGGAAAGTCATGCTTGACCAATTTGATTAACTTACATGATGACGTGACTGTCCTGGTAGAGAAGGAAACATCAGTGAACACTGCCTACCTGGACTTCAGGAAGGCCTTTGACACTCTCCTCCCTAAGACCTTCACAGAGATGCTCGTAATGTGTAGGCTGGATGAGCAGACAGTGATGTAGATTGAAGTATGGCTAAATGGCAGGGCCCAGACTGTGGTGACCAGCAGCCTGAAGTCTAGTTGGAGACCAGTAATTGGCAATGTATTCTAGAAGTCAATACTGGGACCAGTCCTGTTAAACATCTTCACAAATGTGAAGTGATGGAATGGAGTACACCTCCTGCAAGCTATAATCTCAGCTGTTCTGTGATTCTCTATATTCCCTATAATTTTAATAAAATTTTGTCTGTTCTGAGCTTTATTTTAGCTGTCATCCTGGAATACAGACACTGCCTGAATAAATAATTTTATATTGTTTACTTCAAATTGAGTAATATTTTGGATTTTGCTAGCTAAGCAACTGGAATATGTAGGGTTCAACCAAATTTTTATTTCTATTTACCTCAGCCTTGAATTTCTGGATATCATATTGTAAAAATATTCATATTCATCATTTTTTATTTCCTCGCATATTTTGACTGAACATTCAAAGTTTTCTTTGCTTCTTATACTGCTGAACTTAACAGTGGGAATAGAGGAGTAGACATTCCATGGCTTGGAATGAGATGGAACCCTATCCAGTACTGCATGAATTACGGAGGCAGCTGAATCTTTGGTTTTTATGAACAGGTGGCGAGATAAAAGATTTACATTTGGATGTAAAATACAGAAACAATCATGAGTAAATAAATGTTCTTGGCTGCATAAAAATCATTTCAAGAAAAAGCATAGCAGTCTCTCTTCTTTTTGTGGATATACCTGTAGCCCAATAAATATGACTTGTGCAATTACTAGCGAAAGGCCACAGGAGCTGTATTGACCTGACACTACAGGGTCTCAGCAGTTATCTGGACTTGTCTTGGCCTATGCTGGTTTTAGCTGTTAAAACAATTGTCTAATGGTCATGTGACAAGCTGACTACTGGCTAACACTTTTTAGCTTAACTCTATTAATGCTTACACATCATAGAGCTCTAACAAACCCAGTCAGTCACTTTACAACAAGCAATGGTGCTTTATTTTAGTCCCTTATCATTAACTGAGGCCATTAATTGACAGAAAGGTGGAAAACCAATTATGTTTATATATATATATGCATATATAAATATATTTCAAATTCTAACTGGCTATTTAATTATCCTATTTTATTATGTGTGAAAGTACACATATTCTTTTTGAGTACAGCACCAGTATCTATCTTAATAACTTATTATGAAATTTTCAAAGGCCATCTTTGAGGTAATGAAAAAGATACCAGCAATAAGAAAACATATAAAAATAATCTTAAGCAGAACCCAAGATTGAGAAAAAAGGTTCCCAGCTATAAGTGTTAATGCATCTTGGGCACTGTGATGGTGGCCTCTCATAATGCTCTACATTTTATTGTCAATATTGTTGACCCAGAGAAACACTGGGAAGGGTGCCAGAGAAGGCAGGAAGATAGCAGGAATTTCATGTATAACATTCTCACTGGAATATTTTTGAAAAAGTGACTAGATAATTTGGTCTAGAATTAGTAGCATCCATTGCAATTGTAGTAATAATGACCATTTGTGTTTTGAGTGCAATGTTAATACCTCATTTATACTAACAGTAAATACTTGTGTACACATACACAGTGTTTTGTCTTTTACTTGTAACAAGGATTTGAGGAAGAATATCTGATTTCCCTATTTAGTTTTAATTTGATGAAAAGTAAACCTATGCTCTCACTTCTGATGAAATGCTAATGCTTTCCTAGTGACCTTTCAAATTGTAGTTACTCATTTGTTTTCAAGTATAAAGCATTTTGGTCTAGCTGCACTCTCACAGTCTAGTTTTTCATTATTATTTTTTTTTTCCTTTTTTTTTAATTTAGAGAAGACTAGTTTCTTCATTGCTTCAAACATTTTTAAGCTATAAATTTAATATATGAAAAATAGTTATCTCCCATCTAAATTGTTTACTTGAAAACTCTACCTATCTTCTTCAGAATACAGCAAGATAATAGAATTCCCTCCCTATGGGAAAAAAAACAATCTAATAGTGTTGTAAGTTGTAAAATTAGTTTAGAACAGCTGTTTCTCACTAAGCACATTTATATTTATTGATTTATCATGCACATATTTTAATGTGACAAGAGAGTTAAGATTTGTCTGTTTGCATTGCAGTGCTGGCTGGAATATAATATATTGATTTCCAGAATTACTTCACTTATACCTGAGCATTACGACGTTGGCATTATCAGAAGGAAAGAATACAATCCAGTAGGTCTAAAAGAACTGGTTGTATTCCCTGTATGCTCAACAGCCATAGAAGCCTTTGAGGACCTGAAGAGGGAGATACCTCAATTATTTGCCTCCGTCTTCATGTTGATCACCTACAGATCTTTGCTTCTAACTGGTAAACTAGTAAACATCTACTAGTGACAAAAAGTTTATCACTTCTGAGAGATATGTGTTTCATTTCTCTCTTGCTGATATTTTTTAGGGTCATCTACATTTCAGTTTAGGGAGCCAAGACATTAGGTATTCAGTAGGTTAAAAATCTTCATTTTAACCAATGCACATAAAGCTGTATTTCTACCCAACAATTTTGACACTATTTATGCATATGTAATATGTACACAAGTTTAAGTAATTTCCTTATTTCTTACCGTGTATTTATTGATCTTTTTATTTAGTGAGTGCTGTTTATTATGGTGGGGGTTTTTTTGTATTTGTTTTTTTTTTTCCCCTTGTCCTAGAGCTAGGCTTCATTCATTATAAAAAAGGGCCATTTATGTTAACCACTCTTCAGAGAAAGGAGATAAAACAAATCACAATTTCATTATTAAAGGATTTATAAGAATTGATGACTGAATGAACAAATACTTTGTTCTTCTCTCCCATCTTCTCAAGCAAGTAGCAACGTTTTTACTATTCATTAAAATCTATAAATTGATTTACCAGTCCAAAATCTTGAATAAAACAGTGCCTTCCCACTCTGAAATGGAAGGGAACACTCAGATGTGCAGATTCTTGTGGTCAAAAAGAAATTAGAAGTGTCAGAGGGTCTGCAAAAACTTAGAGTTTTTCATTTGACATGAAAATTGTTATAAATTAGTACCTTATCTTCTAGTATAAGCACATGGTTACGAGTTTTTAATAAGGGGCAGGGTGAAAGTGAAAAGAGAGGGAAATTAGAGAGAGAGAAAGAGAGAGGAAGAAAGTAAGGAAGAAAAAAAGATCACCCATCCTGGCTTCAGCATTGATCCAGCTGATGGGGAGTCCAGGGTCCTGGGTCATGTGCCTGGGCTTTGTACAGGTATCTTTTTATAGATTATTAAAGCTTATAAAATTGCCTCAGTTGACTGTGTGGAAAAAAAAAAAAATCCTGAACTTATTTAATTCTGTTAATTTAACAAAAATAACTGGCTCTTTGTTGAACCCAGGCTAACTGCTGATTCTGGATAGAACTCTGCCATTCTTCACGTCATTTTATCAATGTCTGTGGTAGTGAAAACTTTAAATAAATCAACTCTTTACATGAAGGCTTCGCCTTTTAAGGTTTCCTCTATTACATACGTCTGATGGGGCTTGGTGCAAGGTTGCACTGAGTGCTGGTGTCAGCATTCTGTCAGCTAGGGGATGCAGGGATGGTCTCTGTGAGAAGAGGTTGTGGCCGACATGGCTGTTTCTTTCCATCTACTTCCAAAGGGCCAATCAGGGGATACAGCTGAACATTGAAACCGACATCCAAGGTGGTGGAGTATTTAAGAAAAGGCAAAAAATGCTACGGACATGCAGAGGTGGTGTGGTGGTGGGGTTAGGGGAAAGACCAAGAATCAGTGGAAGGAACAACGGTGTTAGAGAAGGAAGAGCAGGTGGAGGTGCTCCATGGAGAAAAAGATAATCCCTGCAGCCCATGGAGACTGTACACTGTAGCAGATTTTCCTCATGGATCCATGCTGGCAGAGAGGAAAAAAGTGTGGAGGAAAAAGTGGCAGACACAAACTGCTATGGATTGACTGTAACTCCCATTCCCCATCACCTTGCATTGCTCAGGAAGGAAGAGCTAGAGGAGTCAGGGGTGAAGGAATAAGGAACCTGGGAAAATGGAAAGAATGGTGATACTTTAATGTTGACCTTATTGCTTCTCAATATCTCCAAGTATTTATTGTGTTTGGTAGTAAATTAAATTAACTTTTTCCAAGGCAAGGAGTTTTTTCCCAAGACATTAATTGGTAAACAATCTCCTTACCTTCATCTTAACCCATAAGCTTTCTCATTCCTGTTTATATATTTTTCACTTTGTCCTGCTTGTGGGGTAAGAGACCGAGTGAGTGGCTGAGTGGAAGTTTAGCTGCCAGGGGTAACCTTGCACAATAATATTAGGATAGTTGTTATTAGAATAACATACTAGGTTTTCCTTGAATATGGGATGACTAAGAAGACAAAGAAAGTTGGAGACATTGATGTGAAAATTCACGTCTTTTGTGAATAACATACGGCAAAAGACTGTCAGTCAAAGATATAACAGAGAAAAAAGTTTACTTTTCCTGTTATGAGAACAAGAGTAACAGTTTTGATTTAAATACGTAGTGTAGGAACACTGAATTACCGAGTTTAGATTACGGCTGCATATGTAATGTACAAAATCTTCTTTAATTGTGATTTTTTCCATTTTTACCCTAACCTCCAGTATTACTCCATATGTGAATACATTTTAGAAGAGCAGGGAGAGATGGAAACACCATTAAGTGTCATCACAGAGAATAGGACTGATGGTGGTTTTAATTATTTTGCTAACATCATTGGAGCCATTACCTCATAACAAAAAGTGCTGAATGGTCACCTTTTCCCAACCTTTCTTACCACTTATCATCAAAAAGCAAAGCATAATGGGCAACAGCTGTTTCTGCTATTGCATGGATTTAGCTACACTCCCTAAGTGAGCAGTTTAGTTCACCAACATTCATTTCTCCACAAGTCCATAATTACAAACCCAAAGTTAATCTGCAAAACATTGGCATCTATTTTTAAAACAGATGAAAGAAGGCTTTTAGTTTTCATTATGATAATTTACTTTTCTTGTTTGGCCTTTCTTTTTCTTTCTTTTGTCTCATTTTGAGATTCCGCTCCCACATCTTTTCTCTTTTTAATTTTCAGCCTTATAATTCTTTCAGCCATTTCTTCTTCACGTCTTTAAAGTTAGAAAGTTAGAAAGCTGCACTTTTGTGTGTTTGCTGGCCTTGCGCCGACATACGTCTACTTTTATTTTGTTTGGGTTTTTTTTTTTAATTTTGTTTTTTTTCTTTCTCTTGATATCTGATGATAGTGCCAATATCTGGGTGAAAAAAATAACAAAGCCTAGAGAACATATACAAAAGTTAACGTAAGTTTTACAGCAGAAAACTAGAGAAAGAGAGCTGATTACGTATGCAATAAGTAAAAAAAAAATAGTAAATAAAATGTTTTCATTCTAAAGGGAATGTACTGTTGAATTTGAGATTTTTAAGGGAAAATATTTTTTGCTCAAGGATTTTTTTTTTAAATTCAGGATGAATTTTGCAGGGAAGATTTTTCTTGTTTAAACTATGACTGAAATTAGACTTCCTCAGTTCACTATAAATATTAATTTTTCTATTATGTGAGGTACCTAAACAAAATTATCTCAATTTTCCTTCTTCATCTAGCAGCCTATTTTTCAAATCTCCCTGGGACTAGCTGGCAGTTTGGGTTATGTTCTCTTACTGAAAAGAAGAAAGACGGTGACTTTTGACCATTTTTTAGCATAAGTCATAAATCAAAATTATGAATCAGATGCACTAAAAATCTTTATGTCTTGAAGATGACTTAATATTCCCATTGCACCAGAGGAGTTAACTCCTTGCTAGATTATGTAGAGGTACTGCACTGTGTATCCCGCAGTAACAGTTCAGAGAATTGTGCAGCTGCCTTCTCTCTTTTAGTCCACATGGTTTCCTTTTCCTGGAAACAGAAACACAAAATGTGATCTGGCTGAATCTTAAAATCATGTCAAAGGCCTGGCCATACACCCAAACTAGATACCTAGTCATGCATTTTGCAGAACAGTTATAGCCTCTGGATTGAGTGCCAAAAACAGAGACAGCTCGAATCAGTCCTCAACCCTGATTGCTTTTTTTTAACTGGCTATCTCACTAAATCTCATTACTCAAAGGAAAGACAATGAACACTTTGCATTATTTCTTAAATGCAATTAGTCTTATTTTTTAGTTTATTTTTTCTATACCTCAGTCTCCTTTCAAAGCCATAAACACTGTTGTCACAAAAATGATTTTAAATGTTGAGGAAAAAGTGATTTTTACAACACAGACCTATTTGAGATATTCTCTATAATTCCTACATAAATCAGGCAGATTTCTAGTAAAACGTCAGATAAAATGTAGTTCTCTCTAGTCCTCCAGGGCATTACTGGAAGTGTAGTAATAATGCAGATTTTCAGAAGTTTTGCAAGCTGTTGGTGGCACAAAGTGTTTTTCATAGATCATTATGACTACTGGAGTTAGTTTTGCACAAGGTTTTTTGATTTTTATCAGCATTGAGTTCTATGCAAACTAAAATACAGTCACTAAAGGCTTCGTATAGTCTTTAGTCCCATTTGAATGGCAAGGCTTACCCTATTAATTATAGTAATACACTAATTAAATTACTTTTATTTTTACATCACTGATGAGCTCCTTGACCTATTGTTATGTTGCCTCTCTGGCTGCTAGAGCTTTCAGCCTGGCCTGTCACATACAGTGGAATGAAGGACTTAAAACACAGACCTACAGCTAGGACGCCAAGGACTGCTTTTCGTGCTGCTACAGGGCAGTGTGTATTTATATGTGTAAGGCTTAAACCCGTAGATGCAAAACATAAAATAATATTTCCCTTCTAAAGAGAAGAGTCAGGAAAGCAGGCATTTTAGAGCACTGACGCTCGCTGGTGATAGGAATGTGACGAGTCGTGATGAGACAAGAATTTGTTTGGTTAGCTCTACAGCTGGACTTGGTATGGGAGTATGACAGAGAGCTGCTAGCTGTTGATCCTGTAGAATTTGTCATCTTCGTGAAGCATATATGTCAACTGAGAAAGGAGCTTGTACTATCCCCGTAAGCCAGTGGGAAGCTTTGTAACTTCAGTGACATCCTGATTTAGTGTTAAAGAACAGGGGATGAACACTTCTATTTGGTTACTTACAATTGCTCATTGTTTTGATTTCTTTTTTCTTAAATAGTTATTTTTAAACTATTGACTTCCCTGACACTGAATTACTGTTATTTTCTTTGGTATTTTTGGGATAAAATGTAGAAACCTCTTAATGTTTAAATGCTTCTATTGATTTTTAAATTTTTAATTTTTAGGGTTTTTTTAATTTAATTTTTTAAATCTATTGCATCCCAGTGGCTATTTTCTTCATGAAACATGCTTAGATTTTGAGGGAAAACCCTCATCAACCAGATTGCCCTATTCAGACTGGGGGGCAGATAATCTATTCTTTGTATGGTTATTTGGATTTTTCAACTGAAAAATGCTCTTTCAGCATGGCTAATCCACCACTAATCCTTAGAAACCTTTTACCATAAAGCTTCAAGGGAAGACACAAAAATATGTATTACTCATTGTATACCTATTAATTTCATTTTTGTTACCTTTCATTTTGAAGAACAGCTGACCTCTCCAAAAGTGGGTTCATAGAATGGTTCTTAATTATGGTAGAGAATTACAAGGTAAAGAAAGGTAATTATCCTGTTTTCTTACAGCAGAACAGAAAAGATGAAACTGCTCACACTGCAGGTGAAATTTAAAAGACATCCTATTTTTTAGAATCCTTACATCAGTTTGGAGCAGAAAAATGGAGATTTGAATATAGAAAATTTTGGAAACTGTTCTGTGTTTACTGCATAAAATAAAAAAGATCCCTTGGCAATGAAAGTTTGTGATTTTCTATCTTATTGTAATTTTTCTTTTTTCTTTTTTTATTTCACATCTCTTAACCTTCTTTACTGTAAGGAGATTATGCTGTTTGTCTTCACAAACACAACTCTTATAACCCTGACTGTTCAAAATAAAAAGAAGATGCTTTTTTTGGTTTAATGTTTTAAGTTGGCTTTCTTTGGTTTTTTGCTTTTGGTTCTTTTTTTTTCAAAGATTTTTCTGAACTACAAAGCATAGTTGAGCAATGAGAATTCAAATTCATCCATACAATGCGTATATCAGTTATTGAACTAAGGAGTTACATTATTTTTTTCAGTTCAAGAGCACATAGCCATTTTCCTGAATCCCTTTCTTTTTTTTTTTAGCGTCCTCATTTCTACTGATGTGGAGTTTTTTTTCTGTTTATACTTCAGCATATAGGAACTGGAACACATTCTGATGTAGGGTCATCTACAGTGGATGTGCATGTTTTAGTCTGATTAACTTAAAAATTTCTGAGCTCAAGCTTAGGGTCTGGGAGGAAAATGAAAGACACTGAAAGAAAAAAAAAATCTTTAATTGTAAAAGAAACAAAAGAACAAAAAAACCCACCCCAAACCCTCCCAGTCAAACAGATGGTCAGAAACATTTTTAAAAAAAGGAGTTAAGAGATTGCTTGTCTCTAGAAGCATTTATAAACTTATTTCTCAGCGAGAACGGAGGCTAATTTTTGAAAAGGGTTGCAAGAATCAGAACTTGATCATGGACAGAGAAATGTCTGTATCAATTTATTAGGGCAATTATATTTCTTAAAGGCCCTTCGATTGAACTGTTTGTACATTGACATTTAAATATCTTAGTCTCCTGCTCATGGGAACTCTAAAACAGCTCATGGAATTGGGTAGACTGTCATAGCTGAATACAGTACACAACATGCCTTAAAAAGGAAGCATTTATTTTTATGAGCATGGATGCTTTTCATTTTGTTGCACAGCAGTTGGTAGATGAAGCCTGGTGACAGTAGTCAAACTGGTGAGGTCCTCCCTGACCCAGAATATGTAAAAAATCAAAACTGGGCAAAGGGACCCATACTAATAAAATTGTTGACTTTCCAGACAAGAAACCATACCCATGCCTGGAAGCAGTGAATGTAAGAATTCAATCTCTTCATAGAACTGTCAATGGGAGAGATAAGGAAGAGAAGAAGTGAGTGAGACTAAAGCTTTGAAACAGTCAAAGAGATGATAAAGGAATCGAAAGATTTTTTTCTGTCTTTGAAATTCAATTGTTTTTGTGGATTTGTTAATTGTGAGGGTTTGTTTGGTTTGGTTTGGTTTGGTTTGTTTTTTTTTTTTAAATTCAAATGAAGAAATAAGACAGAAATAGATACTCAAATTTCTGATTTAGAATTCTAGAACTTATCTATATTCTGAAGAAAAAAACAACAGTGAGCATCTGGTGCCACTGTAACAGGAGATATCTGTTTTTCTGAGCAATCTAATATTGAATAAAGTATACAGATAGCAAAGACATCTAAACCAAGAAGCTAAAAGGACAGCACAGGACCACTAATGAAGACAAACACAAAGACTGTTAATATGAAATTCAGGACTGAAATATAGAAAACACATTGTTTCCTTTTGAACAGTGAATAATAATGCTACCCTGCATCCAAATACTACAAATACCCAAGGCTGACACAGTGACCAGTCATATTAATTCAATGAGACACTGAATTGACTAAATCTGTTTTTCAATCCTATTTTTCCCACACATTCTCTGTGTAATAGACCAAATCCCACTCATTTCTACTTATTCATCACTATTTTTTGGTTCTCCTTTCCTACTCTATAACCCTGTAGTCAGTTGTAAAATAATTTCTTATATCCCCCATATTTCAGAGTACTCTTCTTCCCTCAGTCTGTGTTTTACCCAAACATTCTAGGAGCAGTGTCTAAAATAGTTTTTCTAACTTCCTTCTATGCTGATGCAAATGTGTGAATTGGATAGTCCAAAGAAGTTAGGTATAAAATTAGTGGTGTGTCTTTTCCCTCAGTGGATAGCTCTACCCTGTTCTGGAAGCGCGTCTTTAAAGTATTTATAGGGAAAATATTACCTTTCAGAATATGTTATCCTCTGCTAGATTTTCTTGAACTTATTAAGAGTAGGCAAGTGGATGGGAAAAAAACTCAATACAATATTTTCTTATACACTTTGAAGAAACTAATCGAAAAAGCAGAAGCATATTTCAGGACTGAGAAACTTCCAGTGAAGAGAGTAGGTTCAGCATGACTTTTGTGGATCCAAAACCACTTAAATACAGAACAATTCCAGCCATTCAACTACCTTACTTGCAGTTATGCTTTCAGAGAAATCGTCACTTTGATTTTAACTAGATTCTGGATTCAATTTCATTATAACCCCAGCCACGGTGCTGAGCAACATTATTAGACTAGAAAGCCTTAATGAAGCAGTGTAAAACCATTGAGAGGGCAATATAAGGAAATGTAGGCAACAGGTAAGAAAGAAGAAGTATTATTGGATCTAATCTATAGCAGCCAAGATACAAAATAGCATGCCATACTTAACAGAAAAAAATGAATGACAACTAGAAGACATCGAACTGAGATATAGCAAAGCCACTTGTAGAGGTTATCAGAAACAAATTAAAGCACCAAAAGAATGAACTGTCTCCTGATCATACAATCTCACAGCAGAAAGTGCAGGTGTTGCAGTACAGTGTAATGTCTTTAAATTGTCTTACCTTGAGAAAAGATGGAGAAAAGTATGAGGTTTGTAGGGAATATTGAGTACTAATAGCAACCAGCAGAGCAAAGAGAAGGCAAGGAAAAAACCTCCAAAGATGAAATTCCCTTATCAGTGGTAATAACTGAAAAAAGGTAAGGAGATTTGATCAATGTGCCAAATACAGAATCTTTAATACAGGTAGAAGTAAAAGGTAACAATTTTTTTAAATTTCATTTTAATCAGGTCAAATAAAATCCTACCATTATCTTTGTTTTGTTAAATGTCTTGTCTGGTTCTAAATAACAGCTTTCCTTATACTGGTATGCTTAAAGGTTTTCTTTATCAGAAAAAAAAGTGATTCTCTAGTTTCTGTTACTCATTTAAACAAGGGAAGATTATAATGTAACTTGAAGGCTCTTCCCATAATAATTCCTTTTGGAGTATTTTAGTAAAGTGGACAAAAGGAGGAATAAAAGGAAAATAAGGAAAATAAGTGACATGACTACAAAAATACATAGGATTTTGTTTTTCATTATACTGCAAAAAATCAGTAATTAGAGATGGTTTATTCTTAAGGTCTTTTCCCTGATCTTTTGCTGGCCATTGGTATTTCTCTTTTGAAATAGCAGATTTATAAATAGCTCTGAAGACTTTTCAACACTAACTACAGGTAACCTGAAAGATTTCAATACTATTTATTCATAGACCTATATAAAATTTTCTGTCTTATTGACTCATCATAAAAAAGAAATTGCAAAGATTTATTTATTTGGGTCATGAAAGCCTTCAAAAATGCACATTATTTTTCACACATAAGTCAGTGAGAAGAGCAGATGGGTGTCTGAAAGTAAACTTTTGCCGCTATGGCTACAGGTTCTTGAAGGAATTGATCTTGCAGACAAAGTGCACACTACAATAGCTCTATTATGCTATAGAATTGCTGCCCTACTTTAAATGCAATTGTGATTTTTAAATGGGACTTTTTCTTCATACACTTTGGATCCTCTATTGTTTTGTGAAAAAAAAAAAAAGAATCTATTCTTAGGTTGACAACTAAACTAAATATTCATAAGTTATTATGTCTCAGAAACCACTGGAATAGAGAAATGTCCTATGTTATCACCTAAATTTTCCTAAAACATGATAATTCAATGTATTTCTTGTTTAAAAAGTAAATCATAGAAATGTAGAATCATTTATGCTAGAAAGGACCTTTAAGACCGTTGAGTCCAACCATAAATCTGACACTGCCAGGTCAACCACTAAAACATTTCTCTAAGTGCCACATCTAGACATCTTTTAAATACCTCCAGGTGATTCAACTATTTCCATGGGTAGCTTTTTCAACACTTAACAACTCGTCCTGTGAAGAAACTTTTCCCAATATCCCATCTCAGTCTTCCCTAGTACAACTTGAGGCCATATCTTCTTATCCTAACCTTTGTCATTTGGGAGAAGAGACCAGTACCCATCCTACTACAGCATCCTTTCAGGTATTTGTAGAGAATGGTAAGCTCTGAGCCTGAGCCTCCTCTTCTCCAGACTAAACAACCCCAGCTCCCTCAGTATGTCCTCATCAGACTTGTGCTCCAGACTCTGTTGTCTGTTCTGGACTCACACCAGCACCTCAGAGTCTTCTTTGAATTGAGGGGCCCAAAGCTGAACACAGAACTCAAAGTGTGACATCACCAGTGCCGAGTACAAGGGACAGTCACTGCCCTGGTCCTGCTGGCCACACTATTCTGACACAGGCCAGGATGCCATTGGCCCTCTTGGTAACCTGGGCACACACTGGCTCACATTCAGCCACTGTCAACCAGCATCCCCAGGTTCTTTTGCACTGAGCACCTTTCCAGGCAATCTGCCTCCAGCCTGTCATGCTGCAGGGGGTTGTTGTGACCCAAGTACAGGACCTGGCACTCGGTCTTGTTGAAGCTCATAGAATGACCCACCGATCCAGCCTGTCCAGATCCCTTTGTAGAGCTGTCCTGCCCTCCAGCAGATCAACACTCTTGCCCAGCTTGGTATTGTCTTCAGCCTCAACTGAGGGTGCTTTGCTCTTTAGGACTGCTTCCACCAGGTTTTTATAACGTCTTATAATCTATCTCATAGATTTCCTGCTGCACAGTGGCTTTTTAATGCACTGAGTGGTGTACAATACAGCAATGCTCTTCAAATCAGTATTTCTGTCAAGCTTTTCTAATGAAGAAGTCACTATTACTATGTTCTTCATTTCTCTCCCCCTTCAATGATTTTATTGTTTTCTTATTCTCTTCAATTGGTAGTTGCTGAACTCTGTCATTCTCTCTTCCTGCAATACATTCTTAAAACTGTTAGCTACAGGGAAGAGGTAATCTTATTTCTCTCTCTCTGCAGTTGGGTGTTGAAAGAGCCTAGAACACAACCTAAGCCGTCACAAACAATCAGAGCTTCTTCTGTAGCTCATTTTGAAGTCTTCATGTTTTGGTAATGTATCTAAGAGGTTATGTAGAAGTCCCTACACGTGGTACTCCATCTGTTACAGTTCCTGTCTTACTTGGCAAAGGGGAATCTTTGTGTGGGTTGTTTTGTTGTGTTTTGTTTTTTTTTTTTTTTTTAATTGCATGCTGCATCTAACAGTGAAGTCTCTAATCATCTGTCTTAATAATGCTATTTTTGAGAGCTGGATCTCATATCTAAACACATTTCTTTTTATATTTTCTGAACAAATGCACTAGGTCATCATTTTCCTATAAACAAGGAAACAGTTATAAATATATTCTTGCTTTTATACAAGTGATTAAATACCTAAGACTATAGCAATGATCATGATGATAATGCCACCACTAGCCTTTGGTAATACATGCCAGTACATTGGCTGCACCTAGCTGATCCAGAGTACAATAAAGTGTTCTTACATTTCATTTCTTGGCATGTCTCTGTAAGATACATCATCATAATTTTTACACTGGTCCCTTACTTTGTTATCTCATTTACACAATCTATATTTTAAAACTGAAAAATGTTAAAGGGTGAGATTTTTTTACAGGAATATCATAATTTCTGCCTCTGTCCTACAAACTGGTGGATAGGGGAAGCCTTTCTTCCTTAAGTCTAAACAATTTATCCAGCCAGCCCGTTTTTATTCCTTTGGGTGTTTATATGAAAAGACAGATTGTCTCTAAAACCATGATGCACTGAGTCATCCCACTTGGGTGAGATGACTGTTTTTCAGGCAAGGAAATGTCAAAGTGAAGTGTGAGAAAATCACCCTTAATGAATATTCATGTACCTATCCTATAAAGGAACTTGAGGTCTCACAGCAATTCTATCAACAGATTATCTATCAATAAACAGGTGCTGTCACAGCTTTTTGTTTGGAATAATTCCTGACTTTTTCACTGGAAAGTGCCATAATGAATTAATAGAAGTGATCCCTGAACTGAGGAGTTTAAACAGACATTTGAAATGTGACTTCCTAAGTAATAACCATGGCAAGTGGCAAAGGCTGTGACAGAATGAATGGGTCATCACAGTGAGGTAATTTGGTTACTCATCTAGAGCTAGAACTCTGATGTAACGTCATAAAAAAAATCTTTAAAAATAGAACCACAACATTTGCTGTCTTACTTAGCTAATACTTCACAGTGCTGCAGAAAAAAAATATATTTACAGGTCTTGAAAGAGATAATTAACTTATTTAACTCTTTAACTCCACTAAAAGAAGTCTATAGGCATTCTGCTGAAGTTGGCATTATTTGAGATTGATCTGGCAGAAGGTGTGAGAGAGAAGGTGAGATAAAGTCCAGCAAAAAGAAAGGCTGGTTAAAGGAAAGACTTTGTGATCTGGATCAGAAAGATTAATTCAATGCACTGATATTTTAAATTACTTGACTTAAAAATACGAGAGGATTTAGATGTTCCTTCACGGCATTACTCCAAACAAGAAAGGTCCCTGAAACAACCTAAAGATTCTTTCCTGTTTTAGGTCAGCAGGAAAAAGATGAACACAGGACAGTTGCTTATTAGACCATGTCCTCATGGTCTTTGCCCTTCACTCTCTTTTGCCACTTGAACCAGTACAAAAGTAGGTAGAAAAAGCTCATAAGTCATAATCGCAATGTTACAGTTCCTTAGTAGAGTAAGTAAATTATGTTCCTCTGCCCTATCAGTTTTATGGTGTCACAATGCTGTTTATCTCAACAAGTCTTATTAATAAAATTTGATGCAAAGGAGTGAAGAATTGAATGCATTCTTGTACAGGTAGCCATTAGGCATATAGACATGTATATTCATCACCAGTGTCATGGAAAGAAGTCAATTTCAAAACTTACCATAATAAATTCTTATCCCACTGGGAAACAACAGACACGAAAAAATAAAAAAAAAAAAAATTCTTCTCTTCTTAAAAAAAAAGGAGCTGAGATAAAGTTATGTTTTCCAAAATCAATGTGAATTTTTCTGTTTAGTAAAGTGAGAGAAATGGGATCTAAGAAGTTTGCAAAGCTGTCTAATATGAAACACGACAGAAAGACCCTTTTTTTTTAAGGGATTAATTTCATTTTACCAATAAGTTGCTTACTCCCTACTGGTTTTTCTCAGTCTTTATGAGGAGCTTCACATCTTTAGGTCAGAAAGATGAATTACTTAGTAAATCAGCGTTCAAAAAAAAAGGCGCTACTTGCCCTAGTGGCAGGCAACAGTCTTTTCCTCTTTAAATTATGGTAGCTTGTCATTCTGGATGGGCGATGTAAAAAATGTAATTTTGAAGGCAATATTAGTCTTTTACTCAGTGCTTCAAAACCTAGATGGTGCAGGAGACAAGTAATGATTTAACTAGATGCTACACTTTAGTCTTCTGACTTCCACCTGAAAACCCTAACTGGTTATAATAGTCCCAATTGAATAAATAATTCAGAATAAATAGGGAATGCACATCCAACAAGCGCAAGTCTTTTCCAACATCGTGTTAGGTTTGTGAATTGACTCACATTTGTTACTGGTGATGTACAGCACCACTGTGAACACTTGAGTTCCTCAGCCAAGTGCTGTGCATCCCTCAGTATTGCCTTATGAAGACTCTTTGGGGCACTGCAGCTGAAGGCACATCTCCTAGGGACATAGCACGTGCTATATAGCATTCCTTCTATACTTGATTTTGCCTTATTAATAGACACAGTGGGAAAGTGTCGAACTAGAGACTCAGGGTACATCAATATCAGGCATTGTGGCTGATTAGGACTTGGATTCAGGGGAGAGCACACAACATAAAGTGTAAATATGCTCACAGCAGTACCACTGGTGATGGCCTTAATGAACACCATTATATGTCAGGGGTTTTAAAACTTTTGGGTTTTCTGGGTGACATAATCACTTTAGCAGTATATTTTACTCCTAGAGAGAATATGCAGAACTGGTCTTCCCAGCCAGTCATCTTAGTTTTCTTAGAAGCACATCTAGGACCACCATAGATAGAGAACCACAAGTAGAAAACTGGCACACTCAGTTGAAAACGTCTTCCTCCTACACAGATTCTAGTGTAGGGCAGCAGTGAGAATGAGATGACTAATGAAATAATCTTTTTCATCTTCCTAGCACAATTCTTCAGCTAATCTGACATAATTAGAAGGCTGTCTGTGCACTTGCAGTAGTCAACACCTTCACAGATCTGTTTCTTTTCTAGTTGGTATTAAAATATGTGAATTTCCTCTCAGTTACACTCATGCAGAGAAAGATTAATTCTGCTGAGATCAGAGATATAAGTGAAGCCAGATTCAAATTTATTGTCTTAAGACCTCATTGTTTTCCACTCTGTATCTTTTGCAGTTTTTTAAAGAAATTCAAAGACCTTATGAAATTGTACATTTGTCTTCTGTAATACTTTATACTGACCTAAGCAACAATAAGCAAAAATATTGGGTCTGAGAGACATAAACCTACATTTTTTTTTTTCTTTTAGGCAGTGAGAAGTGGCCTTAAAGAATGCATGGAACATAACGGCAATACCTCAAAAGTGTAAAGATACTCCACTGGAACTGTAAGGTTTAATGTATGAGGCCATGGAGAATCAAACTCTTCATCTAAATTTTGGACTCCATAGAGCAGAAAGCCCCAATTAATGTTTTATCAAGGCTTAAAAGCTTCATTTTCTGTTGGGAAAACTTATTATAACATTAAAAATACTCAAATAGGCTTTTCACAGGGAAAATGAAGTTTTAATGCTTAAAAAATTGCCATGGGGACTTTCTGTTTTGGGAACTTCTAGCACAGATAGCCACTGTTGCCTTAAAAAAGTTTTTTTTTTAATAAACATTAAAAAACTTGAAAAATAACAAACTGGCTTTTCAGTTAAGTTGGAAGAGGCATTAATTATGGAGATTTATGGTAATAGAATTAGAATATGAATTTCTGCAGTTAAAATCTTCTTTCAGTACTGTTAAAGCTGTCATGGTCTCAGAGGGTGTAGATACCAGTTATGCTGGCATCCAGTAGTGTTGTGGAGAACAAGAGGCCTTTTTAAGATGTAATTCATCTGACTTCAATCACCTGGTTTAAGATGAAAGAAGTTACATCTCAAAGGTTGGACCAGATGACCTTGCAGGGTCCTTTCCAGCTTGGGCTGCTCTGTGATTCTATTAGTTGGTTAAAACATTCCAGTTCTCTTCATTGGTTGAAAAGGCTTCAGGAGGTGATCCCACTGTATGCATCTGTATTTTGTCAGATTAAACTTCCCATTTTAGACACTGACATAACAGTAATTTAAGTTTATATATTTTACTTTATAATCATTAAAACTCATGGAAGCAAATGAAATTTCTGTCTGAATAAAATGTGTGCACTCTTCTCTCCATTGCAGAGCATTGCAGTCTTTCTAGAGCTGAAACAAGATTGTATTTTGTTTCTTTTGTATCCAGCAGCAAACAACTCTTCATCCCAGAAATTTTTTTCTCTGCTAAGAGATATGCTAATATATCTTCTTTTTTATAACCTCAAAATGGTTACAGAGAAATGTACGCATTAAAGGATTTATGATGCATCGACATCTATAGGCAAATTTTATGCATTGCTGACTTTAAGTATCTAGACATCTATCAACATGAGAAGAAGTTGTAAATTGGCTGAGGATATGAGACTACTCATCAGGCTGAAAAAAGATCACAACTCTCATGGTAGATCCCAAGTAGCTAATAAGGAGTGAAACATTGCTGAGTCTAGATAAAATTTAAATTATTCTTAGTTCCTGTATATTAGATTAATATTCTTTTTCAATTTTTCACATTTACTTCTTCTTCCTTAATATGTTTCTTGCTATAACAATTTCTCTTTCTTTTCTTTTTGAGGAAGCAGTCTTGCCAAGCTTTCAGTCATTCCATCTTTGGAGAGCTGTAATGCTAATTGTCACAGACACTCTCTGCAATGCTAATTGTCACAGACACTCTCTGCCAGTACCTTGATTTTCACTTGGTAGCATTTCATACTCTGTGGCAATGGAAGCTACCAGCTATATTGTATAAGAGAGAAGAATCAGGTCTCTTAAGGAACAGATTTCAGGTCTTTTGTCTTGATCAGTAAATGACAGTATCGATGCTTATCAGTGAAAGGAGAGGAAATCTGACAAATAGAAGCTGGATACAGGATTAAAATATAAACGAGAAAAAGCTATTCCTCAAGCCAAACTCAGCTGTTGGATGAAGCTTGTGTTGGTAAAGGAACTGTTGTAAAGTGAAGGTAACTTTATGACGCCTTTGTGTCTGGATCCTTGTCTGGTCTTTGATGCATGTCAAAAGCAGATAGATTTGGAATGTACGCAGAGCTGGCATGACCTTTTCCTCCCTCTCTTTTACCCTCAGGAGCAAATCAAAAGGGAGAAGGTGAAACAAGGTGGAAGACAAGCCTGGCAAGAGCTCACTTTCACCTCTTAGCATGAAAATTACTGAGGTAAAATTTTCATGCTAGGTTGGCATTCAAATCCTTCTTTTTACCACTTGTATTTTTCTATCTTTTCACACTGATGGCTCTAACAATCCTGAATGATCTTTAAGTGCTAAAAATTACAAATCAAAAAGAATTCCACAAATCATTTCTCAACAAAACCAGGGACATAGTTGCCCCAGAGTTACATGAGAAGTTCATGGAACACATGAACTGGGTAAGCTGTAAAAGTTAGAGCAAGCTGAAATTGGCTGCTAACACAAGAACATATGTCTCCTTCCTAAATCTCTTTCATAGCATTGGCAAAAAGACAGTTTACAGGAATTTTTTTTTTTTTATAAATCTAGATGAATAGTTGGCATGCTTACAGTTTGCATGTGTGTCCAGGGGTACACATATAAGCACATAGATTTCTATATCTATGTGTGTATGATACATATATATATGTGTGTGCCCGTGTGTGTGTGTGTGTGTGATCCACACACAATAGATCCAAAGATCTCAAAACATTTTACAACACTTAAAAATTAAAATTATAGAACAGGACTGAATAGGACTGCATAGGCCAGAGGTTGCCACAGTGAGCCATAACTTGAAAATAAAATGATATTTTAATATGCCTGAGAAAGCACTGAAAAATTGTCTTTTTTTTTTTTTCCTTTGTTTTTAGTTTACTGTTCAATCCTCTGGGCTAAGCAGGGTTCTGCAGGGCCTCATCCTAGGCCCTGTTCTCTTCAACATCTTCATAAATGACCTGGGCTCAGGACTGGAAGGGATACTAAGCAAGTTCATAGATGATACAAAACTGTGAGAGCTTCTGAGTCCTTTGAAGGTAGGCAGGCCCTGCATAGAGACTTCCATAAATCAGAGGGCTGGGTAATCACCAATTGTATAAAGTTCAACAAGGGAAAGTGCCAGATTCTGCACTTGGGATGGGGCAACCCTGGATGTACGGACAGACTGGGGAATGAGATGCTGAAAAGCAGCACTGCAGAAAAAGACCTGGGGGTCCTGGTCGATGGCAAGTTGAACATGAGTCAGCAGTGCCCTGGCAGCCAGGAGGGCCAACCCTGTCCTGGGGTGCATCAGGCACAGCATCACCAGCTAGGCAAGGGAGGGGATTGTCCCGCTCTGCTCTTCACTGAGGTGGCCTCACCTCGAGGTGCCACAATATAAAAAAAGACATTAAGCTATTAGCATCCAAAGTAGTGCAATGAGAATGGTGAAGGGTCTTGAGGGGAAGCTGCATGAGGAAAGGCTGAGATCACTTGGTCTGTTCAGCGTGGAGAAGAGGAGACTGAGGGAAGACCACATTGCAATCTGCAACTTCCTTGTGAGGGGAAGAGGAGGGGCAAACGCCGATCTCTTCTCTGTGATGCCCAGTGACAGGACCTGAAGCAATGGCCTGAAGTTGTGTCAGAGAGGTTTTGGTTGGATATTAGAAAAACATTCTTCACCCAGAGGGTGTTTGGGCACTGGAACAGGCTCCCCAGGGAAGTGGTCACAGCACAAAGCCTGACAGAGTGTAAGAAGCATTTGGAAAATGGTCTTGGGCACATGATGTGACTCTGGGGATGGTGCTGTGCAGGGCCAGGAGCTGGACTCGATGATCATTGTGGGTCCCTTCCAGTCAGCTTATTCTGTGATTCTGTGGTTCTGTCAGCTTGACTTTGTGATCAGACCAGTGAGAAAGTAATTTTGTCAGAAAATTTGTCACTTGGAAGATAGAGATTAGTGTGGTCTTTTGTGTTTCCTAGGAAGTGTTTGCATTTTTGTTAAGTATGCATCTTTGCTTCCCGCTTGCTCAACAAAGTATTATAGACACTTTTCCAAATATTACTGTGTACTGTACATGCACTAGAGCATACCCTCAATAACTAAAATTCCTTAGCAAGGGCATCACTACATGAAGAATATTTCTCTCACTGGATGAGAAATATGAAACCCTGGTCATATTAGCTGGGCTTTGCCTTAAAATCTAACATAGGTGTTTCTTTGCATTGCTCTTCTCAGCTTGTTCTAGGACAGGAGAAAAAAAAAATGGCAAAAGAAAAAGAGGAAAAAACAAGTGTGTCTTAGCTTTGCCTGAAAAAAGGAAACAAATATGTTTTTCTGAGAATATTTCATCCTTAAACCCTAGATTTTTCTTCACCTTGTCAGGCCTTGCTTCCAAAATGTGGAGGTTTTTTTTTACTACACTAAATCAATGCCTTGGTTTTCTAATGGGCACAGTGCCATACTTTTCATATTTCTTCTTAACGTCTTTGTAGGCCAACAGATTGAATATCTCTCTTTTTAACACTTACCTGTTTTTCAGTAGTTTTCACAAGAGATTATTTGGATATAGACAGAGCAAAATTTTGTTTGTCAAATCTTGTTAAATATTAGGAGGAGTGAAAACATCGCTCACTCTGTTTTACCAATAGCACAGAAATACTTTTTGTTTTTCTTATGGTTAAAACCAGGTTTGACTAATTATACTAGGAAAATCTAGACAAAGACAAAATCACTCATAGCTTGAACAGATGCAATTTAATTTACTTTGCTTCAGAAACGTTTTACCTCTCTGCAACTGTGCTAATTAAATGTTACTTAAATCAGGACCTAGAGATCTCATCAAACAGTTGATAACAGTAGAATTAAGGAAATAATCCCAATTCCCTTTAATAATGAATTTTTGATTACTGATAGAAACCACAGCATTCCATCTGACTGCCAACAAGAGGTGCATGCCTTACACATCTGGGCTCCCAGTATTCTGGAATTAGTGAAGGAGAAAAGAACAGCTTCAATGCTAACTCTGTCTCATGCCTGAGTTGCACAGGAGAAATTTCTGTATGTGGATTGAGTGGAGGGACTAGAAATTCAGAAGGAGAGCAGAAGTAAATGTTCACATTTACTTCACATGTGACTAGGTTAGGCTGGGTCCCTTCATAATCGATGTAGAGCATTCTAGGGCACAATTCATCTCAGGCTGAAGTTGATATCTACTATAGGCCTTAAACATCAGTGATTTCCCTGATGGATACTCTGATGTCTGATAGCAACTTCTGTGGGTCATAGCTCAGTTGTCACGGAAAACTTCAGCAAAAGGGTAGGACAATGACATAGTCGCTGACATGCAGACAGGTCTCATACAAGATGATGTGGGATACAGTCAAGGTGTTACAATAAGATTTAACTTAGTGTTCTTTTCTGTGACAGATATTATTTTATTGCATTATTACATATTTGTAAAAAATATCCTTTTAGTCTAAAATCATGTCTAACTTTGAAAATAAAGAAAACCCTCTTAATCTAGATAAAGAATTAAGCAACAAAGCATTTCTATAAATCTCTGTTTATAATATGTTCAAGATAGGCAGTGATCTTCATGCTATTTGATGAAACTTTACTGACTGATAAGTAAATTCTCAATACCTGATAAATTGCTAGAACAATTAATAAAGTAGATAATTTGTAAGTACCTGGAGGAAAAGAACTTGTAAATATTAGGCAGCATGGACTCATCAAAAACAAATCATGCTGAACTAACCTCATTTCTTTCACTGATAGGATAACAAGCTTAGTGGATAAAGGAAATTCTGTGGACATACTATGTCTTGATTTTAATAAAGAATTTGATACAGTTCCACATGACATTCTCATAAGGAAACTAGAGAAATATTGATTAAATACAATAACTGCTAAATAAGTACAATGCTGAAGAGGAGAAAAAATAAAAATAGAAGGAAAAAAAAGGAAGGAAAAAAGAGGGAAAAAAGCAACTCAGCAATTATTAATGGTTCGGTGTCGGGTTAGGGAGAAGTATCAAGGGTGACCTACAGAGGTCTGCTTTGGGTCATGAGTCTAATTCTGCTTCAAATTTTCACTGTGTGCTTGGAAAAAAAAGTAGAAAGCATGCTAATAAAAATAATAGTAGTAATAATAATAATAATAATAATAATAATAATAATAGTAAACCACAAAAAACTCTGAAACCCAGAAGATAAAAAATAAAAACAAGTTACATTTCCTTGGATATTTACAAGTAGTGTCACAAACCTTTGAAAACAAAACAGAAAACAGGACAGATCCCTGCAAAAGCTTTGACTGCTCTTTGAATTGTCAGCAATGTCATAAGAAGGAAAGATGATTTTCCCTGGGCTGGCTCAGTCAGAATGGTTCATTTCCCCACACAACAATCTTCCATACAAAGTTTGGGTTGAATCTGAAACTCACAGGGCTTTTTAAAATTTTTTTGGGAAACAATGCACTTCACAATGAAGTACATCCTGGAATGCAGCCAGATTGGGGTGAGCTTCCTTTCACGATCATTCCTATCCTTCTGAGTCTCTTCTGGTGCAGAATGCACATTACAGATGCACTTGTTCTTCTGACCTAATGAGTTTGTAGTATATAAGTGACGCTACTAGGAATGGGATGGTCAATTTTAATCTCTAGTTATATAAATTTTAACTTGTTTTACGTAATTAATGAAAATCATAGAAAAAAATTATGTATTTGATCTACATTACCAGCACAAAGGAAGGCCAAGCCCATGATTAACTCAGTGTGAATGAACTATCTGATAACATTACAAACTTGTGAATATTGCAAAGTAGTACTCTATGTACAACAAGAAAGCGATTTGATAACTAACTGTTTGATGCTGATCAAGCATTAGACAGAGTACTGCATTCAGTTTTGGGTTCCACTAAAAAAAGGAAAAGAGAAAGAGAAAGTGGAAAAGGTTAAAGGGGAATCCAATGATAATCTAGAAATACGTGATGAGATGTTAGGATGGCAGGGACTGTTATTGATTGATAAAGAGAACATAAAAAATAATGGGCCAGTGTTGATGGATAAGGTGGAAAGAGAGAAAAAATGTGAGAATATGTACTTGGGTGTAGGTGATTAAGTGAAAATGTTATTCTAAGCTAGGAAAAAGGTATAGGAGAAGTCTAAATGCTCTGTAAATGACAGAGAAGAAGGCCTTACAATTAAAAATTAATCAAAAAGAAGGAAAAAACGAGTAGAAAGCAGTAAGGGTAGGATAAGGGGACAAAGGAATTGTATGTTAGAAATAAGGAAAAAGGTACTGGAAAGAATGAAAAAAACAAAAATTGAAATCCAAAGAAGTACAAATATATATATTTATGTAGATAATAACCAGATGTGTATATACATTTCTGGTAAGTTAATCATAAATGCTGTTAAATTAGCAATGAGTGTTTAATGTCAGCTGTTTCTATTACTTCCTTTTCACTGATGTTGTCTGGCATGGTTGGGATAATCTTTATGTGAACCATAGAGTTCTTTTGTCAGGTGAATGAGAAAAAGACTTTATATTTACGTAGGCTGTCCTGGGGGCTCACAGATGATAAATATTTACACCAACATATTCCAAACTCTATTTTTGAAATAAACCCATAAGCTGCACTAGATTCCTTCTGATGCTCCTCTCCATCAAATTTTATTGAAGTACTGGCCATTTGAGGAGATGTGGTGCACAAAGAAGCAGATACATCAGCAAGAAAAATCTGTCAGACAAAATGGTAAAATTCTAAACACGTATTAGCCAGAACTGATAATGATCCAGAACTGGTCCAGAGTAAGTTCAGATTTTAAAACAAACAAACAAACAAACAAACAAACAAACAAACAAACAAACAAAACCACACACTTTTGGAGGAAAACTGGTTTTTTCTAATTTAACATTGTCTTATAATACATTCCAGTATAAAGTTACAAGCAGGGCACCTCCTAATATAATTTTGCATGACATACTGTTTCACTATTTAGTATGTGCATTTCAGTAAGTCTACATTTCCAGCTTACTTCCCCAGTTTTATTTGCTTTAGTCATTAATTTTATTTTAAGTTATTTAGGTCTACAGGAATAGGTTTTCAGCACAATCTTTTACCAGCTATATAAAACAGTACAGAAAGGTTCCTCTCTGTTCTCAATCATACAGTTTTAGTAAGAGGAAGATGACAGTATAATCTTCTAATGATAACTCATGTAGAAACACTTCCACAATTTTAGAAGTGAAATGTCTTTGTTACACAGTCAGTAAATGAGGAGATGTGCAGAAGTAAGATGTGCGTGAAGCAGTTCAGGGCTTTTCTGCCAGTTTTTCAGTAGGTTCCAATATTGTCTCTTTAGTGTACATCAATGCAGAATTAATTGCATTAATTTAAGCAATAGTCTTTTTCTCAATGAAACTAATATATGGATGGATGCTTTTTCTGTGTGTACACCAGTTTATTTCATTAAAGACTCATCTCTCATGTATACCTGCTATTATATAATTAATTATTATACCTGGTTGCAGGTATAGAACAAAGGTCTGAAAATCAAAAAAAAAGGAAATGTCCACTAAAGAAAAGCATATGGAGACACATGCTGGTTGCATAAATGCTCTAAAATTCACAGAGCCAAAACAAACACATGTAAGTATATGTGTACAGCTGCCAGATCTTTGCTACTATGGCCACTCCCACTGGATGCTGTATAGTAAAAGTATTTCTTCTAATTAATTGCTTTGAGAAGTCTTCCTCCCAACATAGGAATTTTTTCTCTTAAACTTAAAAAACCTACCAGTTTATATACTTTCCTTCTATGCTACCTGAACTTAATCCAATGCCACTTAACAATTAAATTTAAAAAAAAAAATATATATATATATAGAGAAGGGACATTGTTACAGAAAAGAGGATCATTATTTTCTTCTTGACTACCTAGACCTTAATAAAGCATTTGATACTATTTTCCACAGCATTCTGCAGGAGAACTGGATGCTCATGGCTTAGATGAGTGCACTGTTCACTGGATTAAAAACTGGCTGGGTGACCAAGCCAGAGAGTGGTGGTGAATGAAGCTACATCCAGCTGGTAGACTGGTGATGTTCTCTAGGGCTCAGAACTGGGGCCAGTGCTGTCTAATATCTTTATTGATGATCTAGATGAGGAGGTTGAGTGCACCCATGGCAAGCGTGCAGACAGGATCAAGCTGGGCAGGAGTGTTGATCTGGAGAGTAGGAAGGCTCTACAAAGGATCTGGACAGGCTGGATCAATGGACTGAGGGCAGTTCTGTGAGGTTCAACAAGAGCTAGTGCTGGGTCCTGTACTTGGGTCACAACAACCCCCTGCAGTGCTACAGGAGCAGCGAAGAGTGGCTGGAAAGATGTCTGCCAGAAAAGGACCGTAGGCTGTTGCTCAACAGCAGCTGAACATGAGCCAGTGTGTGCCCAGGTGGCCAAGAGGGCCAGTGGCACCCTGGCCTGTGTCAGAAATAGTGTGGTCTGCAGGACCAGAGCAGTGATTGTCCCCTGTACTTGGCACTGGTGATGCCACACTTTGAGTTCTGTGTTCAGTTCTGGGCCCCTCATTACAAGGAAGACATTGAGGTGCTGGAGCGTGTCCAGAGAAGGGCCACAGAGCTGCTGAAGGGTCTGGAGCACAAGGCTTATGGGGAGTGGCTGAGGAGCTGGGGTTGCTTAGTCTGGAGAAGAGGAGGCTCAGGCTCAGAGCTTATCACTTTCTACAACTACTCTCTACAATACTGCAGCAGGATGGGTACTGGTCTCTTCTTCCAAATAACAAGATGTTTCTAATAGTAAAAAAACAAATAGGAGAAAGTTGGTTTCTCAGGTAACAAGGCACAAAACCATTTAAGTATTTCTAGGTCACAATCAACGCTCACCTGTCAAATGAAACTTTTTTAGCTGCATTTGCATGTCAGTGAAGTAGCTATTCAAGTCTCTGGAAGAAACTCCAATTGTTAATGAGCAGCTGAAGTTTCCCTTTGAAACACCCTTATTCTCAGTCATAGCAAAGATCGCCTTTATATTGAAAATATATATTCTAGTACTAATATGGAAAATTACATTGAAAAGAAAAGACTGCCATTTTTCCAACCACAAAGAGCACTTTTAGTCCTGTTGCAGGAACATCTAGAAACACTGGTTTGGGTTGTGGTCATTTGAGACAAATTGTATGGTGTCTGATAGAACTATGTGGAAAAAGTTGAGAAATTTGAAATTACTTAAATTACCTTAACTCTTTATAGTAAAAGACATCAATCTTGCAGGAGGTTTGATATTTGGGGGGGTATATATATAGAGAAGATATAGGTAAGAAATGATGAAGAGTCTCAATTAAATTAAATCTTATTTAGTCTGAACAACATAGAAAATAACCAGTCAGGTCGTACTCAAATGTATTTTTTCCATCAAGTTTAAAATTAAGAGGCAAAAGCCCCCATGATGGACGCAAAAATACTATATGAGATAACACAGTATCAGGTTACAAATTAGATACTGGCAGGTGAGTGTTACTGTACTTGAAGTTATAGAGACACAGGAGTATTTGCCCTTTAGAACCTCCCTGCTCCCTAGCTCATGGAAGAGTTTTTATGTTCTTCATGTACAATGTCGACTACCAGCTGTCTTTTTTTCCAAGGGAAAAGTCCACCCACACTGTGCTCTTCTCCAGTGCCCATTCTGATGTATTGCAGCAGAGCCATCACACTATCCAGCTCAGGTACTTTGAGCTGAAAAATCACACACAAAAATAGAAATTACATTTTAAGACCAGAACACAGGGTCTGAAAGAGACCTTGACCAAGTTGTAAACATACTCGTTTTTCTCTGAGGAGGACTAACTTCAAGCAGCATGGTCACAGCCTTCTCTGCATGCCCTGACTTGAGGCCCAAGGTTGTTCAGTGATATAGGTGCAGATAAAGTCAAAGATAAAAAAATTAACTGTAGCAACAAGAAATGTACCCTCTGATTTTAATACTTCATGCCTAAGTAGAAAGAATATTGTAGGAAGCTTGTGTTATTAATCACTTGAACAGTATAGGTGTGTTAACTGGGACATGCCAAGGGAGATGAGAGACATTGTAATGGCAGAAATACTGGCCATAGTGAACTCAATTATTTCAATGAATAATGGTAAAAAGCAATTTTGGGACATGTTCTAAAAACTTATTTTAGATTATATATATATATACTATACCTCTTGCAGAAGTTATTTTTTAGATAATTCTAAACAGAGCATAAGAACATACTGACATTTTTACTACTGAATGACCATACTGACTAAAGTACATTCAAATTCTCCTTCTTCATAGGAATTAAAAAAAAAAATTACATACACACACATGTATAAACAAGGGGACTTCTATAAAAATGAGTGGTACTAGAAAAAAAATAAAACCAAGAACTTAAAAGGAGGATCTAAAAGGATAAAAGTATCAAATGTGTTATGAAAATTTTTGTAAAGTCCACAGTGATAAACAAAATTATGCTATTGGTAAGCAGCAAAAAAAAGAAACTCTTTAAATTAAAAGCTTAGTCTTCATAAAGCAGAATTTATGGCCAGGTAAGGAACATCTGAGTATCATGAGCTCTGAAAACCTTAAGGTAGAATCATGCTAAGACCAAAAAAAGATTTGGAGAACAAGCTTGTGAAGGGCATGAAAACAAATAATAAGCTTTTTTTCCAACCCATCAGAAGTAGAATGTCTGCCAGAGAGTCTACAGAGCTGATAAATGATGGAGGTGTAATAGGAGAACACAAAGAAGATAAGACCATGGTAGAAAAATTAAATGTGTTCTTCGCATTGATACTCACCTCTGAGGAGTTTAGAAAGGTTCCCACAGTGTCTGTTTTCTTTTCAAAAAATGTACTGGAGGAGCTATCTTAAATTAAAGTGTCAATAGAAGTGATTTTAGACCAAATAGATAAATGAATAGTAACAAATTGCCAAGACAAGATGGTATACACTCAGGGGTTTCTAAATAACTCAAATATGACCTTGTAATTTGATCATAGATCTTACACAATTGCTTAAGCCAGCTTCTGTATGAGAAGAATGGAGGTTAGGAAATTTTATGTCTTTTTTGAAAAGAATCTTACAGAAACTTGGCAGCGGAGACATGGGACAGATGCAGGAAATTAAGAAATTGTGTGCCTGATTCTTTACAGGTAGATTGGTAGAATAGGACTCATAGACATATAGATAAATACAATAAAATGGAGGTGGGAATAAAAATAAATTTTATAAAGAAGATTCTGACTTTTTAAAGGTTTTAGAATAGATAAGTATACAGGAAAGGGTGATCTTTATCTGGTTGATACACTATGCCTGGATTTTCAAAAACTTTTGACAAGGTTCTCTATAAAAGACAAACATGGATTATAAAAAAAAGGAATCTCTGTCTGTGGATTTCTAAATACCTGAGGGAACAGGGGATTAATAAATATATAAAGAACAGGAAAAAGGAAGGTGAAAATGATTTTAGCAATGAAAGTCCCTCTATTTGTAAAAGGTTGCAAAAGTTACTTGCACAAGTAACTAGGTGATAAAAAGGAAGAGGCAAGACATGAAAAGCTGTGCACATAGGAAAAAGACAAACAGAAATTCTCGCTGTCTACAAACTGGAAGTCTCTTAACCAGGCATTGTTAATTCAGAAAATCTATTTGCAGCTACTCTGGATACACCTATGAAAATGTCAGCTCAGTGTTCACTGACAAATCATTCCAAACCAAACAAATACAAACCTCTAAGAATCATTTGAGAAGAAAACCAGAACAAGATACTCCATTACATAACATAAAATAATTATCAGAGCCGTTAGGTGAAATTGTAAGCTAATAGACTTAAAACAACAAAGAAATATATTTTTTCATTTAACGCATGACTACATTTTGGAGCTCACTGTCACAGGATAGATGGGATGCCAAAAGTTAAGTGAGTGCAAAAATAAGACAAATAAATGGAAACCTATCAAGGGCTGCTAAACACTGATGAGATACAAGCTCGAGATTAGAAATTCCCCTAAGCCACACAAAGCTATGTTATTCATGCTTGCTCTTTTTTTATAAAATTTTAAACATTTTATTATTACCTTAAGTAGCCAACACTACTGTCTGTTTTACAGAAAGGGAGATAGGAATGGGTTTGGATCTCTTATCAAAAGGCAATCTTCTTCAGTCTGCTACTCTTGTGACACCAGAATGCTAAAAAAATGTCGTTCTTTCAATACATGGAACCAGCTGCTCAGACAGTGTCAATCAGTATCATACTGAAGAAGTATCATTCTTCGGTGTGTTATCTTGGTTTGAGCTATGTACAGACCTGACCAAAGTTTCTTACTTGAGGAATAAACTTTTCTCCAGCAAGGCTTTTGATTTTGAATTCAGACCATATGTAAACATATAAAAATACAGGTCTAGAAAATAATATGAATTTTAATATAAATGTAAATGCAAATAATATAATTATAAACACAAATATAAGCATAAGTATAAATACAAACATATATATATATACACATATAAAGATTTCTTGTGTGTTTCACAGCATAATTTGAACACATATATGAAGAACTTAAGAAATTATTCCATAGTTATGAAACCACACACAGCTCAGCTAAACCATTCTTCTGCCCTCGAGGTATAGAATAACTGTGGATAAGATAGCTTACTGTTGATGTCTACAAATACTACTTAGGAATAACCCAATTAGTGCTGCTTCTTAGGCCAGTGATCTGGGAAAAAAATCAGGTTTTAACCAGAATTAAACAGAAAATATTATAGAAACAATTGCTTGCTTTCATTTTCTTGCCGGATGAAACATGTTTTAAAACTTTATTTTCTGTAGGCAACATAAGGAGTATTAGAAGGTAAATGCAAACTTAACACAACGAATAATGTCAAATAGGCAGAAATATGTACATCTAATTGGATGAAATTTATCAAGTTTTTGAATAAGATGAATAATCCTTTTTTTTGTTTTGTTCTGTTCTGTTTTCTTTATGGAAACAAATGTATTGAGGAAAACCTGAACTCTTTGTGATCCAGCTAATTTCCAAGACAATCTTATAAATAAAAAAAAATTTCTCAGGTTACTAGAGAAGAATGTCCCCAGAAACAATGTACAAAGGTGGGCTATGGGATATCAGTTGATAATAGAGTGCTAATACCATAGAAGGGTATGATTTTCTTCGGAGAGAATTTCATGAGTATCGAAAGATTTCCAGTGAATTTTTAGACTACAACACTTTGTATGGAGACTTTGGTCTCCAAAGACTGGAAATTCAAAGCAGCTTCTTGTCCCCGGAAATAAGACAACTCTGAAAAAGGAACTGGGAAGTTTAAGCATTGGGCTTACTTGGCTCATAGTTGATTTTCATGTGTTGGAAGAAGAGTTTTCATTCTTTCAGGAGATATATTCAAGGAGAATACTTCAATCCTTCCAGATGCATGATATCTTTACACAGACCTAAACAGTACGCAAACCTTCCTGTGAATCATGTGCGCCCAATTCCCAAACATTGAAATGGTGAATAGGTTCTGAGTTACTCATATTTTCTTCCTGCAATACCTGCAGCTTCTGTTAATGGGATGTTAGCTTTTCCTGAATGGGAAAATACTTGTTTCTTCATATAATCAATTTGCCTTTCTTACTCCATGCCATTTGTCATCAGTCATCTCCAATTGATTTATACTTATTTGAGTGTCACGTTTTAATTTAAATCAGTGAAAGTGATGACTTTGCATGAAATTTGAAAGACCACAGCACGGGAAGAATCTTCCAAAACACTTCAAGGAGTATTAAAATGTCTATCAGGCTAAATAACTCTTGAACATCCAACCTGGCCTTGAACATTTCAGGGATGGGCCATCCGCAACTTCTCTGGGGAACTTGTGTCAGTGCTTCACCATCTGCACAGTAAAGAATTTCTAAATCTACCATCTTTCCATTTAAAGCCATTTGCCCTCATCCAATCACTACACATCCTACTCAAAAGTCTCTCTCCAGCTCTCTTGTTGGCCCCTTTAAGTACTGAAAGGGGTTTTAAGGTCTCCCTGGAGTCTTCTCATCTCCAGGTTGAACAATTTTAATTGTCTCAGCCTGTCTTCGTAGGAGACATGCTCCAACCCTGTGATCATGTTCATGTCCTCTTTTGGCCTTTCTCCACAGACCCATGTCCTTCTGCTGTGGGAGGCCCTAGAGCTGGATGCAGTACTCCAGGGTGTACTCGATCCCACTGTCCATGTCACTGACAAAGATGTTAAACAGCTCCAGTCCCAATACTGATCCCTGTTGAATGATACACATTGCTGGTGTCCACGTGTACATTGAGCCATTCACTGACTGCAACAGAGTTCAGCTATCTATCCAATTTCTTACCCTCTGAATGGCCCACCCGTCAAACACAGGTCTCTCCAATTTAGTGACAAGGATGTTGTGCGGGACACTATCAAATACTTTGCACAAGTCCAGCTAGATGACGCTCAAATAAAATGACACTCAAATAAGCTCTTACCTCAATTACCAGTTTCTGTAACACTGTTGCAGGAGGCCAGAATACACTTAAACATACTACTGTGCAAAGTGCACAAGATATAGTATTCTCACTAGTGAATTTTTAGGACTGGCATGAAGACAGACCTCAGAGGGTTCAGTAGATACATGATTTAACTGCACACTGTCTTGTGAGGACCAGACAAATTAAAAAAAAAGGCAGTTTTGGTACCATGAATTTCCTATTACTTTCTGACCCCAGTTGGAGGTGGTAATATTGATCTTGGAATTCTGTGTAATTCAAGTCCTTGATAGCTTAGACATCACTTCTGGTCATGAACCCGAACAAAGGAGTTGAAATCAACAAGTTCATGCCTGGCATTGCATTTGTTCATTGAAGAAATTGTGTTAGGTCTTACAGAACATCTATTGCCCCAGGACTAAGGGCTGCTCATACTGGGATTTGGTTGTCCACTTCTACAACAACCACTGATATTAACTTGAAGCACGGAGTAAGGCTATGTACCTTGCCGTAACTTTTTCTTGTATAGATAAGCAAAATCATGTGTTCATATTTCTAGGGAATCTGAGTGTTATTTTGATAAAACTTCTCATTTGTAACTTTTAAAATTAGTAATTTTAATTTGAGGGCAAGCAGATACAGAAGTTTAAAATACATGCATTTTGGAAGAATAAAATTAGTTGTCTACCAAAGAAACACAGTTGCTGCAGAATAAGAACTTCAGAAAAATACATATTCTATTGAGAGAAGTAACAAACTGGACTTTTAAGAACAGATCTTTTATAAAGAAAATAATTTAAGACATTATTTATTTTAGACCACATAATAAATTTGAAAACACTTGAATTGTATATTTCATGAAGATTTCACTCCTTTAACTACCAGAATAGAAGAATAGATGCACAGCAGTTTTTTCATATTAACATGATTATTGACATTTCTTAGGCTCTTCAGAAAAAGAGCACAGTGTTGTTTTGACAAAACATAACATTAAACTAAGGATCTAGAAATCACTGGTTTAGTTACATAAATTAAGAATGAATTGCTTATGGCACGAGTTATTGAGCAGCAGGTGTCAGAAAGCCATATAAATTTGCAAATGAAAATTGAGCCACTCAGAGCTTCAGGAGTAGGTTTCAGAAGGTTGTAAAGATAGGACTAGGCTTTAAATCCTAGATATCATCTTATAAGTGTCTCAATTAAATTACATTTTTCAGAATTGCCTATGCTGAATGCCTAGCGATAGGTGATTTCACACAGTATAACAGACCACTAATAGACAAAATAGATGCACAAAACAACATTTGGCTTGAAAATCTACTGAGATGAGGCATTTAGAATTGCCTGAGGAACATGCTGCATGAATCTAGCTGTAGCCAACAAGCTGAACTGCATGTGTGATGAATTAATTACTATAATTTCACTTTTAGATAGGATTCAGGGCAGAGCAGGGAGATTATAGACAGACAATCACAGGACCTGGGAAAAGGCGCTGAGAAAAAAACCTTCCCAGTCATAAATAGAGCATCAGTAAAGAGGCACTAGAACGTGCTCCCTTTAAGCTGATTGCATGAAAATCAGGCAGGACTGAGAACCGAGTTTTTTTGTTTACAGTACATGTGTCATAGCTCTCTCAGTGGGATATACCCATATCTTCAGTCTCTTTTAGTCTATCTCTCCTGTTTATTTCTGTGCTCACGTCAGTGGTGACGCTTCACTGCTCATCTGAGTGCCTCCATCTGCCTATGAAAAAGAAATCTTTCTTAAAACATTTAAAGTTCATTTCTTATTCTTTCTAGGAGATACATCAAGTTTTCTGTAGACATAAATATTTGGTAGAGCTTAAAAATCAGAAGCACCACTGGCAAGCTGAGATCTACAACATTTTCTTTTCTTTTGTTATTTTTTTAACTTGTATGATAACAGGGCTTTGATTTGATTTGATTTCACATGCAGTTTTAATCAGCTTATTAATTCAGTTTTTCTTATAATTTGTTTTGAACTACAAACAAAAAGGAGTAGTAAGACCTTAAACTCATCCTAAAAAACCAAAAACATTTTGGATCTTTCTGGATAAAAATAAGACACATAGGGGATAAATTAGTTGTATCTCCCATTCTGTGATGTTGACAGCTTAAGAGTTTTCTGAGATTAGTGTCTTGCCAATGCCAAATGCATTGTGAAAAATGTCACTGTACAGGTTTTTGTTTATTTATTTATTTGTTATTTCATCTGTAGGGGAAAAAATAAGAGCAGATGAGGATAAATGTGATCACTCCTAAGTCAGCTGATAATGCGCCTGAAGGACATCAAGGAAAACCTGAAGCATTAATAAACTAATGTGTACTGTATGCCCCACTTCATTTGTTCAGCTTATACATTCTTCAAGCATTATGTGTTTGTGCATTTATTCACTTTCTATTCAAATACGATTAAGTAAAAGAAGTCTAAAATCTCGATATTCTTTCTTGTCTCAGATGTTTATTTCTAGAGAAATGTAGCAGTGGCTAATTAATTATTTGCATAATTTGCACTTTCTTTACTAAAAAACTGCATGCAGTATGATTCTATTTTTTTTCAATTTTCGGATCAAAAACGTGGGTAATCAAGACCATCCAATCTGCCCTTACATGCTATAGACTTAGGTTATTCTTTTGTCTGCTGAGGCGGAATGTAGGACAGGGAAGTAACCAGTCTCCTAATCTGTTCTTTGATTGTACACTGAGTTATTACTGAAGAAAAAGAATTATTGATTTGAGTACTTGGATGTATTTCTGTACTCTAAACGTATGCACACACATGTGCACCTATAATTACTCCCTTTATTTTGTTATAATGCTTTCCTCCTGGTTAAGAATTAACAGAGACTTCTGACTACTGATTTTTTTTTAGCTGACTGCACACCCTTTTCGACACACACACAGCCGCACAGTCTGTAGATTTCATTATTTCATATATCTTTTAAGAAAATGAGGCCTAAAATTTTCAAGCTGACAACAAATCATTTAATTTTCATTAATTTTATGACATATCTGTTTTCTGCATTTGTAGCAGCTATAAAATATGTTAACTTCCTAATAAATCCTGAGTAATGCTCATCTTTCACCATTTTTATTTTTTTCCTGTTGTTTTTTTCTTTTTCTTTTTTTCAGTAGGAAGCAGTGCACAAGTTATTACCTAGGGAACAGTTGTTTCTGTCTCCTGTACAGATCCATATCATTCTCAAATTTGCATTCTGATGAAGAAGAAACAAATGTTCCTTAAATCCCATGAAGTGTGTTAATTACACTGAGCTCCATGAAATTATGGGTGAGAGAGCCAAAAAGAATTCTACAATTGCATCGTGGGTCTCTTGAGCATATCTTGTCAGATTAATGTCTTTGTCACTCACATGATAACCTTAAAATTGCTATTCTCCCTAAGTAATATTCTCTAAACCTCAGTGATATGGAAAATCTCACACAAAGCTAACAGATGCAGTTTGTATTGTTTACGTAAATAATGTTGGTACTTTTATGAAAATAAACAAAAACTTAATTTCATTAACAAGCGCAGCTTACTTAATTCACTTAATTATTTTAGAGTTTCTCTTCTGTTCTTCTCCATACAAACCACGGTGCAAGTGCCTGAAACAGTATCTCGTCCTAGTATGTCCCCAGAACAAAGGTTAAAATCACATAACTAGCTAGGATGTAATGCTTTTTTTCTTTTCCTTTTTTTCCTCCTACTTCTTTACAAGCCTTAAATAGCCATAGCTGACTCATAACTTGAATCCAAAAGCCACTGTGCTATGTAGCAGGAACAGAAACTGTCCCAGAAAATTTGACCACATGGATACGTGCCCACAGCTCAGCTCAAGTTTTCACAAAAATAGGTAATAGGGAAGATTTGCTGTGCCAGGGCTTGAGGTGCATGCTTCATATCCCCAGCAGGGGACATACTCCACCCTCAGAAAGCTGCAAGTCTTCTCACAAAGTCACAACTATGACTGGCGAAACTCAACCCATTGGAAATCTATATTAGATGTCAGACCCATCTAAGAGACAAATCTAATCCTTTTGGCTAAAAAATAGCTCACAGCAGTCTGCTGCTCCTAGTTTACTGATATTTGGAAGAATGGTTTGGTTTGGCAATCAATGTCTTAGAGCCACCAAAGACCTTGATATTATCTTTTTTTTTAAGCTCCTAAAGAGGATTACTAGGAAGAAAAAAAAAAAATAAGGGGAAAAAAAAGAAATTTTGTGATGTTATGAGTACCATCAGTATTTAGGTTTTTCTTCCATAAAAACTGAAGCCACTAGTAAAATTTTAATTATTCATAATGAATTGTAAAGAGTTGTAAGCTTTACTTTGTTAAATGACAGAGATGATGCACAATTAGGTGTGTCCTATACAATAAGAAATAAATTCTTAATCAAGAAATTTCTTTTCATCATACCAATACTTCAGAAATGGTACGTGATGAGCTGAAAAGATAAGAAAAAATGCACTAAAATTAAAGAAGCATGTAAATTTGCACTGGTTAAGAAAGCAGCCAAAAATCTTTGAAAATAGGAAGGATCCAATTTTCCTCAACTTCATACTATAAAAGAGTTTTTACCAGTCATATAAAACCAGACCAGCTTTACATGTCAACTGTAAAACATGACCATTTAGGCTTTCTAATTCTGGGAAGGAAATAGTTATGCTTATGGAAGTCCATCCATCCAGTCTCTGCAAGACTACCAGATCTATAAATAATGGAGAAAGGCCCTCAAGCTAGAAATGCCAAATTTAGTATCGCCTAATGAAAAGATAGGAGTAAAGTCCTGAAATCACTTTTCAATTAACTTCAGCAGAAATGGGGACCTAGATTGAAATCTAGAAGCCATTGGTAGAGGTTTCTCTAACAATCTTTGTAATCTTTGTACAAATACCTTCTTCAAGATCACAATTAAAATGTCTGTTCTTGCTGTGCATTTAAAACCTGATCTGTTTGTTCAAATCAAGGCTTTTTGAGCTTTGCTTAAAATCACTGTAAGAGGGGAGGGGGGGGGGGAGGAGAGACAAATCCTCATCATTACTTTTTAAAATTACTTAAAAGCAACTGACAGCTGAATAAAAGAATGTCTTTAAGGACTTTTGTGGAAGTCTGTCTACAAAGCAGATTGAAAAACTGTTTTGTTCTAAATCCTAATCTCTTCTGTGGTCTCAAGAAGGCTAACACAAGAAGATTGCCACAGAAATGAGTGATATTTGTCACTAGACATCTGCTAAGACACAACCACAGTGTACTTTCCCTGATGGGTGGCATGTCATGGAGGTTACCCAATCTAATGTTTATCATGAAAATTCAAATCCAGTGTTAAGAGCTTTTCTTACTGTAGTTCTTAATGAAAAGCACTTTCTGGATCAGTTATATCAGCAAGCTGACAGGAAATGAGTGGGATATCAAGACTTGAAAGCAAGAGTTTTTAATCTCTGTGATTCTCAGTTTTACCGTACAGTAAATAATGTACAGTGATGCTGGCAGACAGTGACAGGAAGAACAGGGCACTGAGAATATTTGTGCATAAGCCCAAGACTGGTTATCCTGAAATCATATAAACACAAATCCTTTCTTTGAGCTCTATCCCACCCACTCTGTGCTTTAGAAGCTGCATCACTGTGAAAGTAAACACAGAAGTGATATACTCCCTAGTTTTAGTGTCTTTTGGAGAGATCAAGCACTGAAAAGCAGAAGAGAACTTGAGAATAGGTGAGGGACTGCTAAGAAGCTAGTCAGGGTTTAGGGAATGGGTGAATGACCTCAGTGCAAGCACCTAACCTTTTGAGTTTTACCCAACATTAATCAGTGGAAGTAAATGAAATTATATAATACAAGCTTTACATATTATCTTTTCTTTTCCACTACAGAAAGAATACCATCCATTACTGTACCCTCTTATGTGGCTAGAGTTACACAGACTGGGACCAGTGAGGAAAGCAGGCAAGCTGTTTCCTATAAATATTTCTTATGCAGGGAACTCTGTATTGAAACTCTGAAACTCCATTCTATTTTCCTTTCTGCACCTTGTTCTCCAGTTTGATCTTAGCAAACTCTGATTCTCCAGCCACTCTTGATGTGCACCTTCAGCAAATTTTCAGATGATACCAACAACTGTGGTGCTGTTGACACACCTGAAGGACAGATTGCCATCCAGAGGGACCTGGGAAAGCTCAAGAATCTCATGAGGTTCAACAAGGCCAAGTGCAAAGTGCTGCACCTGAGTTGGGGCAACTCCCAGTATCAACACAGGCTGGGGGACGAATGCATCAAGAGCAGCCCTGCTGAGAACAGCTTGGGGGTGCTGCTGGATGAGGGGCTGGACATGACCCAGCCATGTGCACTCACAGCCCAGAAAGCCAAACGTGTCCTGGGCTGCAGCAAAAGCAGCGTGGGCAGCAGGGCAAAGGAGGAGATTCTGCTCCTCTGCTCTGGTGAGACCCTGCGTGGAGTGCCGCATCCAGCTCTGGGGGCCCTTAGCACAGAAAAAAACCAGTTAGAGTCCAGAGGAGGGCCACCAAGATGATTAGAGGGATGGAGCACCTCTCCTATGAGGAAAGGCTCAGAGAATTGAGATTCTTCATCCTGGAAAAGAGAAGGCTTCTGTGTGACCTAATTGCAGCCTTTGAGTACCAGAAGGGAGTCTACAAGAAAGATAAAGAGAGACTTTTTATAAGTGCGGTTAATGATAGGAAAAAGGGAAATGGATTCAAACTGAAAGAGAGTAGGTTTAGGCTAGATATTAGGAGGAAGTTCTTTGCTGTGAGGTTGATGAGGCACCAGAACAGGTTGCCCAGAGAAGCTGTGGATGCCTCATCCCTGGAAGTGTTCAAAGCCAGGCTGCAGCTCTGAGAAGCCTGGTCTAGGGGAAGATGTTCTTGCCCATGGCAGAGGAGCTGGAACTAGATTATCTTTAAGGTCCCTTCCAACCCAAACCAATCTCAATCATTCTATGATTCTGTGTTAAGATCACTTCTGCCTGTACCCAGAATGATGGCTCACAGATAAACTGGGGCAGTTTAAATCACACTTGTCACGAGTCCCTGGTCCTGATCCTTCACTGCACCAGACAGAAAAAAACAAACACACTTCCGTGCTGTTAGCACAAGAAGTAAAAAGAGACAGTCCCATCCTTGTGATTATCAGGACTGGTATCTTTAATTTGCTTCTGTACTTTTCTGTCTCCTTTGGAAAGAAATATAATACAAATAAAAATCAAAAACTATGTAAAACAACCTGCTATATGTTTTTCTACTTACTGCCTGTAAAGGTCCAAGTGGTCAATAATTGTTCTGTTACAAAGAACATCTGAGTAATACTGTGCTGCACTAGTGTATTCCAACAAATTACCCTACACAGAGTTCGCCAAATGAATTATACAGCACAAACTGACAAATGTCCCAAAAACTGATTTTGTAAGTAAAGGGAAAGAAATGTTCGAAAGAAAGCCACAGTACCTCACAAAATTGCAGTCCTTTGCATTTATTCCTTTTTCCTATTACTTCCATGCAAAGAATTCAACCGATCTTCTTTTGTGCTTTAATAAGTGCTAAGCACTGATAAAATATAGAAACAATCACATTCTCCCATGTATACAGATACAACCTTTCAAAAGGATTTGAAGATGAGAAAACATACAGATGTGGTGCTTAGGAGCCTGTTTTAGCAGTGAATCTGGCAGTGCTGGGTTAATGGCTGGACTCAATGATCTTAAAGGTCTTTTCCAACCTTAATCCTGTGTTTCTATGCACATTTTCTTTTTACAAATAATAAATATACATTTAATTGTAAATATCCTCTATTTCATTGTCATCTCTTTAAGAATTCTCACTGTACCTTAAAATAAATTTTAAAAGGTGGTGGAGTAGAAAGATTTGGGAAGTGTTTACAATTTAGATACCTTCTGCTCTAAAATTGCTCCTATTCCAAAGGAACTAATGAAGTACTGTAACTCCACTAGCTCAATCTGACAGCCATTACTCCCAGCTCTGCAAACACTGCATTAAATCTGTGTGTATCCTTGGTGACTGTTATTAGTAGTCTTGGGTGCATTTCACAAGACATTTGGAATTCAGCTAAGACAATTCTCAATCAAAAACAAGGTATAATAGAGCTAAAGATATTACAATCACTTTCTTTCTCAGAAGAAAGGGGAGAGGAGAAGGAAACAATTCTTTCTGCCTAGAACTGTTTGATTTTGATAGCAGAAAATTTCTAAAAGAGCAATTCCCTTACCAGCATCCTCTCCCTCGACCTCACCAGCAGTGTGCAGTTTTCCTGCATATTTGGGCATGAGAATTGCATTTCACATAGAGTTTTAAATAACACTCAGTGCTCAGACCCTTTAGAGTATCCACCTACCTCTTCCAGTACCTTAAGTCTAACATGAAGAAACTGCATAGACCTTTAAGGCCAACACTCAGCTCTTACCAATATGATCACCAAAAATTCATGTCTGTAAGAAGTCAGGAAGCCTCCAATATATTAATGTTACTTATATTCCCATGAAGAAATATCTTATATGATTGTCTGACACCCTTTGTTTTAGAGGAAGTCCAGACACTGAATTTTGCTCTCAGCTGAACATCTGAAATTGAATGGAATTAATTAGTATTAATTAACATGCCTTGATGTTTTAGATCATTCTGCCTTAGTTTCTAACTCAAACTTATTAATGTCTTTCAAGTAGTACAATCCTGGATAAAAGCAGATAAATAGAATATACTTGTTTTATTTTTCAAGACATATTACCATTAATTTGCCAGCATTTCCTATAAAATACCACATTTCTGTACCAGCACTCTTGCTTATGATTATGCCAATAGCACCCTTTTTTTTCCCCCAACAATAATGAAACAGATGTTTTGTATTTAATTAGTTACTTTGAGATCTCCTGTTAACTGAACTTGTGGTAAAAGTTAGCATATTTTGGATTTATCTTTATGGTGATGCTGACACCACTTACTGTAGCCAGTTACATATGTGAGGTCATTCACAAACTTATATTTATTGATAAATCTCTGCTGGCTGACAGCCTTGCTCACGTTGAATGCCCAAAGTGAGATTCTCAAAAACACACATGGGTTTTTGTTCAAATGCTAGTGAATTCTGGCTAAAAAACATCTCTAGCAGCAGTGTAATTCCCTGATCTCTGCAGCAGGCAGGATGTTCATTGGCAGTTTCTGTCCAGACTTGGGGTGGGATGCAGTTGGCCCATTTCTCTTCACAACATACAACGCTGAGCCACAGCTGTTGTGTTAGTCCCTTGAAACTGGTGTGACAACACCTTAATTTTTTTCTTGAGTACCAGTCTCAAGAACCAGTCTCCATTCCTAGCAAAGTAAAAGGGTGAACAATATATTTTCTATTCTTTACAGCTGTATTTTATATCTAAATTCTTCAGTTTGAGATGAGTTCAGCCTGTTTTCCCTTATCTTCCCACACAAATGCATATAGTGCTAACAAAACAATAAATCAGCTGTGTAGTTTTCCTCTAAACAAACTTTACCAATGGCATCTTATCCAGACAAGGCAACAGCCCTTCTATCCCTGTCTTGGTCTGTTGATAACTCTAGATAAAACTATTCTGAAGAGCTGTGTTTCTTCTAGGAAACTTCAAGAGAATTGTAAATGAAGCCATTTCTTTCAGTTGCTCGAGCCTTCAGTTGAAATTAAAGATGAATGGCAGCATAGTCTAGTCTGTCTTTGTTTCCACTTTTAAATATGTCCATGAAATTAATTCTGGCTCAAATAAGGAGTTTCTGCTTTTTTAGTTGCTAGATACCAGGAGAAGATTTTTGAGTAATTTCACCATAAAAGACCCTGAGTATTTTGCCTTCCATGAGCCCTTTTAATTTCCCTTGATTTACAACAAAATATTTGGCTAGTCAGAGTGACAGTGTAACCCTATACATCCCACTTATTTTATTCTTTTCCCTTATGGTTTATTCAGGAGCTGGTTCTGCCTCCAGTGAAACATCATCAAAACTCAATTTGACTTCTGGGAAATGGGAATACGTTTTTAAGTGGCTATTAATTCCAATGCTGCACATGCAATATAATTTCCAGGACAACAGGAGCACCTTGTAAAAACTACTTCCTCTGATTCATAAAATAAAATAAAGTAAAAAAAAAATCTTGGCTCAGTAACACTGATGTGATTATGAAACATTTCCTGTGACAATAATGATACATGGATGGATTTGGAACATGTACTTTAATATTTTTCTTCTTAGATAGGGTGACAAGGAATGAGTATGTGTATCTTTATCAGAGGAGAGTACCAGAAGTTCCACTTTTGACTTTTAAATGTGAACAGATGTTTTCCTTTCACCCCCAGTAGTTTTATTTATCTAGCTGATTTTGGGCTGCTCCTTTTATTTTTTTTCTCATCTTTTTTTCTCTTAGTGATGGATAGAATTAGATAACTAGAATCCTGCAACTGACACATCTTAAGATGAAATTCTCTAGAGAAAAATCAAAGGCAGATATGAAGAAATGTTACATTTAACTCTGACCAGAACTCTATGTAAAGAACTGTGGCTGATCAATACTGGCCCTATTAATTCTTACCCTGGACAGATGATCATTGCTTCTGTTCTTTCCCCAGAGCTAAATTACTTTGAAACAGCACAAAAACTACTCACATGAGTTAGTCCAAAGACATAGGAAAATAGTTTGTTCTACCCTGTCAAGTATAACTCACAGTTCCATAAAATGAATAGAATTTGGTTTTATATTTCACTCCTCATCAGCTCCAAGTACCCTCAAAGCAGTTTGAAATTTTGAAGTACTGGAAGCAGTGGCTGTACAATAAGTGTGTAAGCCGTAGCTCAGCAATGGTAACGCAGAAACCTACATAGTAGAAGCTGTTTTTCTGGGTGATGGAAAAGCAGGGCAACCTTCCTTGTGGGATTCTGCTCTTCCACCTGCATTGCTAACTAGCAGTGGGCTGCAGGTGGTTCATTTAAACATTTCATTGAATGGCACAACACATCCTTTACGCAGCAGTGACCACATTAGGCATGAGTATGCTTGCCAGTGAGCATGACAAAGGAACCATATTAAAGTAAATCTTTAGGTAAATATAAAGAACTTGAGCTTCAGCTGGTGAACATTGGTGTTGCTTCACTGCACCCAACACAACACTGTTGATTTCCACCAGCTGAAGGTCTGGCTGTAAGTGTTTTGACACTGAGCCAGGCGTCTTTCAAAATTGTCTTGCCATTAAGCTTTACGCTTAAATGTGTGGCCCTATCAATTGTATTTACATAGTTAATTTATCAATTCTTTAGGAATTCTGCTCTGTGAGGAAGCAAACATGTTTAGGTAGGATTTTCCTCTTACCTCAGCTCTCATCTAGGCATAGAAGAAAAGTAAGGAAGGGAAACTACATTCAGTTACAATTTCTTTTTTACCTTTTTTTTTTTTTTAACTCAGAAATCAAAATGTAGGGGGGAAAGCAGCACTGAACACACATTCAGAAGAAAGGCATAATATCAGATTCTAGAGCCTACCTGACTATTACCTATCCTTTCTTATAAATATTCACCAGTGCTGTCAATGCGCATTTAGAGGATTGCTTACAACCACAGAATCCAATCATGCCTGTAAGGTATTGTCATGGTATTGCAGTTAGTGGAATTAATGTTTCTCTGAAAAAAAAAGAGAGGCACTTCTCTGCCCTAAATATTGTGATGATTTGGGTCTCTATTTTTCTGGCAAAGTCTACCTTGCTCTTAAACAGTAGCTTGTGGCCAACCTGCCTCCCTTCTTAACAGCTGGAAGTCTGCAACGTCAAAGACAACTCTGTCCTAACAACAAAGACATTTCAAGTGGTACTCAACAGATGAAACTGATATAGCCATTCATCTCTTTGATGTTCATCTTTGAAACAAAAGCATTTCATTACTCTTGTGGGGACAATAAAGAAAGATACCACCTCTTCTTGCATTTTTTGAGGGTATGATACGTTTACCTCTTCAATAGGATAAGGACAAAAGAAGATAAAGTTTGTGGGTTGAGATAGGATGATCACTCACCAACTACCACCATAGGCAAAACAGATCAAACTTGTGGAATAAAACCTTATTGCCAGTTAAATATCGAGTGGGGAGCGAATGCAAAAACTAAAGCAGCTTCCTCCCTACTCCTTTCTTCCCAGGCTCAACCTCACTGCTTAATTCTCAACTGCTCTATCCTTTTTTCCCTAATCTGAGCAGTGCAGGAGAATGAGGAGCAAGGGTTGTCCATGACTTCACCTCTGCCTTTCTTTCCTCCGCACACTCTTCCTCTGCTCCAGTGTGGGGGCTCTCCCATGGGATACAATCTTTCAAGAACTTCTCCAAAAGGAGTCCTTCCCACAGACTGCAGCTCTTCAAGAACTGCTCTAGTATGGGTCCTCTCCATGAGGTATGGTCCACTAGGAACAGACTGATCCAGCGTAGTCCCCCTAGGGTTGCAGTTCCTACCAGAAAATCTCCTCCAGCTGAGGATCTTCTCCACAGGCTGCAGTTTCCTTTAGGGCAAATCCACATGTCCTGGCATGGGGTTCTCCATACGCAGCACTGTGGATATTCCCCAGCAGTCCTCCATGGGCTCCAGGGGGACAACCTGGTCCACCATGATTACAGAGAAATTTGTGCTCTGGTGCCTGGAGCACCTCTTCTTCCGTTTTTCACCTTGGTGTCTGCAGAGCTGCTTCTCAGGTGGTTTGCCTTACTCCTCACACTGCTGTGCAGCCTTTTGCTGTTTCTTAATACATTTTCTCCGAGGTGCCACCATCCTGGCTGAGGGGACCAGCTGTGCCCTGCAATGGGTTTATTTGAGCTATCTGAAACTAGTTGTTATCTGACACAGGGCAGATTCTGGCCTCTATTTCACATAGACCAACCCTGCCACCACCACACCTGCAGTACTGAAAACAAGGCACATAAACCTAATTGAGAAAGAAAACTTGCATTTCAGGTATTAATACATTAATCTCTTTAAGGAAAGAAGTGACAGCTGTCCTTTCTTGTGTAAGACAAAATTTATGAAGAAACTGTGTCCACTGGATAAAGGAAAATCTGCTTCCAAACCCAATTTTTTGACCACTGTTTAGAGCTGCTCAAATTATTCAAGAAAATACTTTCCATACTGGTGTTAACATTAGTTACAGAAAAAAACCCCAACGCATTGCTTTTGAAAGTGACTGAAATTGCCTCATCAAACTTCAGACATCTGCAAACTGGTGACCTATATCTGAATTGATCATTACAGGCACTCTTTACAACTCAAGGAAGGAGAGAGGGGTTCCTTTTGAGTGAAATTCTGACCAAATATAGATGGCCACCTAAACATAGGAAGACATCTTCCACTGAAAGTGTTTGTTTATCTATGGCAATAAAGATAGCTTAGCTGCCATCTTTGGTCACATAAATTTCACCTCAAGTGTTTTATGTTTGGATTTGTAGATACTGGGATGCTTAATAAAGACCATAAGCTTGACGTAAGCTTGATGTGTTAAGACATGCTGAGCAAGCGGAACCGCCTCTTCAGCACGAAATGCTGAATTTAGTCATAGGCTGGTGGTAATTAGTAAGCTAGAGTGAGAGAGAATGAAATTCCAGCCCATGCTCCATAAATATTGCAAAAATTTTGTATAAGCAGAACATTTTTTAAACAGATGAACTTAAGAAGGCCTGGTTTGAATACCAAACAGCCTGTTGGTTAACAGATGGCTCTGGTGATATGGGTTCAGCTCCCTACAGCAGTGTGCAAACTCAGGCAAGGTCTTCTAGGGGCGTAGGTGCATGCTCTAACCAATAAATTGTTGTGTAAAAATGGAAGATGACATTTTCCAGCAAGAGTTTTCGGGAGGTTCAACCTGACAGACATGATCTGAGAAGTCGGATGAATCAGTCTCATATGGGCAATTCAGAGAGGAAACGATCCAGTTTTTTGTCCTGGTTCTGGCCAGGAAGGGGCACAGTCACGATGCGGAGGTTATTCTATTGCACCTCATATCGTTGCCAGGAGCAAGGAGAAGGGAATGTCTTCCAGGGAGGAGGGGTTCCATTCATGTTGAGTAAGGATGGCAAGGAGAGCTGTTCGGTATCTCTGTTGTTGGGGGATTTCTATGTGAATTGTTCTCTTTCTTATATCCTCTGTTAGCACTGTTGCTGTTACTGTTCCTTTTCTTATGCCATCGATGTTTCCCGTGCCTCCAGCCCACTGCAGGGAAGAGAGAATTGGGGAACAAGTGGTGCATGGTTTTAGTGAGAGTACTAAATGGGAGAATACCATTCCTAAACCACGACATTTTTACATTCTGACAGTGCTGAGATATAAACCAGAGCCTTATCTGTTTAGTGCTCTCTAGATCTAGGCAGTTTTCAGTAGACATTTAAGGTTCTTAAACTACTTTAAAACATAAATGTAAGGACTTCCAGTGTTAGGCAACAGGTCTCTAACGTGTAGGCTGTAGTTCTTCAACTGGCATTTAAGTTTTTTAGCATGTATCTTCTCATTTCTGATATGAAGATGTGTAGTGCTTTTCTGCCTATACATATTCTTTATTTTATATTTAATATATATATCTCTGTTAATGAAAACTTTAAAATTAAATAAGGTGAGCAAAATTTGGGAAAACAGTGTTTCTAGCAAACACAATTCGAGGGTTTTTACCAGAGGAAAATATATTTGCCTGTCTGGTATCGAACCATATTTGAATAAAGGAGATCCAAATACATAATATTGCTATACATTTTCCTGCAATTAATTTAATTGCACAGGGAGGTATATGCTGGTTGTTGCCTCTTCAGTGTGATGTGCATTGACAAGGTGAAGACCTGGGTACCATTCTGTGCAGCCTGTGCACTCACATTCCCTAGGTTACTGCTTCCTTACTTCTTCGTGTGGCCAGTAGCTGAGCAGAGCTGTAAACACAGACTGAAGAGTGTTTAGCAAGGCATGATAATGTGCCATCCTCAGCATGTCAAATGTTGTACATAGCTCAGAGTTCGCCTTATATGTATTGCTTCTGCTGTGGTTATAATTTATAATTTTTACAGTGCCCAAAAGAGTATTTCTAGGCAAGGAGTAAATCAGCAGCCCAGCGGTTTCATTACTGCAGAGTCAGGCTCCTGTGCTCAACACATTTTACTTTGCACTTGCAACACTCTGCAGTTCTCCAGGCAGGATGAATGCTTAGATGTACAAAGGAAATGTGTCACCTTTTAAAATAATAATTTGCATAATTTCTCACTGTGAGGAGACTTAGACTTAATTCTTATAAAAAAACAAACAAAAGTTCCTAATCTCTAATGCAAGACAACTTTAACCTCCCATACCAGTAACATCTATTAGCTATTTGCCAAGTTCTTTCTAGACAGTCAAGTAAAGGAGCAGGCATTGCTCCTTACAGATTATAGCCACCACTAGACCTTAGTTACATGCATGGAAATGTATGTCAGAGTATTTTGGATGCAGAAATCTCATCATTCCCTTTTGCAAACAGGTCTCCCCTTGAAGGTGGACCCACAGCTATTCAGCAGATTCCAAAGTCTTTATAACTGTAGAGACTTCCACTTTCTATTCTGGGTTTGCATTGCTTTGTTTGAAGATTTTATTTTGTCCTTATTTCAAAACTTTTCCCCCTTATTTTTGTAACTTTTTTTGGTGGCGTCTTCAAAAAGTATGCTCTCCCAACCTGCTCTTTCCAGTGTTCTAAATATAAATGTAGAAACAAAGAAACATATATTAATAAATAAAGAAGCACAGGTGTGCCTTGCAGACAGTAAGTTTTTTAAAGTCCTTCCTGAATTCTTGAATCATTATCCTTGCATAATTTATACTATGCTACAGTGTGCAAACACTAAACCTGGCCCACAAAGAAGAGACGTAAGTTGGTTCATAACATAGACCTTGTATTTTCACAGTAGAGGTCATAAGCTATTTATTTAAATTTTTTGCCTATATTTTCTAATCAACAAAGTGTGGCAGAAAGGCAGAAGATATGCAGTTCATTATTGCCTTTCCACCTCTCTTGCTCAGAGGCAGAGATGCTGATAATATACTGGTTGAACGCTGAGTCCTCTTCAATTTCATTATTGTCCCATGAGTTTAAGACTTTCTCCATGTAGTGAAAATGAGGAGGGGAAAAAATGGTTGAGAACCTGTCAGATTTATGTGCTGAAGGAAAACAAAAGGAAAATTAGTTCTTTTTGCTAATTGCATTGACTAAAAGCACAGCATGTTATACAGCCTGGTCCTGAGAGCAGGTCTGTTTTATGAAGACATATTTTAGTAGACAGATTCAGAGAAGTGACAAAAAACCAAGACTCCTTTGTGTTCAAAGTAGCTTTACTTTGCTTCCCATGCAGAGAATGCATTGGGCATAGTGTCTGAACTTTATTCTCCAAAATCATTAAATACCTCAACATATAGTGAAATTGTAGTATGTTTTCTGTTCCATGGGTAATATTTCATGGTTTTTTTCTCTTTTTCTTTCTTGAAGAGCAATGAACCCTTTAAACAGACCTCAGTGTGATGAGATATCCTTAGCTACCAGGTAAATGTTCACACAATTGCTCATTTACTCCTGTCCTGAGCAGGACATTTAGAAATGGCTGTCTGGCATGGGGTAAGCCTGGCCTCCCCTCCCGGAAGCCACTCCTGCAGCACCACTCCTACTCCCCACAATCTTGTCATTTAAAGTTGACATACTGAGGAATACTGGATTTTTATTTTTTTTTTTAAATTATGAAAACAGGGAGCAAAAAGTCATGAAAATACTTGACTTGAAAGAGACAATTTTGTCAAGTTTTCACAGAGGTACTAAAGATCACTGACGTCATGCTTTTCAAATGGAAATATTTTTTTTAAACACAGCATTTTCAAAAACCTTCAACTATTTTTCTCTTTATCTGGTGTAATTTTAAAGCAAACTAATGATATTTAGAAATAAAAAGAAAGTTAAAAATATGAGATTAAAAAGTCGAAATTGTTGAGATTTTTACACTATTGATTTGAAGCATTGCATTTTAGAAATGTCAAAATTAAATCTGTGTGATTTTTTCTCTTTTACTATTTTTATCCCAGACTATATCGGAGTGTAAGTTTATAAAGATTTTTTCCCCTCTGCTACATGGAAATGACTCATTTTGTGTTTTTCAGAATAGCTAAAGATTTAAGCATCTGTCTAAAGTCCACATTGTGAAATTGCCTTACAGCTATAGAAAATCATTTTCACCTGAAAGCTGAGAATAATATCTGTGAGGAAACTAGAGTCATTACTACTGAATATAAGTCAGTTTCTTGAAATTTTACTTTTTTGATGAATCAACATTCTCTGCTAAAGATTTTTTTTGCTCTAAAAAGATGTTCAGTTAATTTCATTTTAGGTCATGTCATGTCATGTCTACAACTTCACTGACCCTGCTTGCTAAAGCTAGTTTTACCTTTTTTAGTGATGGAAAGAGTAATATTTTGATAGTCATATGTCTAAAGTATCCAGTGAAAGGAAACCAAGCCTAGGCTCATTTTCTTTTTCAAGAAGTTATTTTCAACAACAGTTTGTGGGTTGGATCTATGTTTTGGATGGCAGCAATGTAAAATTGTTTCCATGACTTGCACAAAATCCCTTGTTGACCAGCATAGCCCAGATGAGAATGAATAGAGCAGAATGCAGACCAGCTTCTGACTTGAAGATGTGGCATCAGAGGGGTCAGCTATGCATCTTGTGTTTGCACAAAATATGGGTTTGTATTTCTGGTTCCAAACTTTGACTCTACTCAGTTTGGCTATATTCATGACCAATTAGAGTTTATGGTACAGGCATACTCATTTGGCATATTTTTATTTCTGAAATATCTTTCAAAACCTTGATTGGGCTTCTAATTTAAACCCATTTTTCTTGGCAGAAAAATTTTGTCTCAACTTACGATTTAGAATACCCATTCATCTCTGTCATCTCAGTTTGAAGTTTCATCTTTATCCTCTGAAATCTATCTGGATATATTTTTTATCTCATCCAGCTTTTCTTTATCCACTCCTCTTCTACAGTGTTTATGTCTCCAACACATTAGAATTAAGGGGAGAGCAGAATTACATGTAAGAGTATAGAGTGTTCAACTAATGCGTTTAAGCTTTGGAATGCATAGATACATATTTGGGTTCTTTCGGACAGTTTTCACTCTAGTAGCCTGAAGTGCATGACTTTAATAATTATTGACTGTTTTCCAGCCATTATCTGTTCTGGGATGGAATACTGGATGAGCACTACAGATTTTCCTAGTATGCTCAGGAAAGCTTGCTCACAATATGAATAAGTCATCAACAGTCCACTGCAGGTAGAGCCAAAATACTTTGTCAGGTGGATAGCTTCCTAGATGCATCCAAATTATTTTATGCGTGGTTAGTTACACAGTATATTTCTACGTTTACTTATACTGCTATGCTGCATTTAGCTGACTAATGGCTCAAAAACTTTATTTGCTAACTTCATCAAAAGCACCTGCTCAAGGATTGCAAAAATATAAATAATTTCTATGGAATCAACAAAGGAAAAAAACCCAACAAAACCTGAAACAATTTCAGCCACATAAAATTCAATACTTATTACAAAACGCAATTATTTTTTAATAAAATCACTGTAAAGATCTGGCCAGAAGAGCAGTCATTAGGGAGAGCAGGACATATTGACGTACAACTCTCAGTGACACTTCAGGACAGATTTGCTGAGGTGAAGGTAAGGTTCTGGGGCTGTAGCCAACACATCAACATGTCCTTGGGCAGTGTGCTGAGATGTGACATGGCAGTAACCTTACAGCTGAACAGTTGTGCTGACCATATTGAAGCTGGATCCATCCTGATGTTATCAGTGGATAGATGTCATGGGATGGCTTGCCTCAATCCCAATATGATAAAATTTAAGCATGTATTTAAGTCTTTTGACTTAACGTCTCTGTTACTCTGTGACAAGGCAAAAAATTAGCTGTCTTCCAATAGAACATGTTAAAAGGTGTATTAGTATAAGTTATTATTTGTAATTCTCTAACTGCTTTAAATATATACCAAATGAAAAACTTTAATCTCCTCATTTTCAGTCATCTTCAGTCTTCTTCTTTGCTATAATCTATACTTAAAAGTAAACAAATAATTTTACGCAGTAATAATTAACAATTGAAAAGAAGACTGTGCCCAGATGTTAGCTTGCACAAGAACATTGACAGGGGTTGTAGGAAAGAATGGGAAAAAATTATATACACTTCTTCAGAAATAAGAATAAATTTTCTTTAAGCTATACTAGTTTAAAGAAAATACGTACAAAGTACTGTTATGGCACAGTCTGCTATACAAACAAGTGTGTGTCTGTATTCACACACAGGCAATACCACAAAAATATCGCATGTTCAGAAGATGGAATTTTATAGTAATTGTTTCATGACTCTTAACTGAAAACTATCTACGTAAAAATGGTAAACTGAGAAAACCAAAATCATTAAAGTATCGAGTGGACAGATAGAACAAAGGATGCAAGTCCTCTGCATGATCCTCTACTCAATGAGCTTAATGCTGTCATAATACTCCATCTGTTTATAGTGACAACCATATTAGATTGACACAATTGGAAAAGGAAGTGAACCTTATGCAGCCCAGCTGCCATAAATTAAAATAGCTGACTTGATCTTAGCTCTTAAATATAAATTAGATAAACTTTCTGATTCACATTGGAGGAAAAGTACTTTCTTAAAAAAAAAATAAACCCACTGCAGATGGTCTCATGTGGAAACAAGCTGACTTAACCAGTGAGCACTTGACACATATCAATATAAAAGAAGTTGTCAGATTTAATGAATGTCTTTAAAAGTGACAGTCACCCCCTCTGACTATAGCCTGGACTCAACCATAAAATAACAGAGGGTATCATATAAAATACTTTCGTTAATGACAACTGCTTCAAGGAGAGAACACCCAGAGCCCAGTCAGCTGATAGAGAAAATTTGTTTTCTCGGTTTAATTTGAAAAGCATGCACTTGACAGTTTTCAGTGTGTGTTTTCAGAATGACCACAGATTTAAAAGTCAGCTGACGTTTATCTGAGTTGACCTTTTCAGAGCATTCTCAAAGCCCCAACTTTGCTGATTGTTTCTTAAATGATTGCCTCTATTCAGCACTGTTTTATCCTGTAAAAAATTAACAACAGAATAGAAAATGTCCCGATCTTGAACTGAATTCGAACCAATAATCTCAGTGAACACAAGAGATCTTCTTTTAATCAGGAATGTAAAATCAGTCCTTCGTTTATTATTCCAAATACATGTTTCCATAATAAAAATGAAGCAAGAGTCAAAAGTTTTGCTACTATTTACTGTTCTAACAACATCTACTTTTTATTTTAATAGATGGTATCACTGTAGCTGTACTGAAGGGAACCCATAATGGAATGGTTATGTGTATTGTTATCAGTCTAAGTCAAAGAGATACCACTCCGGGATATTTGCGTGGAGGCAATCATAAGACCCAGCTTAAATAATTTAAAAGCATTCTAACTGATCTGCTCCTCAGGGTTCCACTCCACTCCTTTACATTTTCATTGCTGAGAATTAATCCCTGTTTTGCTTTTCTATTCATTTAAATAGATAATGAATGCATTGATAAAATATCACAAAATGGCTAGCTTTTACAAGACACATCCCTAAAGGAGTAAAATAACTTCCTCTGAAAAGGATGGCAGAATTCTGATAAATATACACTGAATAGAAGTTTTCTAAAAAATACAATTCAGTATCGGACTACCAGGAGCAGAGTTAGACCACATCTATATCCTTCTAAAAGCATGCTTTATTATTCATTATTGATATTATAGGTCCTATATACAAAACCTAAAAACATAGTAAATTTAGAAAAAATTAGTTACAGTACATTGCTGTTTTCAAAGTAGATCTAGTTTCTAAAAATCTTTGAAAAAATTTCTTTATTAGTACATGTAAGCAGCTGGATGAAAAGTTTTCATCATTTTATTTCTTTTTAACATTTCCAGTCTGTATTTACTTCTCTCTGTCCTAATGCATATATTTTAAACCATTTGATGGCATGTCTCTTTTCACTCAAAATAGTGCAGCCTTCTGAGAAGTATTACTGATAGGGCAGGATGCAGCTGCTTGAATTGTAATCAGTACAAAATGAATTGACCATATTACATTAAATCTTGGTTCATCAGTTTGCATCAGCCCTAAGGTTTTGCCACTGATGTATGAGAAATTATGAAATCTCTCATATTTTTTGACCCTTTGCATTCCAGAATTCTAGCTCATCAGCTAGAAAGTTTTCATGGTGCTTGCTTTAGGACGCTCCTTTTCATTATGCTTCTGTCTAAGTAAAACTCCTCACTATGGAATACTAGAAATGCATTTTACTTTTTTACTTGAAATTCTTATGGCTTTATTCCATTTCTCGTGCTTGAAATTATATATACAATATGTTGTGTGGTTATGTTTTGGAATTTAATTCCCTACTGACTAAAGAACTAAATTAATTGTCAGCCAATTTTCTGACTACTGAAAAGTTAAAAGTTCAAAAGTTAAGATTATAGAACTTCAGGGAGATTTAAATTTAATTGAAACAAAATTTCAAGACTGAATTCCAGGTCATTGCATATTAAAATATTCAAAATCCCTGTGTGATTTTAAATACTATGAATAAAATCCACCTATTTGTCTTTGTCTTCCCTATACACACATTTAAACACACACACAAAATTATTGTCTTATCAGTAACATATTTTGCTTTTCTGTTTTAACAAGAGTATAATCTCTTTTGAATCTTTATTTTGGAATCATATGAATACAGTAAGAACTCTTATGACAAAGATACCTCTGCACTCCACAGTGTTTTGCATTGATTTGTAGCATGTACTGCATCACACGTGTGAGCCTGTTCTAATATTACATAGGCTGAAGCAAGAGCATGTAGAGTGTCCTGGTTTCAAGACAGCCCATGGCAACTAAGCATACTGTAAACATCAAGTTGCTGCTACTTGGCCTACTTATGTGAAGAAGATTTACACGTATCTGTATTTTCACAGTAATATATCTTTTGTTCTCATTTAAGTTTCATAAGTAACATTATGCTTCCAGGAGTTTCCTTTGAATTTGAAACAAAAAAATTAATAGTAAAACACCACTGTCATAATTTAATATTTTCTCAAATACTTAAAATCTCTACTCCACTTAAATTTTATATCCTGTGATTTAAAAATGTAACCACACAAACATGTATGAATTATGAGTCACAGAATCACAGAATAGGCAAGGTTGGAAGAGACCACTGGAAGTCGTCTAGTCCAACACTCCTGCTCAAGCAGGTTCTCCAGAAAGCAAAATAATATTAATCCCTTTTCATTGCTGGAAATTGAATGGATAGAAGAAGTAAGGGGGGAGAATTTCCAGTATTAATCTACTCTGATTTATAAGTTTAAGTTTAAATTGATCATCCAGATACCTCAGAAAATGTGCTAGAACTCCAGTTCTGTCTTGCCTTCCATAAACCAAAGCATTATAGAAACAGTAAATATCATCAACAACTGTCTACCAGTTCAAAGAAATCTAGTAGTGGATATGACCGTATGTCATGATCAACAACATTGCAAACAGCTCTAGAGACTGAGGAATTAGTTGGGTATCTTGATTCTCTGTTGATTGGGAGACAGGTTCCCATTCCCACTTATGACCATACATGGGCATTGCTCAAGTAGCTGCCTGGGGAAGAAGGAGACACCCAATAAATCCATGCACCCACATGTCAAAGTAATTAGATAGATTGTGTGGGACATAGGAGTTTCAGGATATTAAAGGTTAGGAAAGGGTAGATTTATTAAGCCTGGGTTCAGGTGGAGTGCATCTAGTACTTTGAAACAAAGCAAATGACTGCAGTCGTTGAATGGAAACATGAAATGTTTCCAGAACTTGTGCTCACCAAAGGGAAAATTTCCCTGGCAACCTAAGCCATGAACCTGTGACATTCATCACACTGGTTCTTTTTCACATGCTACATTGTATTTTTTGAATTAATAAAGTAGGAAAAGTGGGTCACAGAGTGGAACATTTGCACTGAAAGAAAATGTCATGTAAGTAACAGGAGATTATTTGCTGTAGTCCGAGGTCAGCATGCATCTTGCTGAAACAGCTCAGCGCGTTTTATAGCTGCTATTTTACCTGGCATATTTCTATTTTACAATTTTATCAATGTACTACATTGATATAATGATTCTTGGACAGCTTTTTTACCTCTAAGAATCATACACCTGTCCAAGCTTTCCTCTTACAGGGAATCTTGATTATTCTATGAAATTAACAAAGATCTAAGTTATCTTATCCAGTGAAAATTCAATAGCACTTGCAAAGCAGATCCTGGTAGCATCAATTTGCAAAATTCAAGTAGTGCAAAATCAGCTTCCATCTGTTAGGATAGATAAAGCAACAGTTATCACATTGAAAAGATTAAGTGGGTATATTGGCCAACATTCAGTAATTAGAAGTCCTTAAAAAAAAAAAAAAAAATGTACCTCAAAGTGAACATGACCTCCTTAACTAAGGAATATTTTTCCAGGTCAGGTGATGTTGAAATGGAAGATATAAACTAAGGACTCATCTAGCTATAAGTTTGCTGGTGTCTATTTTACCAAAAGGTCTTTTTCATCATATATAATATATAAGAATACATAATCTTAATTTTAAATAAACACTGACTAGAAGGTAAACTGATTACAAATGTTGAATGGCTGTACCACTTAGAAGCTAGTGTTTTGAACTGCACTTATATGTACAGGGAAATGAAGTTGAAGCTACCACATTGTTTCTAATACAGAGCTCTTGGAAGCTGAATTTTAGCCACGTGGTAACTCTCCATCACTGTAACAAGGTGAAATAGGTCAGACCTGCATGAGGCAAACCCACAAAAAAATCAAGTCCCTAGTAGTTTCTTTAGCTAGAAGATGGTCTAAAAGTCCTTGTGACATCAGAAAACTTATATAAAATGTAAAAAATACTAAAATGGAGAGGAAAAAATATTGACAGGCATCTCATAAACAGGAGAGTGTCTTCTAATTGATGCAAGATACTACAGCTATGTGGTAACAAGACATTTTGCAATCTACTATTCCTTAACGATATTTAGCAGGCATGTGTAGGTAAAGGAAGTCTCTTCGAATATTTATGCTGCTCAGGGATATTGCCTGACTCTGTCACTGATGGGATCTATAAATAAGCAGCGTGTTTATTAGAGTTATGATGTGCCAGCAATATATGTATTTATATGGAGGCATAATACTTGTACCCTATTCCTTCAAGGAAAATTTGAATAAAAGGTATTGAGAGCCAAATAGAAGTGAGAAACATACATCAAGGAAGTTTAGGATAGGACAAATGGTCAATTATTTGAACTACAGTGTTAAAATGGTTGGACATGATGAAAACTTCATCCTTGCTTAGAAAGGAACTTAAATAAGAACTTGATGACACTTTGGGTCAAAGACGTTATACAGATGTCTTTAGCTTAACACAATGTAAGTCATATGCTTTATGAAATACTAATTAAAAAGCAGGAGTAATATTGGATTCCTTGGAGAATCTCTCTCTTGCTAGATTTATCCATTCCAACTTGAAGCTGTTGCTTTGTTAGCATTCTTAGTTCAGAAATGGAGAGCCACTGCGAGGAATTTTTTGCTTCTGTGTAACATTCCGTTAGAATAGATGAATGGTTTCCCTGAAAGCTTGAAACCCAATGCTAAGACTAAAATGCAATTATTTTAAAGGACATACAGGAAAACCATGACAATCATCAGATTTGAACACTGTTCAGAGTTGTTTGATCATTGTCAAATTTGTCAATAGTATTATGAAGAAGAACTAGAAAGGAGAACTGCAGGAATGGAGATTAAGTCTTGCAGATCTTAAGAAGAAAAATGATGCAACTATGGGAAAGAAATTTCAAGATACCCACTTGAAAGTCAGAATGAAAATAACATGTAAAAATCACTGAAAACAAAGTCTAGAATTTAAAATATTTTATATAAAATATGACAGATAAGGGAAAGGACATGAAAGGCCTTAGTTTCATACACAAAAGACCAAGACACAAAAATCTCTGAAATACTTTTCTAGATATAAAGCAGGGAAAGACTGCAACTGTTGAGGATAAAGAAAGGGATTCTGTCATGACAAACAGTTATTGTGAATCTAAAAAACAAACTTGGCCACGAACATCTGTGGAAAAATCCATAAATAAGGCCTTATATCAAAAGGATCTTTAAAATGTAGCTTTAGTTTTGACATGAAGATCTCAAAGGATGTCCAAGAAGAAGGCAAATTTCTTTCAGTGGCTGACCTATGTTAATGCAGCACACCCTTTTCTATTCTATCCCCCTTATCTCTTTGCCCATATAAGTTAGGACTCTCTTGAATCCTACAACTTTACAGCTGGGAGGGTTATTTTTTTAATTAATTTCTCAGACCCTGACATAGCACTAGAGCTGCTGAAGTTCATAGCACAGCATCACAGATCCTTTCTGTCACCTTCAGTCTGGCAGTTGAGATTAGTGAAAGTATAGCAGAAGCTGTGCTGGCAAATAATGCTTTTCTTAGCTACAGAAAAGGACTGGCAAACAGACTGCTAGAAAAGTCCTCTCTTCTTTGCCTCATAAATACATCATTGGAGTATTCATGTTTCTGTGTTTGTGACAAAGGAAACGAGAAATGAACTTTTGTTTTTAAACCACAACTATTAGTTGCTACTATTTTAAAACACAGTAAAAAGCAAAAAGTTAAGCATTATTATTAGCTTAAAACAAAAGAATTAAACAACAAACATTTAGAATTTTAATTTATTTTGAGTTTGTAAGTTGGAAGAGAAATCAAAGGAAATCTTTGAAGAGGGCTTTTAAAGATGAAAATGTTTCATCTCAAAAGCACTGAAGCATAACATTTATTGTATAGCTGTTTTTTTTTTTTTCTTTGTTAGAGTTCATTGAAATATACTATAATAAGTTAGTGGTTTTGTAACTGCTCTTCTGTGAATGAAAACATTACTGCAAGAAAGATGAGTATGGTCAAGGGTTGCTAGGATGCGAGGGGGTCACCACCATGTTCTTTTGCCCTCCAGGACAGCAGCTAAAGATCTTTGATGGAGAAGAAGCAGAAGAATTACAGAGAGAAAAGGATGAGTCACAGGGAAAGCACAGAGAGTTGTGAGAAAAGGTTTGCAGACAGAAAATGAGGGACAGGAGAAAAAGTTCTGAAGGAGCAGAAGATCAGCCAAGGCTGCAGATGTGAGATTCAATTTAGTTCAAGAGCAAAACGGTGTCAGTAGGAAAATGAGAGGACAGATTTACACTGGAACATGTCAGTCAGGTCACAGGATTTGCTTCACACAGAAAATGTATTCTTGCTTACATATGCAAAATATCTGTTGCTCTGGGTCAAAGCATTTTGCTGGTAGCAGATTATTTTGTAGGAATACAGCAACATTTTGAACATCAATTTTTGAATTGACACCTCCTTTGGATATTTTTGTTTGACTATGCAGCCTCCCTGTAAGCTATACTGCAGATAGATAGGTCTATTGGACACTTTATCAATCTACTCTAATGGTTATGGGAAGACAGGAACATTTCAAAATCCTTAGTTTGAAAAACACTGAGCTAGGGATTTGATATTAATAGCCAGTTACAGAGTTCTTAGTGGAGAATCTAAGCCTCTCTAATTAGCCAGTTCCAAAAAACAATACTAAAATAGGTCAAAACTTAAACAGAAATTTACATGAAAATTGATTACACAAAATGTCAAGAAAAATATTAACAGAAATATTTCTGTTAGATATGATAGGAATCTTGAAGTCTTGAAAGGTGAAATTCTCCATGAAGAAAGTGTCTTCCAATAAATATTTCTTTTTAAAAACTATTGGAGTGTGTAACAAATTTTGGTGAAATAATTTGAAAAAGAAAAATTTTTGATTGAAAAGGGGAAATTTTAATTTATTTTTCCAATTAATATTTTTACTTTACTGTAGTTCTCATAGCATTTCTTATTGATGAATAGAATAATAATTGCAAAAATAATGATAAAGAATGACATTTACTTTGAGGGGCTAGAAGTTTATCCTTTCTCCTCTGTCTTGGTTTCTTAACACACAAGGCGTGTGTGGTCACAGAGTGTGGTTATGTCTCTTTTCCAAGTACAGTCACACCAGCACTGCAGCCTGTTGTTGAGTTTCGATTGTGTTTCACAAACACCTTGAATGGCCCCAGTGTTTTACAAAAATAGGATGCAAAGATTGTGACTACAACATTCATAACTTTGCCACTTGGGATTTTCTTAGTTTCTCATGCAGTTTCTGCAACCTCAGCCAAAATCAGTGTAGGATGAGGGTTACAGTGAAATGGAAAGGAACATGCTCTGAGAAGTCCTTTCCTTCCTGCATACAGCATTTCCATGAACACTAAAGCCATTATCTTTCCTCTCTATTTTCCCCACCTTGAAGCAAAATGCTTCTCATACCTCCTCACCAGTTCCACACTCTGCTACTTTGTTCATCTTTCAAGGAAGCAAAGCAGATCTGCTTGCAGGTTCCTTACTCCCTTCATACACTGTGGTTAGAGATTTCCTGTCATTCATTTCTCCTGCATATCCTAGAGCCCATTTACTTCCTCTATGTTAACCTCCTTGTATTTTTAGATATTTTGTTCCTGTCATTGTTCCTATGATGAGACAAGATACTCATTTCCTGACCGTCTGCCTCTGATCTCTGTAGTTCTACAATTGGAGTATTTTTTCAGATGCCGCCGCAGCACAGTGAAGCCTCCAAGCCCACTTAGCAGCGTGCAGAAGGAGGGTGTCTCAAACAGATGCAGCCCTGCAGCGCTGATTCCACTTCCTGACTCCTCCGCAATGCTGATGTGACATGTGAGTGGGTCACCTGTGATATTCCTCTTACTGGACAGGACAGGATGTCTGAAGAAAGAGTGCATTTTAAAGGGCTTCCTATTCATAAGAAACCCAATAAAGCAAAAAAAAAAAAAAAAAAAAAAAAAATTGCAATGCTTTATCATGGCTTTATTTCTTCCATATCATTAGATTTACTTTCTCCATAGGATGTGCTGATGTTCCTAGTATGGAGTATGATGAAAGTCTTCCTTTTCAATATGACCTGAAATACCAAGGCAAGAAAAGGTACAGGAGTAAACTGGTCAATATGAAGCAAGACCGGATGCCCCACTACCTATGGTATCTACTCCAGTCACAAAACACTTTGAAGTCATTAAAGAAAAAAAAATGGCCAAGCATCTCATCAGGGACCAGAATTCCCCATTTTTCTATCTCATGGATTTCTCTCTTATTTTCATCCTTCTTCTTTTCTTCTGAGTATTTCTCAGGAAGGCAAAAGACCCTGTGAATACAGAGTAATGTAGCACTTTTGAAATTACAAAAGTCTGAAAAATAGGAATGACTATAGTCTAAGTGACTGATTGGTAATTATCTTTGGTACTAAACAAAATTTTAAATGGTGAGGCAACCTAAAGCAAGTGAATAACGTGAAAATTCAACTACTTAATTTTATTAAATTACAATGAAAAGTATGGATGTTTTAGTGTATTTTAATATGTTCTTCTTTAAGACTGAAAGCTATTTTTGTCTTTATACCACCTTACAGCTTTCAAACAGAATTGATTTCAATCATTAATTGTATGGATACAAGAAGGTACAGAAAAAAGGTATATAATGCATTTTGAATTATTTGAATACTTCAGTCCTTTATTTCTACCACCATCCTCATCCTTATCCATTGACATTTTAATAAAGCTGAGACAATGAATTTTACAATTGTTCTGTGTGATAATTTTTCCCTCATTTTAATGTCTGTTGTGCTAGTTTTAGGATAAGCTGAGGTTTGCAGGGAATGACTGAGGTATACCAAGCTACTGAAAAGCTCATTGCAATTTATAATTTACTATCTGTCTCGGAAAGTTGAAGAACATGAGAATGAGATCCACAACAGCCATATGGCTCATACAGCTACACCAAATGATACTATAATAGTATCTAGTAATTAATGTCTCAAAATGGACATAGCTTAAATGCTTAAACATCCTCACGTTAAAATATCTTTAGCTGTTTAACTCAAAGACTGTGAAGATCCTGACACCTATTGACACATAGCATTTGCATCGTCTAACAGTCATACATCACTTTCATGAATACTTCAGAGATGTGAGAAGTTGCTGAAACTGTCTGCTAGAGCAGTCTGAAGGAAATGCAAAATAAGTGACACTACATTCTCTATTCTTGCTAACTTTTTCGTCAAGAAAAGGTTGTCTGTCTTGTTCAGCATGGTAGCTCACAGTTTTCTCCATTGCCTGTTATGCTTAGGAAAGACTGACCTTCCTGACCTCTGGAGAAAACACTTATACACCCAACTGAAGAGAAAACAAACCTTTTAACTGTCTCCTCTTCCAGCTTAAAAGTCAGTGAATTCGAGGGAACAGAAGCTAGTGTAATGATTCTTTTCTCACGATCCTCTCCTTTTTAAGTTTGTCTTTCCCTTAATGCCTGAGATAGGTAAGAAAGATTTTTTTTCTGTAAAATAATTTTAAGCTCAACTACTATGCTATCAAGATAACTGTTTATAAACCTACTGGTGCCAGGAAGATGCTTGTCAGCGAGCCATCCATGAATTTAGAGAGGATAATTGGAAGGGGACTTTGGCCTCTCAGAAGTCATAGCAGTAGTGCATACTGGTGCAAAACGTTCTCCAGTCAACACGACACCAATTCTACCATCTTTAATTATGTAAAAAGGCAATGCAGTTCATAGCAGTGAAAAGTAATGTTGTATGCTTTTGACATGGGGCTTTAAGCAATAGTTGTAAACCAGCGCATAGAATCTTTTTCTCTGCCTCAGTTTGTATGAAGAACCTTGCTATGAATCAGAGTAAATTAATCTTTTGATCCTTTCTTGTCTTCATTATCATTTTCACTTTAGCTGGCCTAATCAACCACGCTCCATGTCAAAACAGGATAAAATTTTTTGTTAAGATACCTGACTATAATGGAGAGGCTTCCTGGTATTTCTCTAGCTCACTTATCATAGAATTATAGAATATCCTAAGTTAAAAGGGACCCCAAGGATCCTGAATTCCAACTCCCAGCTCCACACAGTTCAATTCAAGAATCACACCATGTGTTTAAGAACACTGTCCAAACAGAGAAAAAGAAGCAAACCTGTTGGTGCAACCAAAAAGAGGTGTTGCAACAACACTAAGAGGTTGTGAAGAGGCAGTAGAAAACTCAAGGTCTGTGTTCTGTAGTATTAAATCATTTTGTGCAGTGGGAGCTCACTGAGGAAGATGAGAACCAGCAGAAGTGGCAAAGAATCAGTATATGCATATACATGACTCTGCCTCTTCCCTCATCTCACGGTAGTTGTGCAACATTTCCAAAAGGAAATGATTGTAACAGGCTACCTGCCAGGCTGCAGTTTCTTGTCCAAACTGCGGTAGGAGAACCCTACTGTCCTGCTGTGCATGCAAAACTGATTCGCACAGTTGCTTTGATTTGAAGTTGTTTTGGATTTATGATCAGAAAAGATGGTGCTTATACTGTGCATTAATATGGATGAAAAGTTTGTGCTATTATGGCAATCTTTCATCTACAAGGAATTCTAAATAGCCTATCAGAACAACACAACACAAGCATAAATGCACTTTTAAAAATGTTTTATAAAAGAATATATGGATTTTTACAACACCCACTCCTGACAACACCCACAAGACAATATTCACACATTTCATCCAAATGTTGGTAGCATATATGGCTGTACACCTCTACTAAAAATTAACTGGGTATGGCCCATGAGTTAACTCACAAGATTTACTTGGAAGTTTACAGATTTGGTAATTGACTTGATTTCTGTTGTGTTGTATACACTCATTACAAATTTCCTCCTTGTTTTATATACACTTGTATAACACTTGTCATATTTCAGTGTTTTCTTCCTTATAATTTCTATAAATGAACTTTTAAAAACATTCATACCAAAAAACCCCAAGAAATATTCAATGTTGGGGAAAACAATCTTGTGCTAAAATTTTGGGGGATTTTATCTTGTTTTCAAGGTGGTAAAAACAGCAAAAAAGTAAAAAACAAAACAAGCCTGAAAATGAGGAAATACATAGGCAGAATCTTTTAAAATAATAAGTACACAGCAGGGTGTGGGGCTACACTGCTGCCTAATAGCTGTTAATCTGAATAAATAATATGTTTTTAATCATCAAGTGGCATTTAATTAACCTGCAATAACTGGCTTATTAATTCTCAATTAAATCATTATTTGAAACACTTAATTTAAATGTGAATGATTATATTTTCTGCTACCTCCTATAAGGTATCTCACTATTTGTGATGAATTGTAGGTTAAAGTTTGGCATTTGCTCTTCCTCCATGAACATCAAGGACAGGTTTAAAAAAGCTTCATACTGTTAGTTAATTAAAGTAAACCAGAAGACAAAAAGGTGGGGAATTCAGAAAACAAAATAATCCAATTACCATACACTCCAGTAGTGCAATATGATTTATTTGCACTTAATCTCACACTTAACAAATGCTCAGGGCCAGATCCTCAGCTAGAGGAAATTGATAATAGACTTCAATTAAGTTACTTACCAAGATATTACACATTTTAGTTTGTGTTTTGGAGTGTTTTTTCATTTTGTTTGGGTTTTTTCTTTGATTTTGGTTAAATATGGGCAATCTGATGAGTTTTACCTAAGAATCAGAAGCAAAAATTAATCCCTGTTCTAGGAAGTTTATGGACAGGAGTACAGGAAAGAGGGGGTAATATTCTGGTCCTGTGGTGGGATGTTCCTCCTAATATAAAAAGAACTTTTACTAATAATTTGAACAAAATCAATGACCTGTAACTGGGAGTAGAGGAAACTGGGCAGAGGAAAATATGGCACTAAGGAGAAAGACATGGAAACGTAGAGCGCAAAACACGAAAATGCATTTAATGCCAAGAAATATTTTAACAGGAGCATTTTGTAATGAAGTCTGATAATCCTTTGAAGGGTTAGTCAGAAAGACTGACTTTTACCTATGAAGGATCATCTTCTTAAGTATCCTCAGTACAGGAGGACACATTCAGTGATGATTCAGAATCTCTTGTTACGAAACATTCCCTTTGTGGAACCTGCTCCTCTCCTTTGATTGAAGAAGATACCTGTGGAGACTAGTTTTTCTGGGGTAAGATTAGTCTTTGCAAATGGCTTGCTTTAGTTTCCATCAAATAGCCAAAAATAAATGCTGGAGTGGTCCAAAATGGAATTAAACTATGTTCCAAGACTGTGCACAGCTTTCTTCCATAAACTGCTTAAAGCCCAGCCAACATAAATAAATAACAATTTTCAGACACTGTGCAAAAACTAAGTTCTGAAAAGATAAGGATATTGTGTAACCTGTAGCACAGATTCCACTAAAAGAAGTGTATTAAATAGCTGAGATAATGAGCTTTCCTAACACAACCTATTTCTTGCATTCACAGGACATGAACTCATCACAGGAATTTATGTTCTATATAAGATGAAGTTAATATTCGCACCCAAACTGGAATTTTTGTATTTATATTGCATTCATGTATTATCAAGCCTTTGATTTTACATTTCTTTTTCTTTCTTTAATTTTTCTATCCTGGTAAATTACCTTTTTTCATTTTCCAACCAAGATGTTCCTCAAATTTATTCCCTGGCCATATGGGATATTTGCTCCTACAACAACCAATAACATGCCAGAAAATCTCCCAGCTCTAAACTAAAATGACCGCATTTTTTGTTATACAGAGGGGGCAAAATTTAGAAAGATAGTAAAGATTTTTAATGGACATGTATTGATTTATTGATACAGGAATGAAATTAGACACTGATTAAAAGAAGAAGAAAAAAAAAAAGCTAGTAAAAGCTATGCCCTTCTTCCTCCTCCCCAATTTGTTTCTCTTCCTTCCATATTCTTTCCCTCCCAGAGGGCAGAGCTGCAGAATTCAGATTCACTCCAAGATATGACCCTTCCTTCTTTAAAATAGAAGGAAGTAGAGGGGTAAAGGGTAAACAGAGATGTCTCTGAGTTTCAGAAGAGGCACCTTTAGGCCTTCTATTTTCACCTAAAATCTTTCCATTTTTATTTCTTCTGTATTACTGCTGCAGCCAATACCTATAAAAATGGGACGTTTTCTTGTTTCTTTCCACTGGAAGCTTTTCCAAGATCCTCTTGCTTTCAGACATGAGATGCAATCACTGAATACTAAACTTCCAATCAGAACTACTCAGTTCTCTGAGGTGATGGGGTTAGAGGAGATAAAAAACCTCACCAGTAGAAGCCCGTCTTCTAATTTCCATCAAGGGATACTTTGAAACAAGTTCAGGTATTTTACTACCAGCATATCTCTGCACTAATGCAGCATTTCACAGAGTTTCTGCAATAACTGTCGTTGGGCCTTCTCATAAGAGCCCTATAATAGCCATAAATATTCCTCAGGAGAGCCAGATAGACTCTGAAAGGCATATAATAGCTATCATAAATGAATAATAAAATGTAGAAAGGACAAGCCACCATGAAAATGGCAAATGAATATGATGACGTGTGTGTTGTACATGAGTTAATTGTCTGAGTTTTATATTTACAGAAAATCCCAGCTGTTTTCTGCTGTGTCAGCAATATTTATGGAAGAGGAAACATCTTCTGGAAGGTTAAGACTTTTTGCAGAAAGTATGAAGTAATTACAGAGTGGAAAGCTTGCACCACTGTTCTGTGTGTACTTCCTATACATCTTCTTAAATTGTTTGCTGCAATGACAAATTCTGGAAGTTACAGTCCAAGCATCATCTTTGTCCTGCCAGATGGTGCAGATAATTTTTACTTCAGTGTAAAAACCAAATCAGGGATTTCAAAAATAAGTTAACACATGTAGATAGCATAATACTTCATTTCAAAGCCTCCCTTTGAGCCTTTTTGAGCCTCCCTTTGCCAGTACTTTGACTGGGTAAGAATATTTGTCAGATGCCAGGTTTCCTTAATGACAATCAAAAATTTGATTACCAGATTCAAAAGTTGTCCTTTACTTCCTGCATAACTTCATCAACTTCAGTCCAACAATGTGTGGTGTAACACATCACGCGACTTAGGATCTGGTTCTACTCTGTAAGTAGTGCCATTAAAATCAAACCCATTGCATTTGCAATGAAGTTTTTAGTTTTAATTATGCTGTCATAATCAGGCTTTTAAACTCTTCTTAAGGGGATAATGTAGCTTCATAATCTTGAAAAGACAGCCAAAACACACAGCTATATACAGAAAATGTATACAGAAAAGTAGAAAGGGAAGAAAATTCAGATAACATCACTACAGATCTGAATAGTAAAAGTCTTGAAATCTGAGACCTGAAGGACGTTAATCTCTACCTCTATGAAAGGACCAATATAGGAGCTTCTATTGCAAAGCAGCTGTGTATGTCAGCATAAAAACACTGACAGTAAAGCACAGCACAAAGTGGAAATACACTATGACTGTGTGCAGAGAGAGTAAGGGGAGGTTTGGCTCATAGTGGCTCAATATTCTCCAAAATGCTTTGCATCCTCAATTCAGTCCTTTTTAATTTTTGCACAAACTAAAACCTAACCTTAAGGCAACTCAACCAGCTCCTAAAGACTGATATATTCCTTTTTCCTCAGCTTTTTCATAACAATTGTATCATGTTTTAGTAAATCAAGAAGATACTGTAACCATTTGAAGTATAAGATGTTTACAGAGAGCAAGCATCACAATATGTTGAAGACTGTTCCTTATATGGTTCACTTAGATTGTGTTATGACCATAAAGCTCTTTAACTAGACAATGCCACAAAAGGATGGAATGATACAGCCTAGCTCAAAATTTTCTGTGTATTTGTATCTGAAGAGGAAGGTCTTGAACTTAGAAAACCTGCTCTTTTGATTGTGAGGTTTATTTTTTCCTATTTTCCTATTTATGAATATTACTTTCTCTTGAGTATTGTTCATTTTAAAAAATAGGAGTAATTGAAGTCAAATCTGTGTTTAATTATGTGTGTAATTTACTGATATTTAGATATGTTTAACCTCATGCTGTGTCTCTGGCTTATTTTATGAAATCGAAGGCACAGTTGTACAGAGGTGATTTTTGTTGGATGTGAATTATTTTTTAATGGCACAATAAGGCATGGCTCTACAGTGATGGCAAGTTACATGAATCTGTTTTGTATACTGAAAATTATGGTGGGTAGCCATTTTGTTTTCTGGTTCACAGATTTTGGTTTTCCTCTTCAGAACTAAATTTTCCTTTGTTTGACTGAAACAGAAGGTAGCAAAGAAACAAAAAAAATGAGACAGACATGGTTTACAGGAACATGTGAGCTGATGAATATCCCTGATCCTTACTAAATGGCATGAAGTTGAGTCAGGGGAGGTTTAGGTTGGATATCAGGAAAAGGTGCTTCACGCAGAGGGTGGTTGGGCACTGGAACAGGCTCCCCAGGGAAGTGGTCACAGCACCAAGCCTCACAGCATTCAAGAGTTTGGACAATGCTCTCAGGCACATGGTGTGACTCTTGGGGTATCTTGCACAGGTTCCAGGAATTGGACTCTGTGATCTTTGTGAGTCCCTTCCAATTCAGCATATTCTATGATTCCATGATTCTATGATTTAAAGAGAATAACTTAACTTTTTACAGGACTGGACATTCAGGACAGGAATGAATCTCCATAGCAGTACAAAACATACAACTGCCAGAAAAGTGAGTTGAATTTGCATTTACTTGTCTTCTCATATCGTAAAGTAAGTGCCCAGCTCCGGATACCATCTCCTCTAACATTAAAATACATCATTACACAGGCTGCACTTTTCTTGTTCTACTTCTAATTAAGTTCACTGGAATATAAACTACTAAAATGTTATAATTTGTCCTGTAAAAAGTGAAGTTTTAAGTTAGATGCCTGTAAGGATACCTGATTTTCAAGAATAACAAGAGCTTTCTTATGTCAGGATTGTAAGGGGAAAATAAAAGATATAGGAGAAAACCATGAGGCTTCCATATAAGGCATTATCTGCCAGCTCGTCTGACTACCTTGTTTGTAACCATGTGAAACCTCCAGTTTTAGGGTGGAGATTAGCAGAGAGAATCTGATGCTGTTTTCTTGCTCTGCATTTTTGTATGCTGGTGAAATCAAGGGCTGCATAATTAGACCAATTTAGCACAGGTATCAAATCTGTAATATTGAATCTCTAAATTATGTACCCTGATTCAATGGGAGAAAATCTATAGAGAGAAAAGACAATTATTAACATGTTTGAAAACTACTAGACAACAATATTTGAAATTTTAGTCAATACCTTATAACTTCGTATCAGAAAGTTTTATTCAAGTATCTAGGATCAACATTTCAAAAGTCAAAACCCCAAGCTTAGGCATTTAAATTCATATTTAGCTTTAAGGCTTACTGTGCATCAAAGAACTCATATTTAGGTAATTTAGAATCTAGACAAGATGATCATAAAACCAAAATATACTTATTATTCTAACAGTCTTTCTCTGCTTTTATGATTATTGTTATCCATCTGCAGACATGCTCTTCTATTTTGGGTATTATGCCTAAATAATATAAAACTACATTATTACTTATGTTCAGAATGATAAGTAGATAGAATCTGTTCTTTTTTTAAACTTTTCAGAAATGCCGGTGTAATCTGGAGAGGACAGTTTGTGAAGAAACAGACGCTTGGAGATCACAAAAGCACAATCCATATGTCTGGATTGTATTACGATGTAGAGCACAAATGTACTCCTCCTATTTAATAAATTCATGTGTGTCATTTCTATTAAAGAAGGACAAAGTCTATCCCATTTTTACTAAATATATCAAATATACTTATAAATTTTATCTTGAAATAAAATAAGGACATTTACATAATTCTTTTCATAAGCAAGAAAATAATAAAACCAGAATTTATGTGTGTTTGCCTGTATGCTGTCCTTTTCTTATTTATCTCGGGAAATCTCTGCATATGTGAAGCAGATAAATTAGTGATGTCTGTATCTGAAAAATTCCAGACAGATATGATTTCAAGACCTTGGAGGAATGAGCTTAAAGAAAAGTGACTTCATTTGCAAGTGGCATGTTATGTTACTCTATGCACTAGAGGACTACATATTTTATTTCTTTTTTTTTTGGTTCAGGGCCTACCTGTTTAGTTTAGGAAAGCTACAATTTATGCAAATATATCAGTGAGTAAAAAGGACTGCAGTTCTTCACATTTTGATCAATGTGATTTTCCTCACATTGATGTCACTTTATCTACTGTTTAGTAATTTTTGCTCCTTAATTCCCTATTGTCAAAGGTTTTAAAATTAATGATAAAACATCCTTCACACTCCAAATGCAAAGAATCAGTCTTTGGTAGGAAAGTGTCTTGGAATACTCATTGGCTTGTTTCAAAAACATTCACAGTTTAATGATTTTAGATCTGTTAGGAAAAAAGTAAATTCTGAAATGACTTTGGGATGCTTTATCTAGAAGAAAAAACCCTCTTGTTTGTCTGTGTAATACTCTTGGAATGCTGCATCTACTAGCCACAGATCCAAAATACGATGACTTGCTTTTTCTGGAAAAGAAATGTTTGTTATTGTGTTAAAGGGACATGGTCTCTGAAAAACAGGTTTTATAGTGAAAAATTTCACACTGGTTGTGAATATGTAGTATTAAATGACATGCTTTACTTATTTGATAGGTAAGAAGTACTGAAGCAACACTAATTATATGTCCAAATTTAGGACCTCACAGACAAACTGACTTTTTTTTCCCCTCTTTTTTGGGGGGGGGGCAGGGGAGGATATAGTTTTCCTTGGCTCTTATTCATTCTCCTGATTTCCCTTTTTAGAGAGTTTCATAGTTATGCCTTAGACTGAAGAGTACCTGTGCTTCTCACTTATTCCAAAACAGGCATATTTTGTGTGCAACAGTAGTCAACAGAGACCTTTTTTTTTCCCATGTGGTACTTTGCAAGACACTCTACAAGCATATGCATTATTCACATCCTAGATATGTAGATATTTGTCAGACCAGGGAAGGGGAATGTATTTCCAAAGGCTAATTTTGTCTATAAAGGCTAATTTCCCTAGAGTCCCTTAGAGGTGGTAGAGGAAGCCAGTATGATAGTACCCTCCAGAGAATGGTTCAGAGCAGGAGACTAATTAATCTCAGAGGGGGACACTATGCTGGTGTTGGCTGGGAGAGAGTTAATTTTCTTAACAGTAGCTGGAATGGGGCTGTTTGGTATTTGTGCTGAAAATAGTGTTCGTACTGCAGAAATGTTTTCTTTGTTGCGGAGCAGTGCTTACACAGTGACAAGGCCTTCTCTGCTTCCCACCCCACCCCTCCAGCAAGGCTGGGCATGCACGAACTTTCTCACTTTTGCCTTTCCAGTTCTGTCCCACATCTCACTGGGGGCGAGTGAACAAGTGGCTGTGTGGTGCTTAGTTGCCAGCTGGGATTAAGCCACAACAGAGATTAACCACACTAGATAATAGTCAGGTTTAACGAATGATCCCCACTCTGATCATTCACCCAGATTATGACAAATGCACAGAAATAACCTCTCCTTTTTATCATTTGTTGTCCCACCAAAGACTGTCATCTGCAAAAACTCGCCAATAAGTTCAACATTGCTTTCACAGACACAGGAACGGATTGCAATTTGGTCTCCAGGGGACTTCCCTACTACTGTGCTGCTAGCTGTGCTCCGGCCGCATATTTTGGCTGGTTAACATATTTATCCCATGCAGTTACCTTTTATCTCCAGATCACTTTTATAGGGTAATTCACACCATGTTCTTCAAGGCTGATCTAGAGCAAACTAGCTGCATCCACAACAAGCAGAACTTAACATGGACTTGGCTTTTATTCCTACATGGTAATCCTTTGAACAAAAGACATATTTCCTGGTTTTGTGGGTTTAAGGTTTTTTCCTGTTGAAAATGTAACTAGTGGTGTGAAGGCTTTGTTGCAGCCTGTCGGAGCTGAATTCATATAGCCTGAAGTGTGTTGCATGCCCTGGCATCACAGTATATTCAAGGATTTGTGGATCAAGAGCACATGCAGAAAGTGTTGTGTAGAGCACATGGCAACAAGCCTATGGTTGTCTTAACCCTTCAGCCTTTTGGAAGCTATCAGTCGAATAAGATATTCCCAGAATCACTTCCAGGTTTTATTTTAGAAGGAGGAATTTTTTTTCCTCTTCAAAAGGAAGTTTAAATAACATCTCTGCAGTAAAATCAAGAGACTAAATATGGCTCGTACATAATTCTGACTATTGTCTGATCTCTATCTTTTTATATTAGCCAAAGATATTAAAAGTAGACTAATGTCTCAGGCCAGATTTATTGGAGTCTGTTTTATCAAACTAAATAAGAAGAAAAGTGGGTCTTATAATCCTGAATGGAAAGGAACTATCCATGTAGGAGTCCCTTTAATATCCATCCCTTTAATACTAACTCTTCTTAAGAAAAAATTTACCCTGATTGCTTTAGAGGAACATGTTGTTTTTCTGAGTGTAAGCAAATTTCATTTACACACATAGCAGCTCCTCTTTTGCTCTACATCCCTCTGGCAAACAAAACCATCACTTATGTGGAAAAATATCTTGAAACAGAATCCTAGCAAATTTTCAAGTGAGACATATGCACTCTGCAGAAGACAGTTCTTCTGTGACAGAGATACAGATAGTGGATCTCTTATCTTTGTTTTATCTAGAGTTAAATTAAAACTACAATATTGTCATTTAAATCAGCTCTACATGTTTCATTTTGTTGTCATAATGAACAACTATATGGACCAAAAAGCAGAGATTTTTAGCCTCTGGACACGGAGATATGTGAAGAAAATCTAAAAGCATGTAATGTCCAAGAAAATTCTGACATATATTTTTGCATCAATACCACACTGAAAGTGAAAAAATGTAGTTCAGTGGGAAATTTTTATTTGTACCCTGAAATTAAGACAGCTGGACAAAAGAAAACTTTGCTTCTGTAAGGATCTAATGTGATGAAGTTATTGCTCCAGCTGCTTCTACCTGAAATACAGATAAAGGTAGAAAGATTATTCACAAAGCCTTACATCAAATAATATAATTTTAGCTATTCTACCAACATGGAGGTGTGTCATTACAACAATTCTCTCTTCTTTAACCAGAAAGAATGTTACTAAAAGGTATGCACTTGCAATTTTTGTAGACAGTAGTGATTGTCTCCTACGTATTTCAATGACATCAGGAGCATGGATCACAGGAAAGCACCAAGGATTTCATGACCGAGGTCTATAGGCATGTACAAGCGTCCGATACCTTTTCTTGATCCAAAGAATAATATGAGATGTGTATCCATGAAAAAGCACAGGTAATTAAGGGTAAGAGAAAAAATACACATTTATAGGACATAATTTTTTAAGTTCCACTGAGACAAGTTGTTTCTTTTTTCTCAGGAAAAAAAAGCTTAAAGAATCTCACAGTCTGAAAAATGTAAAGCCGTGTCACAGTAATCGCTTATTAAGTTCAAGATACATTTCAATCTGTAAGAGATAGTGAGTCTTTTTGTTTCATCTGCCAGTACTACTTTCTTAGTATGGGTAAAAAAGAAAAGACGTACATAATCGTTTTAGAAATGAGCAAAAAACTCCCAAGATTTTTAAAACTCTGTTCTCCCAGGCAAGCTTGGAGTCTAAACTGTATGTAACAAGACTGTCTCAGACAGAATCTTTCACCTAGGAGAGCAAAGCCTCATTTGTGTGGAACTTGGAAAGCACACGATGTGAAACTTTCATAGTTCTGTGGCAAAATACAAGTGATTTTGAACTGATATTTCCATCATTTTAAAAACAGGCACACCCACAAAAGGATATTTTTTTTATTTTATATAAAACCTTTATGAAAAAACATCTGAGTATCTTGTTGTGACTGCTGGAATTAACACAAAATTAGGTCTGTGATTCATACTTGCACAAAGGGGAAAAAATGTTTTAAAATCTATTTCCATATGCTCTTTCATAACTGATCTTTAACTTTGCTTGAAATGTAAATCTGGCCTTCTTAATTTGCAGCTCAGATGATTATGAAAACCTTTTTCATATGTGATGGGAAACTCCTTTTCTCTTTCCCAGGAAGTATCTGGCCACTTTCATTGCAGCTCATCTCACTCGTCTTGTATCTTTCTAAATGTATATAGAATATTCCACTTTGGTCTTAAAAGTCCAAAAACGGGTGGTTTTTCTGTCTTTTAGCAGTGACTCGATCAGTGATCTTAACCTAATCCCTTAGAACTCAGAGCAGCAAAACACAAACCCACATTTTTTATTTGAATAGGGCTTAACATTTAGCAACCACTTGAGTATTTTGCATTCTGTTGGTCTGTGCCTCCCATCTGTGTAAAGAAAAAGAGAATGTTTATACCTTCTTTTCTTCCCTCACAGATGTTGCAAGATTTAATCAGTTTGAAGAAAGATGGGGTTTTAATTGCATTGCAGGGAATTAAATGCTTATGATACGTGAGAAAAGATACAGTCTGACCAGCAGCAAGACTTGCAGAGAAAAGTTGGGTTGAGGAATTTAAAGCACATCTTTCAAAGACTAGTGAACATAAAAGAAAAGGCAGTGTTGCTTCCAGGCTCCCATTTTAACTATTTTTTTTTTTTATTTGGTGAAAAGTTTCCTTACTTTGTTCACTATTTGTTTTGAAACTTATTTAAGAAAAAGGAAGTAGTTAAATATCAGTATTCCCTAAAGATATCCCCCCTGCCATTTTTTTTTCCTCAATAAGCTCCAGAGTTAAGGAATGCCATCAGTATTAGTATTCACAAACAAGGGGGCTGTAAAGATGAGATATGCATAAAATAGAGTTTCTTTTGTCAGAGAAAGTTCCCAGGGCTACTGGCATTCAGAGAAATAATCTTTCTTTTCTTTCTGCTGAATTATAAAAAGTAAAAATATTAATAATTAAAGGCAACTCCCCCAACTCCGAACCACAAAATCCAACAAGCCAGCCATGAACAAAGGCAAGAAGCTGTAAGAGTCATTTGGGACTGATTTGGAAATGCTTCCTGATATTTTTAAATGCTAAATCTTTTGTGCATATGTATACATACCACTGATGCCTTGGGGAACTCAGCTGTGGGGATAAGTTTTAATAATCTATTTTGGATACTCAGGGAAGCATTTTTCAGTCTTCCTGCTTCCATCTTGCAGAAACTTGTATGCCAAGAGGGGTCACCGGTGTCCTTGCAGATGTGACATTCTAGATATGATCTTTCAGAAGAACAATAGAATTAAATGTCTGGAGCAGATGACAGGAAATATTAAGTTTCTTCTCTACAATGTAATTAAAATCCCATATTTCTTCAAAATGAAAAACACCATTGTTTATGACCTACATGTTGATCTTGTGCACCATTCATCAAATAAAAGTGAATTCCTGGGACAGATTATCTGGGAGCTTTTATTGAAAGTATTAATGAAGGCACGTTTTTAAAAACTAAAGATGTGGGAAAATGGGTGACTGTAGGTAAAGACTGTATAGATGATGCAGTCCACAGACAAAAACAATACAAAAGGTCAGAAACTGTAACATATACAGACTCACAGTGGTTTTAACAGTTTGTTCTTAAGGGAACTATGAAAGACTTTTGATGTTATCAGATTTTACATCTGAAAATTACATTGTCTTTCCAGTAGCAACTCTTGGTACTAAGGAGGAGAACTTGTGAAACCTGCACGTGCTCTTACTGTGTGATGACAGATCTGTTAAATTCTGTCTTGCTTCCCAAGCTAAATAGAGATTAGACTCAAAATAAAGAATTATTCTTGCATTATGAATGTTTAGGTCAGCGTACTAGAGGATTTCACAAAGATAAATCTTATTTCATGGTGCTAGGATTATCATGGAACTATGGCTCTGTTTCTGTAGTTCATGTAAAACTTTGGTGTCTGTTCCTAAAAGTAAATAAAGAGGTTTACTTTAAATCTTCAGTTTATTCAAGATACCATTGTCTATTTCACAATGAAGATAATTTAATTTAATGGGTACAATATTTTTTTTTCTCTGAGGTAGCATACAGAACAGAGAAAGATCTGCTATTTCAAATGTGTTTCTTAAACGAAAAATAGTAGTAAAAATCATCCCAAATCACACTCTTAATCTCTTTTCAGGAGGGATTTGACCTTGTCAGCATTTGTTCAAGAAACACAATGGTATGGGTTCACATCACTTTTCCATTACAGTTCAGAAATTAAGGCATGCAGCAGACCTGTATTTAATAGTCTGGTATATCCTCATGGGCATTGTCTCACCTCATCCAGCTCAAGTTGTAGATTTTTCACTGTCTTAAGCAAAAAAGGTCAAATGACTGCACAGTGGATATGCAACAGATGTTGAGCACTGGGTGCAGGCACCTCTAAGATTGGAGATCTGGAGTGTGTGTCTCAGGAATCTACACCCTAAAATGTCTCCAGAACTTTTATCTTCTACCTTCCAGATGCTCTACTTCAGCAGTGCCCCAATAGGGTTGGCCTCCAGCTCCCAACATCCCTATCCTGCCTGGCCACGGGTTCCTAGTCCTGGCCCAGTCTTGGCCTGTGCCCATCCCCATGGCAGAGCCTGATATCTGCTGCTGCTCCAGTGCCCCCAGCTGCCCTGCTCATGGCTGGATGGTTGGATCCAGTTTCAATCCCCACGGCTACAGCACCCTGGCAGTCACCCTGTGCTGCAGTGTCTCAAAACCTTCCACAGATTTGGCTTTCAAAACTAAGTTTCATTAGTTGCCACAGCAACTTTGAGCACTCGCATCATCCTCTAGGTGCAAGTTCTGACTCAAATGTCTGTTTTGGATCTGGCTTCAACTAGCTTGGGTTTTTTACCCGTTCATTCTTATACTGGTGGGGAAATGAGCCCTTAGAACCTTTTTATCTCTTCCATAAGACCCAGGATATATATGTTTATTACACTTCCCTTCCCTATATTTTGCAAATTAAAGAGGTTTCCCTCCCACTCCATATATTTGATCATTTTTGTTTCTTTCTGAAATTTTCAGAGTCTTCTAAAGTTCTCCTGGGATTGAAATACAAAAAAAACCAGAGTACTTAAGATGTCAACAACAGGTTGAAATAGTGACATAAATATGTTGCCATCTTAATTCCTGATTCCAGTTTCAGTATTTCCTAACAGGTAATTTTTTTGTTTTGTTTTAATTTTTAACAATATTGAGCAATGACCTCTTGAAATGGGTCATAATCCCAACATCCTGAGGGACTACTGTCAACTTCTGCTCAGTATTTTCCTAAGATTTAGAAACTCTGCCACCCAAACCGCTTGATTTGTGAACAACTCAAATTTGGGAGCATCAAATGATTTATGAAGTGAGATGAAATACGAAAATTGAAGGACATTGGATGCCAACAAATATGCAGATGCAAAAAGTCACCCTTTTATAATTTGAATAAAGAACAAATTTAATCTATTAAGAAATTTTTCCAGTAAAATTAAGCTTTACCAGAAAACATCTCTTCATGGTACCTAAAATATTTCTCTTTAAAGGTCTTGAAATCAAGGAATTTCAGTGAAATCAAATATAGGACTCTGACAAAAATCTGACAGAATTCTCATGACAATTCAAGGCTCTGAACAGAATTTTAGATATGATGTGTTTTCCTCCTCTGTGTGAATTCTCATTATGCATGGTGCGAGGGCAGTTTGCTGTGGGAAGGTTTTCGGACTCTTATCCCAATTGCTGACCTCCACCTCTAAGCAGGGGTCAACATTTGGCTCTGTGGTCAGAGCTTAGCAGTCTAAAGAGTTTTCTACTCAAGTCTGGGCTCTTGGGTTTTCCAGGTTTTTTGACATGGAGATGTTGAAATGGACGGTTGTGACAATTTCAGATGGCTAACAGCAGCAGTCGACCTTACAAGATTGTTAATTTCAGTGTAGCAGCTGCTGGAGATCAATGGCATGTGACCACAGGAAACCTCACTGGGAAGACTGGCTTTGGCCAAAGATTCTAAGATGTCCCGACTCCTGAGCCAGCTCATTCCCCAGCCTTTTGATCCCCCCAAGAATGTAATATTCTCTTAGCAGGTGCGGGTCCAAGCTCATTTACTCCACTCGATGGGAACAGATGCAGGTAGGGGAAAATGCCTTTTGTTCTTCTTCAGTATTTCTGTTCATGCAAAATTTAACAAATTTGGTTTCTGAATGATTTGGTTCAAAACCAAATATAGAAATACCATTATGCAGGTTTTATTAAACAAAATAGAGTATCTGAATTTTGGCCAGTTGCTCTTCCAACCATTCCCATCTTCCCTGAAACAGGCATGTAGCAGAAGCAGGCTCTGGGGACAAAAGTAAGAGAGTGTCTGGTGTCCAGGGTGAATCAATCATTAGGGAATGTTAAAAAGGAAAGCAAACAAACAGCAAGCAAACCTGACAACCCACTACCCTCCCCTGCCCCCCCCACAAAAAAATCCCAAACCAAACCAAACCAAAAAAACTCACAAAAAACCTCTAAAAAGCTTTCAAACTAGACTTTGACATGGATTCTTTTTGTAGTATTTTTATTAAAAATAAAGATAAAAGATCTTTGATTGAAAAGCTCTATCCACAAGAATAGCAAGAAAGCAATATAGTGGTTTCACATAACCATCTGGTCTTCCCAGGGCTTCAGCAGCTAGACCCTGTTAACCCTGATCTAGGTTTATTTCTTTCTTTATTTAACTTTCTGTTGTTGGTGGAAAGTGCTTACACATGCAGTATCAAGCCATTTTGTACAAATCTGTACTAATACTCTTAAAACCACACAGCACTCAGAATCCAGGATTAAGGCTTTAAACCAGATGAAATATATATTGGGATTCCAAACAAGTTTTCTTTCTTTTTATAATGCAAATGTGTTAATGCTCTGACCTCAAAACTGAGAGACCAAAGCCTAGACAACTACCAAGAATCTGGCAAAGCCCTGTTCATCCTGCACAGGCACTCCAAAAAACAGGACTCTCCCTCTTAAATAACATCAAAGCGAGATATCAAGGACTTATTCTCAATAATATTATTTTGTTTCCCTTCTAATCATAATTTGAGATGAGTATTGCAATATGTTCAGCTTACTGTCTCTTAAAACAATTTGTTATTTCATAAAACACAGTGTTTTTTAAATCTGTAGTTTCTTGAATGAAAATATTTTAATAATTGAATGCAAAATACTGAAAAATGCTGAGACACTTTTCTGACCTGCAAGGAGTTAATAATAAATAAATAAAATAATAACAACAATAAATAATTAAACAGTAATTTCTATTTTTGTGATTTGTAAACACATCTTTTGTCTTTCATGAATGTATAACTTTTAGCATTTATTTCATTAATGTAAGAATCCAGACTTTAAAAAAATCACAATATATACTCAAACCCAGCACTACAATGCTGCATACAGTTCTATGCTTAGCCAGATAAAATCCAGCTTCTTGTATATTAGACATTCCAGATGCTTAGAAAGTGCACTTCAAATAAAGAGCAATATTGATTTTGTTAATCTTTTTGTCATGTTTTCTGTTGTTTTCAAAACCCCACCAAAAAAGGAAAAAAACCAGATGCTATATATACCTCTAAGTGAAATAAATATCCCCTATTTGTTTACAGACAGGAAAGAACAAAGGCAATACAGAAGTTGTGAAAGGTACCCTAATTTGATGACTCTGTTTCTTACTTGCAGCAAAAGTAGCTGCAAGTGTTTTATATGCATTAGAGTACGATGCCATAGAACAAACATGCAGTCACTCTATTTTCCCTTTTGAAGGTTTCTCAAATGTTTGATCATCAAGTCATGTCAAACCTGTAGAATTGGCATCTTTGGTCTGTGGCACGGTCTCTTCTCTTTGGGGTTGTTATATTCTACCAGAAGGCTGGTAACAAAAAGAGTTCTGCATGAGTCTATGCTCCAATCTGTCAACGTCTCTATCTGTGGCCTGCAGGAGTTAAAACAGTGAGTTCTCACAGAGTTTGCAGGTATCATCAAATTGTGACATGCTGAGGGGTAGTGCTGCTGTAGAGGGGCATTAGGCACATGTTGCAGGAATGGACCAACCTTACGAAAATCAGCAAGGACAGTTGCAAAGTCCTGCCCCTAGAAGGAAGATTGCAGGTCAGGGACGGACCAGCTGGGGAGTAGCTCTTGGGAAAAGGACACAGAGACCTCAGTGGATCGTATGTTCAGTGTGGGCCAACAGTTTTCTTGGAAAATGGCCAGTAGTTCAAGAGAAGTGATTGTTCCCCTCTACATGTTACCTATTAGACCACATGTAGAATACTGAGGCCAGCTTGTCACTGCAGTCTCCCCTTACCTCTGTCAAGGACAAGGAAAACCTCAATGGAGAGAGTTCAGCTTCTTCAGCAAGAAGGCACAGCCGGGTTTTTCATGGTGGTGCAGTGTGGGAGGACAAAAAACAGTGGACAAAAATAGAGTAGAAGACATAAGTTGAATATGACATGCTGCCTCTATGAAAAAAATTTTTACTATGAAGACAATAAGGGGCTGGGACAGTTTCCCAGAGAGACTGCAGTTTTTAACCTTGGAGTTTTTCAAGACCCAACTGGATAAAGACTCAAGTAACCTGATCTGGCCTCATACCTAAAGCAGGTTTGATGTTTAATTAGAGACTGCCTGAAGTACCCCCTAGCCCACGGTGTTCTTTGATTCTGTGATGCTACTACTTTCTATATATTTTTAAAAGTTCCTTACTAGTCAGACTAACTGTCCACTTTTTCCAGTATCCTGTTTCTGACAGGAACCAATGGTGGCTACCTACACAGAAGTGGAAGAACATGGCAATTGTAGAGGTAGGGCAGCTCCAAGCAAGAATTCATGATCAGACTTTGTGCCAGAACTCTCTTTTGGTTATCACTGCACCTATCTGATTCACCATACCACCCTAAAACTTCCCTGTTCTTTTGCAGTATCATATAGTCAAGAAAGGCCTCAAGTTAAAGGCAGGACAGTATATGAGGGCCTGGTTAATTATACTTTCCCTGTGTATCCATCATAAATCATTTACAGCAAAGAGGTACTTGTCTAAAAAGGCACTCAGTCTTATGCACTTCTATGTGCATAAGAGGCTATCTGTATTTGCAGACAGCTGTCAGCTTTTATATTAGTAGAAATTTTAGATTCTCAATACCACCAAAGCAGTCAAAACTTAATCAGACAATGTCTAAAAATCATGTGCACATGCATTCATCCCTTAGGTGGGAAAGAAATTATTTTCTTAAGGCAAAAATGAGATTCAAAGTTTAATGTTGACTAAGTAAAATGGAAATCCCAAAACTATAGATTAATAGTGATAAAACAGACAGGCTTTGCCTTTTAGCCAGATGCACATCTATAAAGATCCAGCCAATTTTTTTCTTGCAATCTTGCCAGAAAAGGGAGAAAAATAAGTTACCAGAATTTAACATGCTATATGATTTTGTGAATAACCCTTCAAGCTGTCACTCTTGGTGCCAAACCTACTGTGCGACAGCATTAAGCAACAGGAGCATGGACTCATTTCAAGCCCAGGTGCTGAGCGATTTTAAATGCATGAGCTCCTTGTTGTGAAACAATCATTCCCTCTGAGGCTGTGTCCTCATCACTCCATGAACTGTGCTCATGGTGAATGTGCATTTACTTGTCTTGTAGCTAGTGTTCACATGCAAATTTCCAAGAAAACAGAACCATCTCCTCCTATCTGTACAGGATGCTGGCCTTGTAAGAAATAGAGCACTGTAAAAACAGCTGAAATGGAGGGTTCAGCACTTGGGGCAAGAGTAACAAAAGAAAGTTAGAGAGCAGATATTCTCTGATCCATGCAGAGCCCATGTACTTGTATGAGATAATGGAAGAAAAAAACCTCCACATTCAAAAAGAAACGGAAACATTGACAGCCATATAAGGCTTAGAAACTTACAGTAATTTATGACACACGCAAATATGGTTTTCCAACACCCAAATGTTTTAATTATTGTGGGATTTTTAATAGATCTTAGAAGTCAATTTCAGAATGAATTAAGGATGAGTAAGCAGTATGCCAACTGTTTCTATAGCAAAGTTCAGATTAATTTTCAATTCTTAAAGCTGCATTCATGCATCATGTAGTTCATCTCATCCAGTTTCAGTTGTCAAAAAGTTATTTGTCTAAGTTAAAGCTGGATTCCTTTATACCACTGAGGCAAAATAGACATCTCAAGATGAGATAAACCACCTTACAGGGATGCCTATTTTGACTATAAAGTGGGAACTAAAACAATGAGCTGAAAATTAGACACTTAATCTGTGAAATCTGAAGTATGTAGTTGGCAAATTGTTGATTTAGACAGTTTTTCCACACATGTGCTTTTATGTTTCTGCAAACCATAGGGTTAAAGAGTGCCGTACAGATTGAGGGAGAAAAAAAAAATGATGGGTCTGCAGGGACAAGGAATACTTTCAGGTAATATTGTCAGCAAACAAGGATTATTTTCTAACTTTTAGATACACACATTAGATGAGATAAAAGCATTCACAGCACCTCACTTAAATGAAGCTGAAAATGTTGCACTTATTTACTTCAGAATTGAAATTTCATTATCTATTCAAAACATCTGTTTTCTATTGTTATGTGAAAATTACCATATAGTGGATTGCAAGAAAGCTTTAACAAGCTCTGACAGCAGATCTGTGCCAGAGCTGGATGCTCATCAGTGAGTTGTGCCTTCACTGGGCAGCACAGGGTAGCTACAGTTAGTCCATCTTCAAGGCACAGTTCAGTGTCATGTTGAGAGAGGAGTCCAGCAAGGGGTTTTTTGCAGCCTGTGGTGTTGGGTCTGGCTGAGACGAGTTCATTTTTTTCCCACAGCAGCCCTTGCAGTGCTGTGCTCTGCGCTGGTAGACAGAAGGATGTTGATAACACACCAGCGTTTTGGCTGCTGCTGAGCAGCGCTGGCACAGCCTCAGCGCTGTTTCCCCAACATTCCCCCAGCATTAGGCTGGGGGTGGGCAAGATCCTAGACAGGACACATCTAGGACAGCTGACCCATATTAACCAAAGGGATACCCCACACCATAAGATGTCTTCTCAGATATAAAAGCTAAGAGGAAGGGGTGGAATTCATTATTTACAATGTTTGCCTTCTGGAGCAACCAGAAGCTGCAGCCCTGCTTCCCTGGAAGTGGCCAGACATTGCTTGCTGATGGGAAATAGAGAAAAAAAAAAAATCTCACTTTTTTTCTCTTTGCTTGTGTGCACACAAACTTTCACTTTTGCTTTAGTAAACCACCTTATGTCAACCTAGGAGTTGTTTTCCGTCTTATTTTCCGTCCCCTGTCCAGCTGAAGAGACAAGTGTTAGAGCAGCACTGTGGGCACCTGGTGTCCAGCCAAGGTCAACCAAAAACATCTATACAGAAATAGGGCAGAGAAATAAAGCAGAATAAATTAGTATGTCATGTACACTATCACAGGGGTCTAAAAATAGGAACCAAATATATTTATAAGAAGGAGGTAATATTTTTATTAGACCAACTGGTAGAAAAATGGCAAGCTTTTGGGCATGCTAGCATTCTGCATGAGTCTTCTATCTTTCCAAATATATAAATTTTTATGTATATGCAATATATATCCATTATTCTTAGTTTTGCTAACATACCTTCTGAGGAAAAAAAGAGTAATGGTGTTGCAAAAACTCAAATCTTCCCATTACTCACAAGAAATACTATCTAATTACTTAAAAGCATACAACTTTTATAAATAACGACACAACCCTAGCTCAAGGAAAGAAAGTTGTGTCATTAATGTCCAACAAATTATACATCAGGCATTGGTATAACACAGATGAGTGAAAACCTCATCTTATTGTTTGTTGCTAATTCATGAGAGGAATAACCTCTCCCCCAAAAAACCCTACAAACAAACAAACAAACAACAAAATCCCAAAACCTAAACCCAAACCAAAACCAAAACAACAAAAAAACCCAAAAACCAACTTTGCATCTATTCTATTACTGCTAGCTAATTATCTGAGTATTTTCTCTGGATAACTGTGTTGGGTGTAAATGACAGCACTTTGGCAGGGGGAGGGTGCAGAGGTGGCCTTTGTGAGGAGGGGCTGTTTCCAGCCAACTCCAGGAGACCCGCTGCAGGACACAACTGAGCACCACTGTCAAGATTGTGGCACCAATAGAAAAATATGAAGAAGGAGGAAGAAAGTGTGAGAAAATAGTCCTGTAGACAGCAAGGTGAGATAAGGAGGAGGGGGAGGAGGTGCTTCAGGCACAGGAGCAGAGGTTTTCCTTCATGTAGTATCATGGAGGACCATGGTGGAGCAGATATTGAGCTGCAGCCCATGATGGACCCCACACCAGAGCAGCTAGATACTACCTAAATGGAGAGCCCAGTCTGGAGCAGAGGAAAGATGTGAGGGGGGAGGAGCAGCAGCATAGAGGAACTCTTACAGACTGACCCCATCCACCATTCCCCTTCCTACTGTGCAGTTCATGGAGCTTCAGGTGGAGGAGGCTTAGAGGAGAGAGAACTTGGGAGCGAAGGACTGAAGTTCAGCTTTGAAACAGGAGAGGAGGAAGCATTGTTTAAATGTTTGCATTTGTTTTCTCATCACACAACTCTACTTTTAAGTGGCAATGAATTAAATCAGTTTTCCCCCAGCAGAGTCTGTTCTGCCCATGACAGTAACTGGTGAATGATTTCCCTTTTCTGTCCTGATCTATAAGCTCTATTCATTCCTATTATCTCCCCCTGTCCTGTGAGGAAGGGGAGCAAGTGAGCATATGGGTGGTGTTTCTGGCCGAGGCTAACCCACCACAATAACTTACAGCAGATGAAGGTAACATTTAAAAAGCTTCACTCAAATTTCCAGATAGTGACATATATTACTAATCTTACTGCAGAGCACTAGACAAGACTCACTAAGACATTTTGGAACACAACTCGTCCCGAAATTAACAATACAGGAAATTTATAAATTGCCATTATAACAGAATGAATTATTCATCTGTCTGTAACTAGACAAACAGAGCTGGTGCAAATAGGTTAGGTGAGATACATTAGAACTCTCAGAGCATATTTTGCATAGAATTTATTTCTGCTCCACTTTCAGTATCCAACTATTTTTTCCCATTTGTAATGATGAACATCCGTCATTCCGGTTCCTAGGAGAAGCAAGATTTGTTTTTTCACATTATCTATTAGAAATTCTGAAATCTCATATACAAAAAACCTCTATGTGTTTCTCAGTAATTTTAGGAAAGGACCATATTAGACAGTTAAACTAACACCTAGCATAGTGCTAACTCAAATCCGTTTCCTGGCTCTCAGTAAATCCTCAGTGAGCCTCTTTCTAAGACTGTCTCTATTGCTCTTCAGAAATCTCATCAAAGGACTTTTCACTCTCTTTTGACTAGGCAAAGGTATTTAAGGTGTTTAAGTCTCTAAATGCTTTAAAAAAAGCTTGGTCACAGGTGTATTCTTAGAAATAGAGATATCAGCAAGCAGAATAAAAGGAAATTTGTGCTATACTGAGACTTCTATATGAAAGTCCAGAGGAGAACCACAAGTTCCATTAAGGATGTTCTCAAAGTGCATTATTTTTAAGAGGCATTTTAAAGCTACAGTCACTGATACTGTTCTGTTTGGTATGTGGTACACTACTGACTTCTCTAAGCTACTGTTTATATTTTTAACAGTGTGTGTAAATCCTTTTCTAAAGGTATTGATGCTCTACAAACATATTTTTTCAAGTTTTGTTCATATTTTACAATTTCTTCATTAAGAGAAGAAAAATCTTATATGTATTAACTATTAACATTTCAGTATCAGCAAGCTACACCAGAAAACTGTGAAAGAGGAGCCACGTGTGAGTTGTGCTGATGTAATGTATTGTTACAGAGGACAATTTTATCTTCAATCCAGTACCTCAGTTCCTCAGAACCCTTATTTTACAGTAAGAATTCTTAGCTCTGAAAAACAAAGTAGCGCTAAAAAAATTATTTGGTTTTGGTGTCAAAGGGTAGACTGGTCTAATTGGTGGGCCAATTAGATTAGATCAGTCATAACACCCATGTGATAGATCTATTACTAAAAGACACCTGTGGAGAGTAATTTTTTTTTTTTGAGTGATTTCTAGTCATTGTGTCTAGCACACTGTACTATGGCACTGAAAGAAGCAAAAAAATTATTTTGAAATATATTGAGAAACTGCACCTGCCTATCTTCAATGCATACCCATAAGAAATAATGATCAAACACAAATACTCATGTAGTGTCAGAAGACATAGAAAGAAATTTTGAAAGGGATTGGGATGACAATGACTGTAGCTTGAAGCATTCAAAATACAAATGTAAACTATTAATCACAATAGAAGGGAAGACATAAAAAGCAGGTTGTTAGTGAGACTCTGCCAGAAGACTAAATAAAGAATTTCAAGCTGAATGTTCCTTCCATGCAGTATATTGGAAACTATAAAATATCAAACATAATATGACAAAAAGCATCTTTCACTACAAAAGACAAGATCTAATCTTCAAAATGGAAAAGGGGATGAATAATCACCCCTTCAATCTGGATTGAAAAAAAAGTGTGTTCTTAGTGGTTACATATACTACTCTGTGTTTCATGATTAACTTCACTTAGAGCCATAGGAGCTCATCAACTCTAAGATCAAAGCACAAGTGTTTCAGCTTTGGCACATCAAGATGGAGACATGTAAAATTATGGTGCAGCATTTTCCCCATCTCTAAATATGGGCTACAACCCCTTTTCACCTCACAGGAGGTTTTGCAGCAGTTAAATCATTATTGGCTTTAATAATGTCTATCATATACGGATATTTCTATTTCTATTCTCAAGTTACTGAGTAAGCATTGCTTTATACTTGAGTCATCCTTTCAATGAAAGTGCCATTGTACCATTTCAATTACCCACGGGTTTACTATTAATGTTTTCATTGTCATGAAGATGTTCTTTGATAATAGGTACCATTTGCTGTGTTACTTACTTGACTGACAAAATATTTACAGAGAAAATAAAAATTAATAAAAAATTAAGAATTATTAACTATAAAAATGCTTTAAAATTAGTGGAAATGAGAGCTATACGCAGATGCTAAATGAAACATTTGGGCTAGAAATGGATCCAGCATTATGTGTAATGTTTTTAGAAAAGATCAATGGCTATGTAATATGTCTTCAGTACAAATAAACATGATTCCTGTGGTTTTGACCCTCTTACTAGATAAAAACTTCTATATAAACCTTTGTGTCATAATTCTTTAAACTCATTGCCTTGATAGAACCAAAAAGCCACAGACAATTCTCTTATCAATCAATATTTCTAGCACAGATGAGCATCTTAAGTCTTATAAATTAGTTAGACTTAGTTACATGTAAATGCCATAAATTTCATTTATGTCAATTTGTACACTACAAATGGATAATATATTATCTTTACAGTGTCTGTTGATGATGTCTGGGTTTGGTGTTACCACACCTAATAGTATTAACTACTGGTGGCCGGTTTGTAAGAACTTGGATTTGAAAGATTTACACTTTGATTAATCCCATCTTTGCTTTTAGAGATAGCCATAAAAATATCGACACCTATGAGTTCAGTTGTGTTGTCGTGTAAAACTAAGTGCGAGTAAGAGGAAGCAAGGAGGGGGCATCTGCATTTCTCTATAACTATAGTGTACCTATCACTGCATAATTTATTTTTAAGCATATAAAAAAAAAATCTTATCACTATGGAAGCAGTAGAAAAAGTGGGTTTCTGCATGAGGGTATTTATGTATCTTCAAGAATTCAAGTAACTGAATGGGACATGTTCTTAGTGCTTTAGAACCTATTGCTCTAAAATGATATTTGGATTTTTGTAAGAGAGTAATTTCATATAAATATAAATAAATAGGACTATCAGGCTGTTGTTCCTCAGAAGCTAAGATTCCCAGATAATTTTTTCAGAGATTTTTAGCCAATAAAAGACACTGACGTGATGGGAATTTCCCCTGACTATTGGTCATCCGTCTTCCTCTGGAAGCAGGAAAAGAAATGAAAATTAGGGTCCTAAGTTAATAATAGGAGCACATATTGACACATTTCTCCCTTAGAGGCTGGTGAGATGATCAAACTGGTTTATCTCTCTCTTTGTCAGTTATTGTTTCAGAGTCACTTTGAGCAGAAGGAAATATCAAACTTGACACCAGTTGAGATTCTGTTCCTTCATATCATATTTCCCTGTATGATAAGTCCTGACAAAGAAATGGGAACTAGCATCAGAGGTGGCTGTTTCCCAGATATCTATTACATACCTCCAGAAGGATCTCAGAGAACTGTGTTTCATAACCAATGATTCTGCTAATAACAACTTATACATATGGTGCAGGTTATTTCAATCTAATTTTTCATGATTAGATTTTCATGATTTCATGAACAGAAATCTTAAAAAAAAAAATCATTTTTAAAAAAAAAAAAACCTTAAGGTCTCCAAGTATAATTTTAATTCCATGCTGAAACAAACTTAAGACTTTTAACCAGTCTACCAAAGGGACCTGTTTTCTGAGGTAGAGAGAAATTTATCCAAGACAGACTTGCCACCAGCCCTGTGTTTAGATGTTGGAGAGAGAAACAGAGGGGAGAAGTTAAACCACATATGTCTTGTGTGTGTCTCTCCCAGCCCATTCAAACGGTCAAATCTCAAGGTTATAAAATTCGTCTTTTCCAGATTCTCTCTGGCATGCTACCCCAGTTCAGAACCTAAAATATAGGTTCATAAAAATTGTATATTTTACTTCATTTTGAAAGAAAGACCAGAAAGTACCCTTTCAAATAATTTTCAACTCTAATTAACGATTGCTCACGACTCAACTTCTCTGAAGTTTCACCTTTTTTTTTTCACATGAAAAACTCTCTTAGCGAAATCTTATTTAGACTAATAAATATTGCTGGGCAAAAGAACCGAAAATGCTGTCAAGTAAATAACAACTATCTCTCCCAATGAGCAACTGTGTGCAAATTTGAGGCAAATAGTAGAAGACTGAGTATTACATATGTTATCAGCCATCTTGAGCTTATTCAGGGTCCAGGTTTAGGTTTTCATTCAAGGTAGATTCCAGACCCTCTCATGGTATGGGAACCAGAGCATGATCTGAGTGAAAGCAAACTAAATGAGAAAACACTTGCTGAGGTAAGAAAACTCATGTTTGAAGATGTGTTGGCACACATGTATCATTGAGTAGTGTGTGTTCAGCTTTAGATCTTTTGCTACAGAGGTCTTACTGCTGCTTCTGACAGCCTTGAATTTTCAGATAGTAGATAACTTTCATAATGGTTCTCATTTTAAGAGACTGAGATGTAGCAGCTGCTCCTCCTCAGCCTACGTGAGAAGGCTGAAAAATTCAACATGAACAGTTATGTGTTTCCTCAGCACAAATGTCTTGGTTTGAAAGACAGGTGTCTGCTAAGCAAGGCAGGGGCCTCCCTCGGAATGGAAAATGTAACACCCTTCCCTCCAATTTATTATAATTTTGAAATTGAGGGGCTTTCAGGCAAAGATATGAGAAATAGAAATAACAATTCTTTACTAATATATATAAAACAAGGCAAACAAACAACAATACCTGTGGCAGTAGCAACAAACAGAACCAGTAACCCAGAGCCGGCCTCTCCCGGCCGCAGGCGCTTTCCCCGTGGGTGCAGTGCCGCTCACGGCCGGCAGGGGCGCCGGCGGCTCTGGGGGAGCGGGGCGGCTGCGATGGTTCCCCCGCGGCTGCAGGGGGCGCTGTGGGGCGAGCTCGGGGAGCACGCGGTGATGGCGGCGTGGCCGAGCCGGGAAGGGAGGGAAGAAAGGCTTCACAAACCCCCTGGGCAGCCGATCCCACTGCCCCAGCAGGACCCTTGGGAGCAGCAAGCTGGAAGAGCAGGGATGAGCACAAAATCCCGGGTGGTAGGCGAGATGTATCAAACTCCGGAGCTGCAGCGGGAACCCTGGGACGTCTCGGCAGGCAGGGGGTGCGGGCCTACAGTGCAGCGAAGACTCGGAGCAGGGGCAAAGGAACAGCAGGGGCAGGGCAGCCGCGGCCTGGCTCCCAGCAGGGCAGGGAAAGGCGGGTTCGGGATCCCGGGGTTTTTCCCCTGAGGTGCCCGAGCAGATGGTGAAAAGTCCCTCTTTTAGTGAGGTAGGGTGTTAAATAGGGTCCCAATGAAATGGTTGCTCCAGCAAGCAGAGCTCCACTCATGGTAGAAGGAAGGCAGCAGAAGGCAAAACCCTGTAGTAGAGATGAGTTCTCCCCACAGTGACCACAGCTCCTCTCCCCTCTGAACGCCAAGAGCACAAGAGAGCTCAGGGCTCCACCCTGCCCCTTCTTCCCAGTCCAAATCTCCCAGCATCTCTGCCCTACATGAGAAAAACCCAGGTAAAAGAGGGTAGCCAGCTGGACCCGTCCCCTGAGCTGTGGCCAGGTCTTTTGTCTCTCTTAATTATCCAGTCATTATTGTCTCCTAGCAACACCTAGGAAATGGGGAAAATTCTTTAAGAGAAAAAAAAAGCAAAAGGAGAACTCCTAAAACCCCAACAACAAAGAATAAACACATGTAAATAGTAGTGATGTGTAAACCTATGCACTGTGTCCACGTCACCTACTATGTGCAGATCAGTGTACTTCTGACTCAAGCAAGTTAGAAGCATAACAGGCCTATACAAAAGGATTAAAAAGAGACTGAAATCATTTTCAGGAAGACAAAAAGTAGGAAGTTCACTGGATCATTTATGCTACTGTTACTACTCTAATCTGTGAACATATCCAAAAAAGCTTTTAACTGATTTAGAAGCCGTAACAGGTAAACACATCAGCATAGAGCTCAGCCTCAGCAAAAGAATCCTGCTGCTCAATTATAGGAGTTTCCTGATGATACCTTTGCATTTCACATTCCAGAGCCTGGCTGATAAACTCTGAACAATCTCTGTTTCACCTCAGTGTGCTGTGTACAGGATTTATGTGGTTAGTCTTTTGGTCAGTCTTTTTGATTGATGCTTCAGTTGAATTTGCTGAAGAGTTCTTTGTTTATGGGGAAAGATTTTTATGGGTAAGTAGAGGGAATTTTTCACTTAGTAGTTACTTTTGATATTCAGAATGCTAATTTCATCAGTGACTAGTGTTTTATACACCTCTTTAACAAAAGCACTGCTTATGCTATCAGCTGAGATTCCCAAAGAAAATTTATCTTATATATGCAGAGATTTATATATAAATTATAGTTGAATATGTTATTAAAATATAATAATATTATTGCAAGAAATATACTATCTATAAGCTGTTATTATAAGTCATGATTTATTGCATGTAACATTCTTATTTATTTTATATTGCATATTTATATTGTGTATTTAAAAATTATTGTTACTCCCATTTATATTCATTTGAAAGAAAAGGTGTTCCCCAAACTGTATTTCTATTAGAAATTTTAGTTTGACTCGCTAAAACTTTTTTTGTAGGCTCTGAATAGTCTGGGTCTGCTGTGCATTTATATGCTGATTGCTGCATCTAAGATAATAACAATAATTCTCATTTTGTGTGAAGATAACCTTGCACAGAAGCTGGAATATTGACTTAAGTACACAACTATCACTACTCCCTGCTGGTCTGGTTATTGAGCCACAGGTCTTATTTCAAATGCTGTCATTATGGGGCAAACATTTAAGAAAAGAATATTGTCAAAAGGCTAGTCTACATTATGGATTTTTTTGTGCAGGTATTGTTGCACCAATATACCATATATTTGCTGGCTTTAAAACACGATCTTCACCCATAAGGCTTTGGCTTGGTTTTTAACTGTACTGAACAATAAAACAGTGGAAATTCATGTTTCACTAAAGAAGACTTCACTAAGAGACTGAAGTTTTATTCAGGGACCTTCACATCCTTTTTTAATTGTGAGTCCTAGAACTGCACACAGAATTGTGCTGAGGCTGCACCAATGCTGAGCACAGTGGGAGAATCAGCTCTTTTGACAGTCTGGTGATGCTGTATCTGGTTTTCCCTCTTGGCAGACAGGCCTGACTCGTATTGAGTGTACTGCTGACCAGCACCTACAGACTGTTTTCTGCAGGGCTGCTTTCAGGCAACTCCTCTCCCTTGCAGTTGTGCCCAGCATTACTCCATTTGAGGTCCAGAATCTGGCACTTCATCTTGTTAAATTTCATCCCATTATTTATAGGGCAATGCTCCAATCTGTCCAGAACCCTCTGCAAGATCTGTTGCTCTCCATGAGAATCAAGAGCAGCTCCCATTTGGTATCATCAGCAAACCTGCCAGTAGTACACTCCACTTCTGCATCTAGACTGTTAGTAATTATATTGAGCAGGACAGGCCGTAGAATTGAGCCCTGAGGAACACCACTGATGATCAGTCTCCAGACAGATGTAGCCCCAGTCTCTACAACCCTTTGAGCTCTGCCCTTCAGCCAGTTCTTCACCCAGCTCATCATGAACCTGCCCATCCCACAGCTGGAAAACTTGTGTGGAAGAATGCTGTGTGGGACAGTTTGAAAGCCTTACTAAAATCCAGTAAAACTACATCCACTGTCTTCCCTTCATCCACTTGATTGGGGACCTTATCACAGAAGGAAAAGAAGTTCATGAAACTGTATCTTGTGGGAGGGACCCCAAGGTGGAGGAGGGGAAGAGCATGAGGAGGAAGGAGCAGCAGAAAAAAAGACTTATGGACTGACCACAAACCCCATTTCCCATTCTGCATTGTCCAGAGGGAGAAGGTGGAAGAGTCATGAGTTGAGATGAGCCTGGGAAAGAAGGGAGATATGGGGGGAAAGTATTTTTAGACTTGTTGTTCTTTCTTATTGTCTTCCTTTGTTTAAATGAAAACAAATTAAACTAATTTCCCCAAGTTGTTCCTGTTTTTGCTGTGACACTAAATGCTGAGTAGTCTTCCTGTTCTTATGTAAACCCATGAGCTTTTCATGATATTTTCTTCCTCTGTCATGTTGGTGGAGGGGAAGTGATAGAATGATTTGATGGCTTCTGGAGACCAGTCAAGGTCAAACCACCATAACATTCGAAAAAAAAATAAAAGAAGAAAAAAAGAGTTTTCTGATTATCTAGAATATACTATAGTACATCTCTGGAGTGTAGTTAAACTTTCCTCACAGAACTCAAGGAAGTTAATGTATCAATCATAGCTGCATGGTTTCTTGAATTTCCTGTTGAGTATCTTGGTACTCATGTAAGAAAGTGGTAGTTTTTTCAGCACTACGTCCTATTTAGTATGAAAGGTCCTTTCTGTTTTCCTAAACTAATCATCTTTCATCTAGATAGCTGAAATTCTGAAAATAGCGTGTCTGCATTTTCTACACAAGCACAGGTATATAGACCTCCTGTGGCAGGTATTTGCTTGGAATCTAGGCTAAATTCTTCAGTGAGTCATTCTTCAGACTTATTTTAGGTCCCTAATTTATGGATGTTCCTCCAAATTGTTTTTTTGAGGTATTACTCTCTGTTCATTTCATAGAAACAATATTTAGACAAGAGTTCCAAATTACAGGCATAGTTTTCAGATAGGAAGATAAGGCAATGACAACTTTTCTTACAAAATATAGGGAAGATACTGAGATCAAGATACAGAAGCATGAGATAATTGAGTGAGAGTAAAGTTTTTCCTTCGTGTTTTTGCACTTTGACATTAGGAAAAATGAAAGACAACATAAAAACCCCTCAACTTTCTTGAAGGTTCTTGAAGCTTGTGAAAGTGAAGTTAATTCAATCATTAAGGGAAAACTTGAATACCACATCTGTCCCTTGTGATACTAATGATTTTGACACTTATAAATAAAATGAACAGGGCAGTGCAGAATAATTGCTTATTTCCAAAAACTTCATAAAGATTTTTATTATATATAGTTACCCTGTGTGCTTGGATGAGTGCTTTAAAGTCTCCCTCAGCAGGCATTGATACAGTAGACCATAGCAGCACTAAAAAAACCCATTATAGCCTATTATGTCAATGAACTGTGCATGAAGAATTTCCTTGGTAGTATTTATTGGTGAAATACACCATGACAACCATAGAATGTACGATTATGCATTTGATGGAGGAATCATAATAGTTATATTAAGATCTCATGGAAATTAAGTAGCACTGTCCCATGCACTTCAACCAAAATCATAATAGCACTAAAGTGTTTCCTGTGATCACCATGGAGGAAATTGAGAATAATTGTTACTGTGTCAGACCTGATCCTTGAGTATGAGGTTTTCCATTATACATTTTTTTCAGTAAATGCTAAAACAAAATGTTAAAATGTGCAACAAGTTTTTATTTAAAACTCCAAAAGCCATGAGACTCAGACTTTTTTTTTCTCCATATTTAACTAATTACATTACACCTTGAAGTATTTTAGGGGTCTAAAAAGACTGTGTGATCTTATTGACTATGTGAGCCATAATCCTCCCTAAATACAAAAGCTGTGTAAAAATAATCCAACAAAAGCCAGGAACTACAGAGCTAAGGCTTCTTATTCCATCCTTAATACATTCTACATGTCTGGAGGTTGCATTTGATTTTCTTCAGTTCTGGGCAGACTGGCTAGTAAAATACCGAGCTGATTCCGGACGAGACATTGTTATCCTTTTTACCCCCTTCATGAGAAGGTGTAGGATTGTGCAGTTTTCATGAAGGTATTGCTAATTAGTGTAAAGTATAAACTTAGCATAGGTTTCCAACAAAAACTTCTTCAATATAATCTATTTTTACAAGAATTAAGATTCAGTGTTCTGTGTCTCCGCAAATGCCTTGTATGGAGTTCCTAAAAAGAAATTAGGTTTCCCAAATATCTAGTCATTTCTGAAGCTTTCTGAAATCTGTACTGCTGTAGGAAAAAGTAAACAAATATGAAAAGCTTGTATGGTTCTTCCTCATAGCCAGAGCAAGAGCCATTAGAGATGTTATTCTTTATAACAGCTCTTAGAGAAGACTGCTGTAAAGGATAAGTTCTGCAGTGAGATTGAAATCTCAGGCTGTTACATGAAGTTCCTCAAGTACACAGAAACAAAACATAAAAATTCTTGCCACATTTGAGGAAACACCAGTGATTTTGTCAAAGTGAACATTTCCTTTCAGAGAATGGGAAAAAAAAAAAAATCAATACACACTAATTGACATTTTTATTCTACTCATATAATCCTTTATGTGAAACAGTGAGGTAAAATTGTTCTTTACCCTTTCTTTGCTTTTTTTTTTTTTTTTAGATATTTTTTATTTTGTGCAGGTTGGTACTTTTTTTTTGTAGAGAGCTTGTCTTTTTTTTGTTTGGTTGTTTTTTTTTCCTTCTCAATGGAAAGGATATTTCACAGTAAGATCTAGCTTTTCTTCTGCTCTAAACTCATTTACATATCTGCAGAGTGGGTGAAAAATAATTTCATTGCTTGGTTGGTTAAAATTTGTGAACAGTCTGTGCATGAGTAACCAAAGTCTGAGACAGTGAATAATCAGCATGAAAATACATTTTAAAAAATAACAATTCACTAACTTATTTTAAAATTATTAATTATACATTAGATAATCGGAAAAGGCTATGATGCAGCTAAGTGTGTACAACACATTTTGAAAAATTCACTTCTGCATTCATGTTACTAAAGTTAATCTGGGAATAAATTTATTCCCCAAATTGATACAACAGCTTCCTTTGATACAGCAAAAGGTTTCTGTATGGAAACCACTGCTGAAAACCTCTGTTTGTTAACTACAAGACAGTGCCTTGGGAATACAGTGATATGTTTTTTCAATCGGAAGTTGAGAGCTCCCTACAGCCAAGCTTGCAGAAGAAGTTCAGCCTCTTCTTAACAGTGGAGTGTAGAAAGGAAGCAGTGAAGGAACAGAAGCGTTTTTGTAATATGGTCCTTTTAAAAAACATGCTCTTTCAGAAGTTGTCAAAAAATAATTGAAGCTACCTGTGTAACTTGATAAAAGAAATAATTTGTTTTGCTATTAACATCTGTTTTTATAACAAAAAATCTGAACCAAAATTAATCCAATCTTTTAAATTAGTTCCTTCTGAGCAAAATCAAGCTGTATATAATTTATGGTTTTATTCAAAATAGCATCCAGCATTTGAAGTGGGTAAATACAATCCAAAAACTAAAACAAAAAGGAAGTTGTTCTTTCAAGGATGGCCTCTCCTCTGTCTTCTTAAATATAGCCCCTAAATGGACTTTTTAAAGAATGACAATAATGTAGCCCCTTCTGTAGAACATTAAATAGGATCAAAATATTTTCCTGAAGATTGAAAAAGAAAGTAGCAATTACAGTTTAATCATCCCAGTTACAGAGCTTCTACTTGCTTGTTTCCACATCCTGCACTTATTGCCTAGCATACTACTGTTTCCTACACCGTCATAATAAAAATAAATATAAAACATATGCAACTGGTGCTTGGACTTGCTTTTGAAATACTTACAGCTTTCATGTTGTTCACCAAACATATAGGGGAGAAAATGGTTCTGTGCTGTTTGTGACTCCCTAAAGAGTCCTTGTAGAAAATTTAATGCAAATGTTATTCTATTTTTATGTCACATACTGTGCTCATAATAACTGAACAAATTATTGATTTTCAGTAGGAAGATTGTTTAAAACACTTATTCTATGCTTTCTGGATCAGTACTAACCATAAGCATGAAGAGCACTCTTATTTAAAATGTGTAACTTATTATGTCACTGGAGAAACTGCTGAGTTTACAGTAACATGCCAGTGACATTTGGTATCGCTGCTCTGGTCTTACATTTAAAACAATTGAAATATTTATAAGATTTCTACATATAATTTTACAATAGTTTAGTGTAGTATTGCTATCTATTTCAGGTCATTAAGTGCTTCACCTGTGGGACTCATGACTGCAAAAATTAAAATCATATTACCATGAGAAAGGCCAATAACTCATTCTTGGGAAAAAAAAAGGAAAAAAGATGGAAGGAAGGAAGGAAGGAAGGAAGGAAGGAAGGAAGGAAGGAAGGAANAAAGAAAGAAAGAAAGAAAGAAAGAAAGAAAGAAAGAAAGAAAGAAAGAAAGAAAGAAAGAAAGAAAGAAAGAAAGAAAGAAAGAAAGAAAGAAAGAAAGAAAGAAAGAAAGAAAGAAAGAAAGAAAGAAAGAAAGAAAGAAAGAAAGAAAGAAAGAAAGAAAGAAAGAAAGAAAGAAAGAAAGAAAGAAAGAAAGAAAGAAAGAGAAAGAAAGAAAGAAAGAAAGAGAAAGAAAGAAAGGAAAAAGAAAGAAAGAAAAAGAAAGAAAGAAAGAAAGGAAGGAAGAAAGAGAAAAAGAAAAAACCTAGATAGAAAACAAATCTGTTCTTTCAAGACTGGGTAAGGTATTTACAATATTACTAATAAATACAATGTAAGATAGAACTTCACAGACATAAATTTATGCTATGCATGTGGCTTCAGAAACATTAATACCTCAGAAAATAGAAAAGGAAGACCCAGGTTCTGGCAGTCATCTAAATGTTAGAAAATAGTGATATATAGTATATACTTAGCTCTGTAGTTGTAAATTAACTAAATAATCTGTGTTCAAGAGTAAAGGAGCAGAGAAATTTACCAGAGTGCTTTGTAAGAGCCATGATTGAGAAGCAGAGCAGGAAAAAGAACTTTTCCTCTTTTCCGTATTTCCATTTAGAAATCTTTTCCTTGGAATGAAGTTCAGTAAGGAAAGAGTAGGGAGGAAACTGTAGATCTTGCAATGGAGAGGAGTAGCAACTTTGAGAGATACAAATGTGACAGGAGGTTTAGTGGTGGGGGAGAGCATTATTACTTGTGAAACTGAAAAAAGTGCTTACGAAAGCAGATCTGGGCTTGCAAACATTATCAGATATACCTTTTCAGTAATGTTGTTAGCTAAATGTAAGGAGGACAGAGTGCCTCTGAAAACACGCATGGTACTCTGGACACTGATGGGACAAGGAAGATGGAACAAACTCCCTGGTTATCAGTTTGCATGGAAGAGGAGAAAGAGGGGCATGTTTCTCAAGATAGAGAGGCTCTGAAATCCCAAAACACAGAGGATGGTGAAGCTTACAAATGCCATCCCCTCCTGCCTTTCGTTTGCCTTGACACACAGTTTTCCAGCCACATTCACAGACATCTTCCCTTGTTTTAGGCACATGCACTCAGCTCCACCTCACCTGCACCTCTGTCTCTGAATCCTCCTGACAAAGAAAATTCTCATGGCCTGGTCACCCACTGCAAACATAGTAACTCTGTTTGCTGCTTACTCACAGTATACATTAGTTAAATAAATGCTATGCAAGGTGAGCAGTTTGCACAACTATTGCAAAGCTCAGGACACTGGTCAGAATAATGATTTTTCTGGTCTGTAGTAGTCACACCCCAAATTAATGCCAGGCAGACTTATTTTGGACTGAAAGATCAGAAGCATTTATTAGAAATTTTACGGTAGAAGTGTGTTATGGTGCATGAGTGGCGCGATCAGAGTGACATAGACGACACACCTGTTATATGAGTGAGGATTGATCACTTCTACTTGTGGTCTTTCCTGCCATTTAATATAAGGACACATTAATTTACATCTAAATGTTACAGGGAATTTTCTATTGCGAGAAAGTCTGTCTCTAATTCTAGCTAACAAAAAAGAAATGCTAGCAAGAGCAATCCTCTGTTAATTCACTCTGCAACAGGTGGGACCTGTTTTATTTTTATTGACAAACTCTCTCCACCGAACAAGAATTTATGCATATAAAAGTATTTTGAAACCATATCATGTGTCTCAAATTAGATTGTAGATGTTGAAATGTATGTTGAAATATAACGTAATACAATTCCTCACTCTCCAGATTTTCTTTCCTCATGTTTCTTTGAAAGGACAGACTCAAATTAACACCAGTGAAGGTCATGAGTCACCTATTTCCTGTAGTAGTATCTGTCAGGAGACAAATTTTTCAGATAATTCAGTCTATGTGCATGAAATGTACTCTGTGTAATTTCTGACCACTGAAGTTGAAATTATGTTGAGAGGTAATTTTTTTAATGCAGACATTGATATTGCTTCCTATTAATTCTGTTAAGTGATGTGGTAAGAGAGACTCTCCAAAGATTGCTTTGAACCTTTATGTGATCAACACAAAAATGTTTGTAGAATATTTCAACTTTTTACCTTATGACTCTATTATTCATTTGCACCCAGCTACAAAAGTGGAGGCCACATCCAAGCTTATCTATTGAAATATGCCATCATATGATATACTTGGTCCCTTTATTTCTCTTGTAAGAAAGAAATTGCCCATCCTCAGACTTCCAGTTGACTAAAAGCTGCAGCTACATTTTTTGCAATAAATCCCACCAAGTGTAAATACATTTATAAAAATTTGTATTTGAAGGATATAAGAAGCCAGACCCTCATAGCTTTTGTTAGTTGTCACTTGTGGTTTTAACTTACTCTCTTTCAATATGATATTATCTTTATTAAAAGGAAGTAATGGATTATTAAAATATGCATATAAATAAAGGGAGGATACAAAGGTTTGGTAGAGAGGGAGTAGCAGCTTTATTCTGTTTTATTCCTGCTGAAAACTTGCCATTTGTTCCTGAGACAAGGGATTTCTCTAATTACTATTAATAAAATGAAAGGAATAAGAGAGGTTAGCAGCTACATTTTTTTAAGTAGATTTTTTTTTCAGCCTTCGAATAAAAACCAACACCAAAATCAAACATAACTTTTGTACCCCACTACAACAGTCACAGTTCACAATCTGTAGTGAAGAGGGCATAATGAAATTTTCCCGAATGTATTAAAATTTCTCCTAATGATTGAATTATCATTTGTATTTCATGTCTTAAGAAATAATTTTTGTTCTTTGTTGAGTGCTCAATGTCATCTTTCCTTTTGTTATAAAGTAAATTAAATAACTCAAAGAAGCTTTGTGCAGAAATGTTTGCTCCTTTGTTCGGTCCTAGAACGTTGGGAATACAGATAGCCTCCTTTCTTTGCAACAGCAAGTGTAATAGCTTTGACAAGAACATGAGAAGGATAGTTGTGAGCAAAGACAAAATGCAAATAATATGGCTAAGGGCCCGGTTAAGGAACAACTAGCACAAGTGTGAGCTATTATTACTGTGTCAAGCTTTGCTGAAGTGATTTCAAGCTTCAAAATATTTATTTTGGACTTGATTTGAAAAAAGTCTGAAAAATAAAGTAAAATTGGGCTACTTGCCACTACTTTGCTTATAATATGATATACAAAACAGCTCTGTCCCGAATTCAGAAGAGATAGGCTTGAGCTGCTTTTCAGTAGAAATTACAAAATGAGTGCTTTCCCTGATTGAGCAGGACATTAGTATCTTATAACGTACAAATAGCAAAATCTTTATGAAATAATTTTGACTTTTCTTTGTTCTCCTTTGAAATGACAAAACTACTGTTAAGCATAAAAATCTATGGGAGTTTGGCACATAAGCTGCCAGATCCACAAACTGGAGTACTTCAAGGGATTTAGTTCATACTATTCATAATTTGCAGGCTTCTTATGAACTATCTTCTAAATTTGGAGGTGTCTAAACTGTCTAGATAATTTTTATTGTCAGGCTTCTAATGTTGCAAAAAGTACTGAGTCCTTACATCACAGTGGAACTCACACAGTCCAGAGAAACTTGCTAGGCTGATTGAATGGATATGATCTGAAAATTCATGTTGGACCAAGAAGAGCACTAGTTCCACATCCAGTGACCCGGAATTTAGAGCAGCTTAGAATGTTCCTTAACTTAGAACATTCCTCAACAGATTATGATTTTGACATGGCTGCCCTGAAACCCTTGGTCAATGAGGATATTGGGCTTTTATGTCAATTTTTTTATTTAGTTGCAGGACACTCAGTTCATAAAGGAATGCTCAACATCCCTCCTTCTTGAGTTGTGCCAAGCCTAATAGGGCAGTCAGTCTTTTCTTTCTGTGTATCAATCACAGCAGGCTCTGTTGGAAGAAAAATGCTGAACATGAAACTAGCCTCAGGACTGCAGTATGAACTTCAGCTCAGAATGATTCGGTAATGTCAAGACTTGGCTAGTTGATTCCCACAGCTTTAGCACAAATTTGAGTCTTCAGTGAGTGTTATCACTAGAAAGATAGGCAATGAAACACTTCAGTTTGCCCACAGTTGTAGGTGAACAAGAATATTGTGGAAAGAAATTTGAAGGTATTTAAGTAGCGGTGAAATGCCTTAGTTTTTAGAAAGTTTTGTATTATTGCTTTTTATGTCCTACTTAAAGAAATCCAATAATTTGACACCACACTAAAGATTTGCAATACCTATAGGGACCCTTTCCGTACCAAGAGGGGGCCTTTGTCCAGACAAGCAAGTTTAGATCTTCATTGTCAAGAAAGTATCTAACTGTTACTAAACTTCAATGAAATTTTTCCGCTGAGTTCAGTGAGCAATAGAAGATGGCTAAAACAAGTCATTAAGGTCCAGAACCTTCTGATTATTTAGGCATCTTGATGCCATTGGTCTCAGTAGGAGTCGTGTGTCAGATGTGCTGAAGGATCTTCAATGTGTTAGAACCACCTTTGAAAAATGACAGTAATGTCTGAAACCTTCACACAGGGGGTCTGAGTATTAGGATTACACAAATGTGATTACACTCTTTTTCTTTCTCAAGCTGTTCAAAATCAAGTAGGAGGGCCAAAAGAAATGAAATTTCACAAAGTGAAATTTCAAGCATATATCCTATCCAGAAAAAAAGAAAGCAAAGCGACAAAATAGCAAAGACTCTTTATTTTTCCTCTTGTATTAACTTGAGGTAGAGATGCTGCCTGATGGTTGCCCTGGAGCATATCACAATGAATAAGTACAATGGTCAAGACTAAGACTTTTTTTACCTGAACTTAACTCATAATTCAGCTGGCAGTCCCTCTAGCCAGTCCCAGGGCTTTATGGACCTGCAAAATTTGCTTAGGCAGCAGTTTCACTAAGAAGGAAAGGAAAAAGAAAACCCAGGAAGCAAACAGTGTTTTGTTTAAAACAGGAGCACAGATCACATTCGAGCAGCACCTAAACCTACGTTGCTGATAACACTGTCAATACAGATACAAATAATCATTTTGGGAGACATGATTTAATTTTCCTTTCCTAAGCAGCTCCAAAAGAATAAGCAGGGAGAATAGCTTAGGTACCTTCTTCCTCTTTATCTCTTGTGACAGCAAGCTTTGTGGGTTTCTAAGCTCTTCCTACTGTCCCCCAGACTTTGTCAGTATCGGTGAGACAGCAAAGGTGGAAGGTACACAGAAGAGTGTTGACAGCTCTGCTTGGCTGTGTTATTTTTCCCCACGTGTAATACCTGCAATGTCGCATTGATATAACTTTCTTTTTGCAGCATTCCTCCATTTCCTGAGTTATACTGACTGCCCTTCAAAATCACAGCCTGGAGGTAAATCAGCAGTGTCTACCGGGCCTATTTTAGACAAAACTACCAGAAAGATGCCTCATGAAAGCATTCTGTATGGTAACACCCTGCCAAAAATGGGCCATCCTACTCAAGAAACAAGCTTAGGCAAGTCTGACTGCATTTCAAGAATGTAGAATTTTGATATTGCCCTCCTTGGTGGCAAATCCTGCTTATTGCAATCATCGCTTGGTGAGGCGTTCCACATTCTGTGATCCAAGAGCTCAGAACTAATACTGTTTTATATTAAACTGTAATCTAAATTATAACTGCTTCAGGGATCACTTCAGACTATGATTACAGGTTGCACTACCAAAAATCAGTGATACAGGTGTTAAATTATCATGATAATGGTCTCTTGGTGCAGAGAAACAACCGAGAATATATTTCAGCTCCATTTTCATAACACTTCGGAAGATCCTTTTGCATGAAAGTGAGCGAATTCTTCCTGTTTTCAGAAGCATAAACAGCTGGTGACCTCCTCTCTCTCAGCATTATCATACATAATTTTAACTTTAGTGGAGATTGCAAATAATTATCATAATAGTTATATTTATTACAGCACTGCAGAGCTGATTTGGAACTCATCAGGTAATAGGAATTACTTTTTTAAATGAAGACTTAGGATAAGCCAACAGAAAAAAAAGCTGTGAAAGCCATCTAACCAATGTTTAGTTATATGCATTGTATGTCTACTCAACCAGTCGCATCTAGGTCTTTTATATATATCAAGAGGGGAAAAAGAGAATTTAATGAGCACTATGCTCCTGACTTATTTTAAATAATTACTTTACTATGAGGTGAATTGCATCCAAGACTTTCTATTTCCTTCTCGTAACTACAAGTGAAGTTGAAGGTGCCTGCTCTGGGTCCAGACATATTCATAAGATGAATCTCATCCACACTGTCAACCTAGCAGTATTTCTAAATGGTGGGCTTCAGTGCAGGGTCAATCCACTCCAGCTGTGGAGAATGGAGCATTGTTGTGGAACAGCTAAACCCCCACAAAATCAGAAGTATTTAGTCTGCACTGGATGGTTTTAGTGGAAAGGAAAGGAGAGAGATAAAGGCTGTTAGTCTGATAAATTCGTGTTCAGTGTTAGCTGGCTCCACAGTGTTTCAACTGAACTGCTTTCAACTCCTGAACAAGCACCATTGCCTGTACAGAGCACAGCCATCACCATTTTACGTGTTCGAACACATCTCTGCTTTATCCATACTGATAAGTTAAATGTCTCTGAGTCTGTTTTCCAGCACTGAGGCAACTGGTGTGGGACAACCCTAGCTGTTATGCTATTATCCATATAACAACAGTGTTGCTCTCTAAACATGCAAACAAACCTGCAACTCCTGCTCGCTCAAATTCCCGAGCCTGGTGAAATAAAAGGGAATACTGTCAAGTACTCCTGAGAATTACCATCAGTTTGGTAACAGAGAGAGCACGGATCTTGAGGTCACTTGCAGGTCTTACTCTCCATGCCCAAACTCTCTCAGGGATTGCCCAGGACTTCTGTTTCATCCCCAGATGAACTGGCAGAGACTTTTTACAATTGCTGCTAGACCTGCTGCTGAGCAAGAACCTGAAAACACATATTTTGCACCAAAATCTCTTAGGAGAATAAATCCCTTCATTGAATTAAGACTAATGTATATAGTTGCAGCTACTATTTGGCGAAGCAACAATGGAATATAATCCTATTTCTTATTTCTTTCAAGAATTCTTTCAAGAATTTTTAAACATGTTAACAGCACAAAGAGTTTTAGAGATAAATCTGTTACTTGATGAGGTCAGTCACCTCACAAGTAAGTCTCTGTCTTTAACACTGATGATGGACACTAGACTGCCTGGAACCTTGTTTTGGAAGACTATGACTAGGGGGATGGTAAACTCCCAGATGAATCAATTTGTTTGAGACTTGCTGCTCCACCTGGATGCACATGAGGCCTCATGGGAGTCACCCCAGGGTCCTGAAAGAGCTTGGTGATGTTATTGCAGGACCTCTCTCTGTTATTTTTCGATTGTCTTCAGAGTCTGCATGTCCCCATGGAATGGAGGTCGGCAAATTTTGTTACAGTCTTCGAGAAGGGTAAGAAGGAACACCCTGGTAATTACAGGCCTGTCAGTCTCCTTTCAGTGGTAAAATTATGCAGTTACTGACATTTACTGAAAAATGCTAGAGAGACAACACAATCTTTGTCTATAGACAACACAGGTTCATGAGGAGAAAGTCCTGCTTAACAAACTTAATTTCCTTTTGTGACAAGGTGACCCATCTAGTTGATCAAGGAAAACCAGAAGTGTTGTTTTATTTTAGCGAAGCTTTTGATACTGTCTCTTGTAGCATTTTTCTGGACAAGAGGTCTATTCAGCTTAAAGAAGAGAATGAGTGACCTCATCACAGTCAAAAACTTCCTCAAGGTGGGCTGTAGAGGGGGAGCTGCTGATCTGCTCTCTCTGGTGACCAACGATGGGATTTGAGGAAATGGAATGAAGCTGCACCAGGGGAAGTTCAGCTTGGACATTAGGAGAAGGCTCTTCACTGAGAGGGTCAGTCACTGGAACAGGGTCCCCAGGGAAGTTTTCAAGGCCTCAAGCCTGGCAGAATTCATGGAGTGCCTGAATGGTCTTAGCCATATGATTTAGTTTTAGGTAGTCCTGTGAGGAGCAGGGAGTTGAAATCAACGTTCCTAGTAGATCCCTTCCAGTATGAGATATTCTGAGTCTATGCTCTCGAAACCAATATGGAAACTACATTGATGTTCCAAGACTTAGGTTTTAAAAAGCCTCAAATGTAAAAATGGGTTTCATACTAACTGAATTGTTATAAACCATTTAGTCCTAACATTCTTTTGCCAATATGAAATTCTAACAATATAATACTGTTTTGTAATACTAATACATTTTCATACTTGCTGTGAAGGTGTTCCACTTGCTTATATTTGGCAGTGAAATTTTAAGTCCCTGTATTATCCATTAACAAGGTGATGTAATAATACCAATTTAATTCTTCAGAAGATGGACACAAAATTGAGTGTGTTGCTGTCTGTGGAAGTGTTTATCCAATTTAAGCTTATTCTCACTGAGGTCATTTCAGTCTATTGAACAGCTCATAATGCACAAAGCAAGACAGACTTAACAAGGGAAAGAAAGAAGATTAAACAGAAAGAGAAGGATTACTTAAAGAAGATGTTCTGTGGTGAGGAGGAAGCTTTGAGCCTTGTAAACTCTGAGGTTTGACTTACAATTCAGCACGCTGCACTCATGTATCACATATGCACATGTACAAATATCGGTAGCACTGAGCTAGTGGCCATCAATACGTTCTGACTTCACAGAACACTCAATAGTAGAATTTATAATTCAGCTATTTTCAGAATAATAACTAAAGAAATGTAATCTTTAGTTAAAAAACTTCAAAGCACATCTTTTCTTCTAATAGGCAGCACCTGCAACACATGAAAATGATTTGTTGGGATTACTAGATTTTTCTAATGTTGCAGAGACAATTGACTGCACCCATATGCACACTTAATGTGTCTTTCAATGAACAGATACATAGAATTTGCAAGAAGATTCATTCATGAAAAAAGAAAATGTTCAGTAGTGCATTATAAACATAGTTAATGATCTCAGAAGAGATCTACAGCAGTGCTGGACACCATAATAAAGATTGCAGATTTAATGGCTTTGGCCTTCAGAATATTTAACATAAAACCATTTGGTAAAAAATATTTTAATGGCATATCTATATGATAGTTTATCTTGAGCTGAATACCACAAATTTTTCCATTTCTAGGAGTATGTGGGTATGCCACAGAATGCTAAATTTTTTCATCCAATTTCTCACACCTACACAAATAAAATACAGTATTCACCATTCTTATTCTGTTTTAAAGAAAACAGTTGGGTGTAGTCCAGATTTCTAGATCTAAATCTGTCCAGTGACAACATAAATTATAGCATTTGGAAACAACTCTTGCAGTATATTTCCTCAGACTGCATTCAATATAAGGGCCTGGTTAGTATTAAGGATAATTCACATTTGTAAGACTTTGAAAGCAGAGAAACTCCCATGACAGAGAAGACAAATGGAAACAATAGTGTGTTGTGACTTACATAGCATTTACCATCCTATGCACCTAAGGACCATTAAAATTCACATTAAACCTTACAAAAAGTTTCTATGAAGTAAATAGTTTTCTTATTCCTACTTTACAAATGAAGAAACTGAGGCCCAAAAAGTTCAATATTGTTAATGACACATACAAATTAATGTGGCAAATAACTACAGACCTATAGTTTGAGCTCATAAGTTTGAATCTTAGTTCAACACTTTGAGAAATAAATATCACATGCTTCCTTTCATTAAATTACACCTTGTATTATTATTGTTGTTGTTGTTGCTGTTATTAGAAGGAACGTTTATTAGTGGGAAAGTGAGGTTTTCTCGATTATACATGAAAAATTCTCCAGAGAATCAACAATGATAAAACTGAAGTCTCGACACAGGACTGAATCCCCTGAAGCTACTTCCAAACCTTCAGGAAGTTCTAGCATACTACTATTCCATCCTGTAATAAATTACGAGCATGACACACAGTGATAAAAGCCACAGTTTATAATTTAATTTCCATTTTTCCAAATTCTTGCAAGTCATCCAGCAAATGGTTAAAAGCTAAGTTAACAATTCCTGTAGGTCAGTAGAGTTTACCAAGGAGAGGAAAAGAAAGAAGTGGAACAAGTAAAACTTTTGCAATCACCGATTTCTTACCTTCAGAGAAGGATGCTAGTGGCCAGAAACACTGCTCAGAGAAAAAGTGATCTGCTACGCAATATCCTGTGCACCCTTCTTGTGCACTCTTTGTTTGCAGCGATTGGGAAAGATTAGAAATTGATCCTATAAATCAACAACTGTGACTCAGAAGTTGCAGCAACTCTGCAGCCTGATGCTTTCTAGGATCTGTTAGCTCACTCCTCCAAGAATAGGCATTGGAATTTTGATGAAATGTTAGATAAAATCCTGCTTTCTGTAGAAAGACCGTCACAAGCTAAAGACAGACAGAAGGTGAACAAGCACTGTGGAAGTTCCCAGTGCAAGCTTGTCAATATGCCTTATTTCTGATTAGTAAAAGTTTGCATTCCAGCTCTTCTCATCAATGTAAATGCTAGATATCCTCTGTTACTCCAAAGAAAAGCAATAGTTAATGTATAAAATCTGTATCTGCTTTCTTTCTCGTTGTCTCCAGATGTCTCATCAAAGTCTTAGTACTGATATTAAACATCCTCACATGGAATCACATGCAAGTCTATTGATTATAATAAATATGTTCTAAATTGGGTTGTATTTGAAAGACAAAGGTACACCTTTTTCTTTTAAGGGTCTTCTGTTGTCTCTGAATGCACCAGCACACAGCAAAGAGGATGTTCTTCACTTGATAAAATAAATATTTAAATATTCAATGTATTTAAGAGAATACCAGTCATCTAAAATGTCTGAACAAGAACTTTGAACTTTACAAGAAGAGAATGTTGTGGCTTTTTTATTTTGCTGGTGCAAAACTTGGTGAGATTATTGGCTGTTTCTGGCATGACCTGTTATACAAATTGCAGATGAATTTAATGGGTTTATCTTCATTCATGTGAAAGGAAACTTTATTAGAATTTAGATATTTCAATCTTTCAACATCAAAGTTATTGTGATTTTTTATTGTCTAGTGAATTAGTCAGAATTTTGTCTGCTCTTTTGAAAAGAAGGTTCTTCTTGCATATTTTTTTCACTGACTCATACTTGCTGAGTGCTCTACTTTCATCCTTATCTGGATGGTTATCTGTGTGCAGTTACTAATTGTTCCTTATGACTTAATTGGTGTGCTTCAGCTGAGAAAGCAGTTCAATACTTTTTCTGATTGACACATTCTATAGATTTATTTACCCCGTATTTTCTGTTCTTTTCCTAATAAATGTTTTTAGAACAGTCACTGCTGACCTAAATGCTTATTGCTTTTGTTCTGCCCCATTTCTTTTATTAATGTGCCCACTCCATCCATTTATGGTGCTTCATAAGGATGTTTTTATAATAGTTTTTTTAAATTTATTGCACTTTTAAAAATTTCTTTTGTATTACCTTTATGCAGATGTACCACTGTAAGGTCACGTTTTATGAAAACTACTTGTACTGCCAATGATTGTTTACATTATTGCCACTCCTGTGTACATAACTTGTTACAGATGTTTGTTAAAAAGGCACTGATGCTTTCTGACATACATGGGAAGATTAAATATATATATATATACACATAAATATATGAAAAAAAAAAATCTGGTTTATGTGCAGCTGTGCTTGGTATTTCTCAACCGGTTTGCACAGTTTTCCTGTATGCGAAAATACGGATGTTACATGATATCTGTCTCACCACCTCCAAGAAAAACACATTGCACATCAAATAGTCTGCAACAAAAATATAGTAGTTTACAACCCATGTCAAGAAATAATGCCTTCCTTGGGGCATGCATGTCAGAGCTAGAGCATAGGCAGTTTTCTATTCTGTAAAGCAAATGCTTTTAAGCATGTCTTGCGTCCATTTCTATATAATTAAGAGAAACAAAGCAACACAAAATCATGAACATTATGAAATGCTAGTTAAAATTAATAGACACAGGAGAACAAATCAGCAATTCAAGACCATTTTTATGCTTTGAACTAGTTGGTGTCGTCCCTCTAATTAATACCATGTCATGTTTGCATGGTTCATGTATCCGATTGCTGTGCAAAGGAGTCTTCATCCATTCAACCTTTCACTCAGGGGTTAACAATTTTAGTCTCAGTCTATTTTGAATGATAATGTTCATATTCTAAATTCAAAGGGCATTTTCTTCTTGCTTTGAGTTCTAAATGAGCTAGTTACCTTTTTAAAAAAAAAAAAAAAAACAAAATAAAAATATACCTGTGGTTTTACTGAAATTATATAAATTCCTGGAATCTTATTTTGATAAATCACTGAGCTAATTTTATTCACATACTAGCAAGTGCTTTGGTCAGAGACACAAATATTTGCAGGCATACATGCAAGGCTGTTCTAACAGTGTTTCATTAGCTAGTAAAATATTTCCTTTCGTACACAGAAAACATAAACATTCTAATTTTACATTAAGTGATGGAATCTTTGTCTGTCCATGAATCTGCATAAGAAGGTAAGTGTTCAAGGGCTTACGCACTCAATGAGATAAAAATGTAACAATATGAAACATCACAAGATGATAAAAATAGGAATTTAAGCAGACAAATTACAGAGGGCAGTGAGGAAATAAGATCATATCATTATAGTATAAAATTGAATGTAATCTCAATAAGAGCATATGAATACAATGCACACCAGAAGAGAAAATTCTGATCCTCATACTCTTGCAAGGAAGGAAAAGCATGTTCAGTGGGATGTTCTCCCACGGGCAGGCAGGTGTTCAGTCATCCCCAGGAAAGCAGGGCTCCATCACGTGTAAAGGTGACTTAGGAAGACAAATGCCATCACTTTGGAAGTCCCTCTCTTGCTTCTTATTCCCCCTGGTTTATATGCTGAACATGATGCCATATGGTCTAGAATATCCCTTTGGACAGTTGGGGTCAGCTGTCCCAACTAAGGCCCCTTCCAAGTTCTTGCACACCCCCAATCTACTCAGTGGTGGGGTGGGGTAAGATGCAGAAAAGACCTTGACTCCGTGTAAGCACAGCAGTAACAAAATCATCCCTGTGTTACTAACACTGTTTCCAGCACAAATTCAAAACATACTCCCATGCTGGCCACTATGAAGAAAATTATCTCAGCCGAAATCAGGATATGATTCAACAGTGTAAAGGGAGTGCGTATTATAGGGAGCAATATCTGGCTGAATAGGAGCACATTTTGTCTTCTTGTGCTTTAGAAAGTTCAAGATAAAAGAAAAAGGCACCTGGAGGAAGGGGACAGGTAGATGTACTAGAGGAGGAAAGACAGATGAGGGGAAAGAATCAGGTGAACTAGGACACCCAGAGGGAGAGTCTGGTCCACACAATTCTAGGCATCACACCAATGCGAAATATCAAAGTAGACTTCCCTTTATACCCTACCGCAGTAAGTCACTCAGTGTTCCTGGCTTTTAAGGTGGCACTGTCAGATTGGAAAGAATGTTAGGATGTATATGTCACTGTATACTCTACTCCATGAATCCATGTGAATATCCACAAAAATATCTCTTTTTCTAAATACGTACATGTATTTATACCTGTATGTATACATTTATACAACAGTGTATGCATAATCAGTTTTCTCTCAGCTTCTGTAGAGAACAATTCCCATTATTAAAGGCATCTAAGGTTAGAAAGGCACCTCTCTCTCACCATTAACTGTGGTGAGGGTAGATGGCTAGTTTTAACTAGATACCTAACAATTTCATAGTTCAAATTAATTATAAGCCTATAAACTGAGTTTTGATTACTAACTAGGCAAATTTGTACATCTGTATTTTTACTTAAATAGTTGTGAAATAACAGTTCTAAATTTCTGCTCAGTAGCTAGGAATAATTGTTTAAGATTAATGAATTTGCACTGGTGTAAAAAAAGAACCAGAATTCAGAAGCATAAGTTATCATTTCTATTCTTATACTGTTATTCACAAATAGATTTCTTCTGTTTTGTTAAAGTTGTTTTTGTATTAAAAGTGTAAAAAATCAGCTATAGTGTTTTTTGACAATATGTAGTGGAAATGAGATTAATTTCTTATATAGATATTTTTTCCACTTATATGTCTCTGTAATAAAACTTTGTGATTTTTTTCTTTCTTTTCTATTTCTGAATACAATGCAGAAGTCTAAGTGCATATCTGCTATAATACACATTGAGAAATGAACCTACAAAGAAGTCATCATAGCATAGGAAGAAGAACAGGCTACAGCTGAAACTGAACCATAATAATACTGCGATCAACTCTTCTATACAATTCATCAAATTTTGTGATGATAACTGTATTAGAAATCAGCTGTCAACTGCTGTAGATTTTCCAATGAGTATATATACAAATCACAGTTAAAAAGGAAAACTTACTGGAAACTGAGCAGAAGTAATAAAATAAAACTTACTGCTTGAACTGATCATTGCTACTACCACTTTAAAAAAATAAGTGGCTGGTAGCAGGGATTCTGCCTCCTGTTCTTACACCTTAATATAGGAGCCCTACAGAGAGATGTGCCGTTTTCTGAGCACTGAGAAGGATAAGGAAAGGAAATGTTTTTAGTGGCTTGACACAGATAAGCTCAAAGACCAAAGGAAAAAGAAACCCAACAAATAACGCACATGCAGTGCCTAAAGGGCTCTCCCAAAGGCATTGGAAAGACTTAAGATTCACAGATGCTTTACCTTAATGCTTAACAGACAACGCTGTCCAACTGTTGATGGCATAATGTGATAGGGAGACAGTGTATTTCTGTTTAAGATTCACACGTCTGCATTAGAGGGAAAACTTTTTACTGCCTTACTACTTTTGCATCAGTATCTGACATGTGCAACTGAGTGCAATACAGATAATTTCTAAACAGCTTCTGGAGTGTCCAGTAGTCCACATAGTGCAGAGTTGCAGCTGACAGCAATGCCAAATTGTGTCCCTAAAGCAAAAGAGTTCTCAATCTGCAGTAACCAGCCTGGCCTCTTATAACTCATATATAACACCAGAAATGTGCTAGATTAAATATGGAGCTGAAAACTTTTAGTTTTATAATAAAAGAATACAAATATTTTATCTGAAAAAAATAAAATGCTTGGCAGATTGAAGTACTTCATTCAAAGATGTTTTAAATTGAATCAGAGTTTTGAGCCAATGAAATAATTCTATTTTGTCTTGGCTCTACTGCCCTATTGTATCCCCATCACCACTTTAGCATACATGAATACCATAGCAAAAGCTGAAGATTGGATGAAGCTAAACTGAAGATGCAATAAAAATAGGAGTGAATGAAGGGTTGAAATCCCTGCAGTTCAGCTGGTGGTATCTTGTCAGAAAAGTGAATGCCACACCCTGACAGAAGCAAAGTTTTTCTTTAGATTTGATTGTAATGCTTTTATGTTAGTTTACTTTTTAATAGCTTGCCATAAAAACCCAAGCTAAAATAAATGTGTTATGCAAAGCCACAGAGACATCAAAACAAAATGGAAGCTGTTTATATAACAACTTCAGCAAAATTGAGAATGCATGTTGAGTCAAATGTACCAGAGCAGGAGACAATTCTTTTGTGTGTTCAGAGAGGCTTGAAAAATTTTTTGAGTTAAATGTTCAGGCATCTGCACAACAAAAAATCATTCTAGATTTTAGAAATGTCTGAAGCTATTATTCTCAGTTCTGCCCCTCAAATTACCCCAAATTTTCTGTTTCATATATGTGCATCAATGCCCTGCACACTGATAGGGACAAAAATAGATTCATTTCCTACTATTTTTTTAGTCTTTATTCTTTCCAGCCTCCTCACAACCGGATGATCAAAAGTTAAATACAGTGGAAACAACAAGCAGAAGTTTTTGCAGAAACTCTGTAACCCTTCATGCCTATTAACTGGGTTTTCTCTTACCTGGTTACAAACTCTTAGACAACTAGAAATCAATTTTGAGGATTTGAGTGTATGCTTATTTTTACAGATTGTCATAATCACCACTAACTTCTGCAAACTTTTTCTCAGTATCTTAGCTTTTTGTAGGTTGAGAAACAGTCTAGCAGGGTCAGTACTGCATTTAAAGTCACAATGGCTTAGGTAGAAGATCACTGCTAGAACTTGCATATACTTATTTTACAGATGGGAATTCACTATATAACAGTAGAGGAATGTGACCTGTAGGAAATTCCTTGCATGTACTTACCTTCGATAGGCAAATTGTCATGAGCACTTCCCAAAAAGATATAAAGATATAGAACTGAAAATGCTTTTCTTAACCCTCACCCCTCTTCTCATTTAAAGCTACTTTTGCCTAGAGTTTTATTTGTATTCTGCATTTAAAAATTTCTGGGAAGATATTTCATCTCATCAGCACTCCTTACATACTGGTAATTTGAGCAGCAATAAAAGGAAATCGGTCATCTAGTTACACCAGTAAACATTTTAAAAGCAAAGAAGAGGTGATTCTGAGAAGGATAAAAATAATAAATCTTCATAGAAATAAAATATAAAAATCAAAATACCATCATATGGAATGAGGTGTTAAATTCAGTTGGGTTGTTTGACCTTTGTTTTTGATGGTAGACTTGCCAGTCCATGGCCCCATTGTGAACGCTTTCTCAATGTTATGGATAAGAAAGAGTTACCAGGAGCCTACTTCTGATGTCAAAGGGATCCCTTAGCTCAAAAAGAGACTCACCAATTATCCTCCATCTGATTCTGAAATTTTCTTTTTCCTTCGTATAAGACCTGCAGGTTATAGGGAATCTGTATTTCTGGTAAAAATTTAGGCATTGTAAACCCTACTGTTTTCTTTAATCTAATTTGCTTTTTAAACAGTTTGGAATTTTTTATATTTTAGTCAATATATTTGGGCCTAAGCTTAACCTCGCAGGCATCTTGCATGTACACACACTTCTTTCTCATCTCTCCAAGGAAAGATCCTGGCAAAATCACATCCTAACTGTATAAATCCAACAAATTTTTTACCGTTGAAATAAAGGTATTCACAATGAACCAGCTAAGTATAAAAAGGTTATGACTTCTGACAGATAAAATAAACCTGTAGATCTATTGATTGGGAAAGGATAGAGGTGTTGAGGAGACTGTGACAGAGAAAAAATACAACTTGGTCATCTTGTGACAGACTGATCTTGTGGGCATGCCATCTCCAGCACAGCCATCTGTGCTTCTTTTTATTTACAGCTATTTCCTTTTTGGTCACTGTAGTGTAGTTTCCAAGTGCATTATTTTATCACTAGAAAGGGTCTTCAGCTTTTTCCGACATGTGGACCATATCTTCAGAAAGTTATTGTCTAATGGATACTTTCCTTACCTGTGATCAATTACAACCTTAGGACAACAAGTTTCTTACAGGGATAAAGAGGTTAACCAAGCTCATATGCAATTGAGGTATACATGTTTTATATTTATAGAACCAGTAAGCCACACTGTCTGATTCTGTTCATTGTTTAATCTCTTACTCCTATCTGCTCTACTTCCTTCTCTTTCCTTGCTCCCCATGTCCTGAATCTGCACATCTCTGTCTCCCCTTCATTCTTAGGGTCTTTTGTTTTTTCTCTTCAGTTGCAGAATTGGAATAAAAATAACTTTTTTTTTTCTCCCTTCTATTATTTCATCTGTGTTATGCCAGAGCTTCTGATGAATAAACTACCTGAACACATGGAGGAGAAAAGGCTTAAAGGAGGCCTTCACTGTGCAGTTCTCTGGATAAATATGCTTTAGAACATTTTTTTTCTGAGTGTGTATTTAATGATAATTTATTATATTATTAAGGAAACAAAGCCATAAAACCTACATTTTCATTAATCTCCCAGTGATTTCATCTGAGTCTTCAGACTATAGGTAAGTACTATGTAATTCCAAGTATATCACCAAGTAATTCAAGGTAAGTATAGCAGTGATTCTCTCACAGTTTAAAATGAGATTCTCCTGAGTTCAAATCAGAGCAGGAGTCTATCTCAGCTGCTTTGGAGGAACTAATCTCTCCTCACTGGTACTCTGGGGAGCCATGTCAGAGTAGCTCTTTACTAGTCACTAGGTTCACAGAACAGGTTCTGCCCAAGGCATGAACAAGCTCATGGGTCAGGCCTTGGAACTATAGGTTGTGCACAGCATGAAAGCAAAAGTATGGCAGCAGAGGGACGCACAGCATGTTAGTTCTTCCATCCTAAGGAAAGGGTTATCATAAAGACTCACAGACTATTAAAATGAGGTGAGCACAAAGGATTTCATAAAGCAGTACAGATCTGTGCTTCAGAAAAACTCCCCAATGGTTTTGCTATAGATTTGTCAGAGGGTGATCATGGCAAAAAAAGATCTAAACCAAGCAGAAAAGGTATCTGGCAAACCCATTGCAGGGGATTATTAAGCAACAGGCAGAGCACCAAAACAGTTGTGGTGAGAATGATGTAGGGTTTCTTGATGCACGCCCAACCCATCTGTGTGATACCTGTAGGGAGGGCCTGATGTGTTTTCATCACTGCACCCTCTTCATGCTGGCTCTGCAAACTCTAGCCTCAGGGCCTGTCCCTTCGAGCTCAAGTATTGAGCTGTACTGCTTCTGTGAACAAAAAGAGTTAAAAAACTGTAAAGAAAATGTCAAGTACGTCTCATGGACAATAAAAGATCAAAAATTAAAATACGTTAAAACAGTTATTATGATTGATATTTACAGAATCTTTTTATTGAATAATTAGGCTGCAGTTGTGACTACAGATGTGTTTGTAACAACAAATCTCTATTAAAATATTATATTTTTATATAAAATATGCTTTTTCATCTAATTTAATTGTATGTGAGTAGACAAGGAACAATAAATTGTTGACAACTTTAATTCAAAGAAAAGTACTTTTCCATAGCCACTGCATGCCAGCTTATTTGTAACCCTTCCCACTCATTCGTAACACAGTATGATACCGTGTTCTGGGAATCAGTTATACACAACATGATACAGCAGAATATATTCCAAAACGGTAGTGGACAAAAATTTGTCTTCACCACTTCAGTCATGGGTGAATCAGAATAATTTCATCTGGTGTATTTGTCATTGTGATCAATGTCATTATTAATCACATCTAGAGCATTATATTTAATTTGGCTTCTATCTTAAAGGGCTTTCCTTTCCCTTTTCTTTTTGTTAGTATGTGGTTGCTGGTCACAAAGTATACCTATCTTTGCTTTGTGTGGAAGCAAAGGCTCTGAGGAGGCTCTGAAGTCTGCTATATGCGTTGTGATTGTGTCCAGCAGAGGTGTGACTCCACAGATTTGTCCATCAAGCACGTGCTGCACTATCTCGAAAGGCATGCTAATTAAAAACCCATTATAGGTACACTCCTTGATGTACAGGTGTGTAAGAGAAGAAAATTCATATTTATAATTTCCCACTGAAACAATACTTTGTATAATACCAGAAACTTTAAAAATTTACTATATAAAGAGGGGAGAATGTGTAGAAAGTGTGATTTAGAACTATATAATCACAGAAACATTTTGGTTGAAAAAGACCCTTAAGGTCATCAAGTCCACTAACAACACTTTCAAGTCCTAAGCACCATGTCTGCACATCTTTTTAATTCTTGCAGGGTTGGTGATTCAACCACTTCCCTCTGAAGCCTGTTCCAATGCTTGACAACCCTTTCAGTGAAGAAATTTGTCCTAATATCTAATCTAAACCACCCTTGGCACAAGTTGAGTATGTTTTTTCTTGTCCCATCACTTCTTACTTCTAAGAGAGAGGCAGTCACCTCACTTCAACCTCCTTGCAGGTGTTTGTAGAGAGAGATAAGGTCTCCCGTCAGCCTTCTTTTCTCCAGACTAATTTACAGACTGTCATGAATCAGGAGAATTTCGTTTAGAAGAGTATTTAGCTTCTCATCCTTATGCAACACACAAAAATTAATGTATTTATTATTGTACACATAACAAAAATTACATTTGCCTACTCTGTCTTTTTCGGAAAGGAGTTGGGTTTTTGATCCAGAACAAAAAGGGTTGGAGATCTCACCTTTTGAGTTTATTCTTTGTGACCCCCTTCAAAAGCAGTCACTTAACAAGCCTTGGGAGAATTATCTACAGTATCTACAGGCATAAGAGCAGTTCAGAACTCTCTAAGAACTCCAGGAAGACACAGGTGTTCCTAGGAAAAGTTGTCTTTTGACAAGTGAGGGAAACTAAGTTGTGCTAGGCCATATTTACCTAAATGTTGTACAATGTTTTATAGTTTGGGACATTTGGGTCAAAATATCCATCATGAAATGTTGGAGTGGTATTGTTTCTCAGAATATGGTGACCCACGTCATTACAGCATCCATAGATGAGGGAAAGCAAAGATAAGGTATATCTCCATTCAGAAACAAAGGTGTAAAGCTTTAGTGATATGGACTCAGTTCTGGTCCCATATATTGTGATTCCTCTCTCAGGTGTACTTTGGAAACTTCTTTCAGATAAACAGAAAGCGCTGTGTCTTGCAATGCAGTAGCTACAAGAAATAGTGTTGAAAAATATGAGTTGTTTACCTGATCAAGAATGAATACAGCATGAAGGCAGTTATGACAATGAATACTTGAGAGAAAACACAAAAAACAGGAGCCTAGACCAGGGCCTACAGCAACATCATCTACATAAAACATTAGATATCTTCGTAAGTCCACAGACACATTTCCTTTCCTAGAAGAGGGACTGGAACCTCTGGGTGGTGCTCTCATAGAGAGAATAAACGAGCACACACAATAGTTGAACAATATCCTCGTGACTTGGATACTCAAGAGAAAAAGAGATCTCACCAGCAGGAAAGATCAGCAATGGAGTACCTTCTTTTCACCATATAATTGGCAAGATAGATCACAGGTGATAAATTTTACTATTATTAATTTCTATTAATGTTTTATAAATTTGCTTTTATTTTACTATATGACCCTTTCTTCCCATAAAAGGTTAGGGTTTTTTGAATGGGTGAAGAAATATTTTCCCTCTTGGAAAAACGAACAAAAGAAAACAATACAAAAACCAACCAACTAGCCAACAAACACTAAAAAGAAACCCCAAAACCCAAAACCGAACAAAACAAACACCCCCCCCACACACACACAAATAAGGGCTACTGTATCTTCTTACTTCTCCTAGTGAGAACAGAGGCTTCTATTACTGAAGTTTTTCTATTATAGACTCCCTGAAAGAGGCTTTTTAGAATTGAAAAACCTCTCTTGGAATTGTGAAAAATATTAGATTTTAATTTTTTTCCCCATTATTTTGTGTAGCATTACCTTCAGGCTTTGGATCTTGTTAAGAATTTCTCTTCTAGTCTAAAGAACCTCTTGACTTTTCATATTGTCTGTTAGTGTAAGAATTTATAAAGAAGGATGCCACTGCTCTTAAGCAGGAATACATCTATTTCACACACAAGATGAACTTCCAGGTTGGCAGGCTGAGGAGAGATTTTATGTACATTTTAAACTTAAACTACACAGAAAGCTATTATAGAGTCAACCTGCAATAATTAGATGAGGGAGCTTGAGGTTGCCACACAGATCTTTGTCCTATTCCACATTTGCTGCTGTCATAAAGGTGGACTTAAGATTTCCCCACTTCCAGCAGCTTGTTTCTGTTTTCTCACTGCTATTTGCAATTCTTTTAGTAATATCGGTATCACCTTTTGTGGTACTGAAATATGATTTGAACCATTTTAGTTACCTTTGTGAAAAAAAAAACAAGACCAGAAATTAGCACAAATATAAAAGAAGTAATTGGGAGGAGGCGGATCTCGTGAGCTAAAACAAATCCCAAAAACAATATTATATTGGATGACATCCTAGGATGTAGATTCATGTTCCAGCAGCGCTGAAGATTTCAGGGTCACATTGTCACCTCAACTCTTCAAATTTTCCAGTGATGCATATTTAACATTGAAGGTGCAAAAAATTTGTAAGCACATTATTGCAGACTGTACATTACCCTGTTGTGGTGGATTGACGTGGTTTGCCCTTTCTTAAATGTGCTTCCCCCAAAGGGGTGCCGTCTTGGCTGAGGGGCTTAGCCATGCCCTGTGGTAACTCTGCTGGTCTTGGCTGGACTTGCCTGTGTCTGGCACCAGAGAGCCCCGGTCTGTCTTCACAGAGGCCACCCCTGCAGCCCCTTTGCTGCCAGTATTTTGTCACCAACAGATAATAGTTACCCATAAGCTAGTGGGAGAAAAAAAATCAACAAAGAGGAATAAAAAAAAAAAAAAGACATGAAAAATTGGTTGGGAGGGATTTTCTTTGTTATTGCAAATTGATGCTTAGCACTATGCTGTCAAAAATAGTTAAAATAGTGAACTGCGTGTAAAGATCTGATATGTCCAGAGGTTTGGAGTTATTTCATGTATTTTTTCACTCCAACATTTCTTTTGTCTCTTGTGCAGTGCTAATACACCATTGATTCCTCATAAAAAGGATTCCTTTCCTCGTTACAAGCTTTAATGGGCTTTAGGCAGAATTTTGCTCCCTCTGCTATGTAATTCTGGCTTGTGTTAGCTGGTGGGTATGGGTCCCAGAGAGCTACTGCATGGTCTGTGCTCTAACAGTCATCAGCAACTCATCAGCAAGAATAGTAAATTTGGCTTTTGCAAATAAATTCTGCTTTCTGATTGCAATAGGCACTGTTATTTTAATGCAATCACAAGACCAGAGGAATAAGGATTAAGACAGTTTCTCTGGACCTTATAAGACAAGATGCATATTAATTATTTACAGCAGTATAGAATTAACCTCTTTCACTTGCTAAACTCTAGGTATTGTAACTCTTCAAATCACCTGGGGTAGGTTGGAGACTTTATCTGAGGGAAGAGGCCTTATAAAGGCCAGGCTGGATGGGGCTTTGAGCAGCCCGGTCCAGTGGTCATATCATTGCCCATGGCAGGGGTGTTGGAACTAGATATCTTTAAGGTCCCTTCCAACCCAAATCATTCTATGATTATATGACTCAATGACAGCAGGAAAGTGTCTGCCACCTATCATTTTGATTTGTTTTTCTAATTTTCTAGACTTTAAATATCAGCCTTAGCTTTGCAAAAACATCTTCCTCCTCCTTGCAATGTGTATTGCATTTCCAATTCCTTTTACCATAAAAATGTATTTTGCATTACACAACTCCTCTTTTCACCTTTATGGATCAATTAGGTTATGCCTCTTCTGCGCTCCCAGACAAGTGCCAGTGAAGCGATTTCCAAGCAAACATACTAGTAAGAGTGCTTGGCATTTTCCCCAAGTATTGCTAAAAAGATAGATACAGAGGACCTTAAGAAAGATGAAGCTGGGTTAAATCTAATCTACCTACAATTAAATATTTTGAAGATAATGAGGGGAGAAAACTGGTGTTAGAAATTTACTATTCATTATCCTAGTGATGAATTAAGTAAAAAAGGATAAAAATACAAACACTTCCTGTACTCTAGAACAAATCAAGGAATCAGAAAAAACCCAGAGCTGAAACAAATATAATAACTGATTCCAATCTACTCCAGTATTCTCTAGAATCAACAAAAAAGAGGCTTCAGCCTGGCCAATGTTAACATTTGAACTGCAAGAGTTGGCCAATTTAATACACTTAAGACTATTATTAAAGCTGTATGGAATTTTTCACTGAAATTTCCGAAATGTCTGTATTGCCTAAACTGTAGTTCTGTTCCAATAATTATTTAATTATCCATACAGAAAGGAACAAGTTAGTATAAATGAAGAGAAGATACTTACCGCCACAGCTAGTAAAAATCTGACTCTGGTGTTCACTGAGCTATGGAAAAAAGTGCAGAAAAAAAATGTTTTTAACTTTTATTTCTCACATTGTAGATTAACAATCAGGTCCTTTGATTACTGGAAATGTCAAGGTGAGTGTCTCTTTCACTGTAAAATCTAGTCTGCACTGGAAGAGTTTCATGAATTTACATTTCCTAATGGAAGCCTTTTTCACTCTGAAACTGATCGTGTATTTCAGTTCAGAGCATTGAGCAAGAACATGTGACTTGCAGCATCAAGGACTATTCATAAAGAATACATCAGTTGTTTGTGGAATACCTCAGCATTTACAGCACTAGCTTGGGTTTTGGATTCCTACTCTACTTCATATATTATCAGCACTGAATTTCTTAGAAAAGTTCTTAAGTATTTATGTGCCTGACTCCTAAATCTAACCTTTCTGAGTCCATTTACTATACTATTCAGAGCTTCCCAGGGCAACTTCAAGAGCAAAATAACCTAATGTTTTAACTTGTCACTGCCAGAGTGCCCTCCAGCCTAGTTTGAGTTAATTCTCTCTGGAAGGTCTCACTTAGCTGGTACCCCTGAGACCATGTTGCCTGTAACCCAATCCCTCCAGATTTATTGGAGATTGACAATACTTGCCAGACCTTCAGAAATGACGTACTAGTAAATGTTTTCAACTCATTCACTTCTTAGTGAGTACTAGTGATCTATACCTCCCATGTTCAGCAAGGGGATCTATCTCCAATATAGAAAAGAAAAGAAAAAAAAAGAAAAGAACCAGTGTAAAAGGGCTTCTTTCAGCAGCTTCAGAGCTTCAAGGGGGTAAAAACAGCCTGAATGCAATCACAGTGAGAGCATGGAGCAGGCTGGGTTTGGCAAGAGTTGCAGCTGTTGCAAGTCAGGGGTTTGGAAGGATTGCATCAGGTGGATCGTCCTCAATTTTGGGAGTATGGTAAGATTGCTTGGGGGAAAGCGCGGCCTGGAACGATTATGCCTAATGCTAAGCCAGAGAAATCCTCTCTTCACGCCACTGCACTGGAGTGTCCTTAGGGGCTGCATTAAGAACTGACTGTGCCTGGGTAATTTATAGATGTAGTTTGGTGTGACCTTAATACCAACAGAGAACTAGAATATGCAATCTAATTTAATTTTGAGTCTTGTACAGACTTCACTGTAGACAAAGAAGTGTAGTATTTAGCTGGCAAATGAGGCCTAAACCTGTGTAAAATCAAGTCAGTGAATTTCTTAATGACATTTTCCACTTCCCCAGCGACCTTTATCTGATGGTCTAAAAGCACTTTGTAAAAACATAACATTTCTTACAACCAAAATTTGTTGGAAGATTACGTTATTTTGTTTCTTTCCCCATGGGAAATGTTGGCTTCTCTCTGAAAAATTAAAAGCTCAAAAACCTCTGGACTAAAAACTTTTGACTTGAAACAAAAACTCTAGGTTCAAAGATGTTGTTGCAGATTTTTGGTGAAGTCATATCTGCAATCCCTCATTCTCCAGTTCTCTTGTAAGGGCTGTGTTTGGTGTTAAAACTGTATCTTCTGTTGTGCTCCAAGTTCTCCACTTCCTCAGAATAAAGCTCTAGAAGGCTCTTGGGCATCCTTGACTATGCTGCATAAGAACAGAAGTGATAAATCATGTGTGGAGCCATTATTTCATACTCAGAACCACTTTTCACTTTCTCATGAGCACAGCTTCCAGATAGTTATTTAAGTTATTAGAAAAATTCCTTATAATCTTCTAGATGGATACCAGTGGTAGTAGTCAACAGGGTTATAGTGACTAACCCTAAATACCTCCAGAGCATCCTTGAGAAAAGTGAGGCAGTTTTATAAAACATGTTATATATGTTTTTTGGCTGATTATTACAGCACTTAATCCTTCAGCTCCGAGGGAATGAGGTGCAATGACTGCCATGAACTATCATTTTATGTGACAAAGGTCTGCCAGCCCAATCTCTCACTTTTACCACTCTGCCACTTATGGATATATAGTCTGGCTTATGTCTAGCCCATGGGATTTTTGTCCAAGATCACTGCAGCTCAGAGGTGAAGAGAGAAATAGCCTCACTACATTTATCAGATACACACATTCCACCATGCATATTTTAAGACTGCTTGTATGTTTCGTGTAATCAAATGAAATAAAACAATTAAAAAAAAATAAAACAATGCAGGATTGAAAAACGCTGATGAATAAATTATAGAATAGAATTGAGTGGAACTCCTCAGTCAGAAGGAACATACAGCAATCATCTAGTCCAACTGCCTCTTAAACAGTTGACTGGCTTGAGGCATTGACCACCTCTCTAGGAACCCCGTGCCAGTGTCTGACTACCCTCTTGGTAAAGAAATGCTTCCTAATGTTTAGTCTGAACCTCTCTTAATGCAGTTTTGAACCACTCCCATGTATTCTATCACTGGATATCAGGGAGAAAGGATCAGTCTCCTCCTCTCCACTTCCCCTCCTCAGAAAGCTGTAGAGAGCAAGGAGGTTACCATCAGCCTCTTTTTCTCCAAACTACACAAGCTCAAGGTTTTCAGCTCCTCCTCACAGAATATTCCTTCCAGTCCTTTCACTCACTCATTGCCCTCCTCTGGACACATTCAAAGACTTTCACATCCTTCTAAATTTGTGAGACCCAGAACTGCGCACAGTACTGAAACTGTGTGCTCTGACATTACCAGAATTATCTAGTATCTGAAAAAAAATTCAACAATAAAATTGAAGGAATCAGTACAAAAGTTATTCAAAGACCACAAAGGGGCTGATGAAAGGTATTAAAAGAATAAGCATAACTGAAGAGGTGACATAACATGGTAGAAAACACAGCTATCTGCTAGGAATAGCAAAAATGTGAAATGAAAGGAAAATTGCAGAAGAGGTTAAGATAAATAACAAAGGGGTTTTTTTTCTTCAAGAACATATTGAACAAGAGGTCACTGGAAGAATTCTAAGAGCCAGCCTGGGTAATTCACTGACTGAAGAGACAGACATAACTAAAGCACAATCAAATGAATTCTTTGCCTCTGTGTTCACACATAAGGTTTAGGGACGGATGTCAGAAACAGACATAAATTTCCCAGGAGAGCAAGAAAAAATATTGAAGGAGGTAAGATTCAGCCAGAACAGGTGATCAAGGAATTAGAACATCTGAAGCATAACAGATCTCCAAGACCTGGAAATATCCCCTAGACATGTCTAAAGAGAGTTGCAAAATAATGGGAGAAACATTTCCAGACAGAGCTGAAACCTTTTTGAAAACAAGGACAACATGACTAGACTATATGAACAAATACAATTTGGACTAAATAAGGACAAAACCTGCTTCATTCTGCTCCAGTGAGTGTGGAAAGTGCAATCACAGCTAAATCAGCATGGTATTCCCACAGCATAAACTCTGTGAAACCACCATGGAGAGGAATTTACTCACTCAGAATACGAAAATCATTTGAATTTTTTTAGGGTTTTTTATTTCTTTGTGTTTAGGAGGAGTCATACATTCCAAATCAGTAAGAGCATAGGATTCAACTGACCAAGGAGAGATTTCTTCACCTGTGCTAGTTTCTTACTTCTCAGTAAATCTTTTGATCAAACATGAAGGCAGAGAGTGTTAATCAGACTGTGCTTTAGCTGTGTCTGTCTCTTCAATCAGTAAATTGCATCTTAGCTTGCTGCTGTGTCTGAAATAGTCTTATAGTCAGTGAAAAAAAGGCAGGCAGTTGTAGGGCTTGAGTCCAGTCAGCCTGGAGCAGACAGCTAAAATTGGCCAGTTGAAGCACACCTGAAGAGTGTATCTAGTTCTCTCATTTGTCACTGACTAAATTTGCAGATAGTAGGTCACACGTACATGCTCACATTATAGATGTCTGAAGGTGGGCAAGATAATTCTTGCTGCAAAAATTTTGAAGCTATAAAGTGTTTCATGGGCAAGTGTTAATTCAGCCAAAAGCTATTCCTCTATTCTTAGATCTTGCTGATGTGGTTCCTCACCCTATTCTATCTAGGCTGTGAAAAATCACAAATTTCATACTTAAAAATGATACTAGCATGTAAGAAAATATTATTCTAGGGAAGTAACTTCTCATCACAGATCAAAACTGTTAGAATGGGAATCAGTGACAACACCTATTCCAGCCATTTTGACCCTATCTGGTAACATATTTGGGTGCTGGTCATTATTATCTATGGTACTAAATTTTAGAACATTCTCTGGCATGAGTCTGGGCTTCTCCATCTAGCAGTTTTTTGGAACAGTTCACAATTGATTTACCTGCAATGTCTATGAATGCCACTGAACTAGTGAGCACAGATAGCCAGAAAATCATCAGACTACAGGCTACATTATGGAAAATTGCACTTAAACAAACTGTGACAATATTATTTCATTTGGATAGAGGCATCGGTGCAGACTGTTTGGTTCTCATTTTATGTGAACCAGCTTGAGCAGCGTCTTTGGAATGCAACAATGAGAACATCCCCTTTTATTATGCGGCACAAGCTGGCGTCTGCTGTGCTTGCGAACTCCAGAAGGGTCACTGTTATTGGGTCACTCAAAAGGGTATATTCAATGACAGGAACAAAGGCAAGATCCAGATTGTAGTGGACAAAGTTGGGAGAGCGAAGACAAAGCAGTGGGAGTTAGCAGCAAGTGTCTCTTTTTTTTGCCCTCCTCCTGCAGTTTCCTTTCTTATATTTTCTGAGCTGTATATTCACCCTGATGGCTTTTCACTTCAGCCACTCTATTAAAATGTTCTCCATTGTTCATCTTCTGTATGGAAGTGAGTGGAAAAGGATTTCCATGCTCTATAGCTCACACTGCATCACTTCTGTGTGTGCCCCAAACAAAGATCAATGTACCATGGAATCTGCATAATTATGTCCTCTTTGACGGTAGGTTAGGGAGACGAGGCAAGCTTTCCTTGTCTCAGAGGAGCAGCTTGAATGCCGCACACCACAAGCATGGAAACAACTGCAGGTTGTGTATGTATTTTTCATGTACACACAATAAAATATGCAAATTAGATTTTACCTGATGTGCCACCAAAGAAAAAAGAAAGAACTTCAGAGACAAACAAAAAAATCACAGTCACATTTTTCGTAAAATCATATACTCTTATTCTCTGTTGTTTCAGAAATTTAAGAAAACAAAACTGTAGGTTTTACTTTTGTGGAAGCTGCTCTCTTTCTTTTCTGTATTTAAATCTTTCTCTAGCAGATTCACAATTAGAAGGGAGAGGGAACAGATATATAGAGGAAGCTATTGTTTTTTTTCAATACCTCTTTTCAAAAATACAGATAAAGGAATGATTTCGCTCTATACTGTCACAATAAAATGCTACAAAAAGCTCAGAAACAGGATACCCATATTGATAGGAAGGGTACTACAGCCAAGAAGTACATCTCCATAGAATCCTGAAAGTACAGTTCCAATGTGGTTTTTACTGCCAAAATAAATTTTTAAAATTAAAAGTAGTTTTGTTGAATTGCCTTCAAATAGAAGCTGAGGTAAATACTTACCCTGAGTATAGTCAATCTTGTAAGGCAGAAAAATGATGCAATAAATGAGAGTTTAAAATACTCAGATTCCTTCAAGATACTTGTTCAAGTACTTGCAGTGTAAATTCATACATTATCTCTCTCAAGTATATCTGAGTTTCATGTAGCATGGGGATATAGAACTCTGACATGAAACCCTAACATCTCCTGGCTTCTCCGCATGATCACTGGGGACACAAGGGGATTTTTCATAAGCAGATTTTCAGTTTGCTAAAATTTGCTATCTTGCCCATCGTCTCTCATGGACTGGGTGTCATTTCCTGTTTAGTTAGGAACCAGTCTTCATCCTTTGTATGTGGAGACAAGTTTTGTGGATTCTACAACTGTAGAGTGTTCAAATAAAATGTAACTGAAAGCCTGCATCCTCATCCTTTTTCTTCCATCTCTCCTTATGAAGCAAAAGTATCCTATCTTCACCTAAACCAATAACAAAAGTCCTTTTTGACAACACAGGGGTATGTTTTTGCCCTTTGAACATACAAAAGTGCATGAAAATCACTTTATATTTCTACTATTCATCTCTCATTATATAAAAATACATACTAATAAATATTTCTTAACATAGACTTGGAGAATAATTTAATGTCACCTTTTGCAGGCTTTAGTCCATAGCACTAGAGCGTTGATCTTTTCCCAGCTGTTGCAGCTATTCGCAATTTTGGGTACTGGAAATCAAAGAGGAAATGTTTCTGGTAAATGTAATAAATAAAGGTAATGGTGCAAAGCTGTGAGAGGGTGCTAACATTAGTCTTGAGGAATGCACACCAGAAAAAAACCACTTGAAAAATCAATAGAAAGGTCTCACCTTTCTTCAGACATCTAAGTGAGCAATACTTTGAAGGGAAAGAACATAATTTGGAAAAGTCACTGTGATGGTCCTGCAGCTCTTTCAAGCGGGGATTTAAAATAATATACCTTATTCTAAGCAAATTTTTTTTCAAAATGCAAAGGCCTTTTCCTGTTTTCTGCTTCTTGCAAAGTCATGATGAAGCACTTACAGCAAATGTCTGATGGATTTTGCAGTCAGAGCCTGCCATCAGTTTATATATTTTTAGCAAAGTACACTGGTGATAGCAAACTGTGCATAAACTATTACAAAGGAATTTGTTGCTCTCTGCGAGTGACTCTGCTGTCTATTGCCTCACAATAATATTTTTGGGGTTTTGTTCTGGCTTAAATTGTAACAACAGTAATGCGAGAAGTTTACACAGCAATTTAGCCTAACATAATAAACAATTTTGTTTATGTTTTTTACCATTTTGGTTGTAACTGATTTTTCCTTGTCCCCAAATTTAGACATTTGTTAAAACATGTTTGAGAGACTGGGACTGATACTACACCACTGAGCAATCAGGTGAAGTGAGACAACTCACAGTGAATCTTAGCTTCAGTGTGAAAATGTTATGCAAAACATTTTACAAATGCAAGTTCAGAACATCTCAATTTTGAATCTTTAGCCATCTATGGAAGAAAAAAAAAATTAAAAGGTTTTAGGCATCTGATTTCCTAAGAAATCAAGTGAGATGGAATGATTGGTGTTGAAATACCTTTAATTCTTTGTGCAGAAGATTTTAAGAAAGATCAGTGAACAAGAGGACCATAAAAAGCCAGTAAAAATATTTTTAAAATGCTTTATCTCCCAGTTAATTTGTCTTATTTGTTCCATGTTCTGGTTCTTTTTTTCCCTGTTTTTTTCATAACATGTCTTAAAGTCTTCAACATCTTATGTTAAACTTAAAGAATTCATTAGGGATCCTACCAAATAGACTTCTGTAGGATTTGAGGAGACACAATCTTTAAATTATTTTCTCTCACAGCCTTCTGTTGTGGAAGAAAGATATATTTTGCATTTCACACATGGAAAAACTAAAGCATTGAGAATCTAATGATATCGTGGGAGGAATGGGAGCTTCAGACAAGCCCTGCCTCAGCCTCGGATTTTGGCAACAGTTTAAATTTAAAAAAATCACTCTGGCCTGCAAGTGGTTATGATGGCAAATCAGGACTATTTATAAAAATGAATTTTTATTAAACAGTCAAGAGATAACAGATGAAAGACTTTAATCAGAATTACTCACTACACAGTGAGAAATAGTATTGATGAGGAGTCAAATGTAACTTACCACCAAAACCACAATAAGGTGCACAGAGTCCTTTCACTTAAACTCTGGGCGGTAACCACAAAGCAGGTATCCCTACCCACAGGAGAAACTCCACACATTTCTAGGGAAGGTACAGAAGATTTCTGCTTTGTGGAAATTTGGTGTCGCTTCTATAGTCATAAAGTGAGGTGGCCGGTAGTCAGAAATCCAGCTTATCTTTCCAGATCTCACTTTAGCAGTGAGATGTTTATTGGCATTTGGGAGATGCCACACCAGTGCTAACCCCATGGCACCAAAATAACTCACTATAAGACAGCTTGTCCTGTCTGAGTTATCTCACTTGTTTTTAACAAGCAACAGATAAGCTCTTGGCGAGGACCGAGATGTCCTGCTACAAATTAATAGACCAAAAACATAATTCAGGCGTCTAACATCAAATATACATGCAGTTTAGAAATCATCATCTCCAAGTCGTTATCCTTAAGACTTGCATTCAGAATATCTTAGAAATTCCCATGTTTCAATGATTCTTTACTTTGTGACCTTTAAAAAATCTTCCTAGGTAACTGAAGCTGAATTGTAACACAGCTGCTTTAGGAACTCTAACATTTTTGAGCAACACAGCACCTAGACATTAAATAAAGCTATTTAGAGACTCCAGCCATTCTTTCCCTTAAATTCCATGGGGAATTTCGTCTTACAGACGCTCTAGGAGCAAGACAAATGTGTATATTAAAATTCTGGCACAGAGGACAGAACTTGAAAACAAACATAGCTGGAAGACCAAACACTGATATGGTCAGTTTTGTGATTGGGTTTGTTTAGGGGTTTTTTTAGAGCAGGCTCTCAGATCTTTTTTTCTGACCTTATTAGTTCATCTAGTTAGGGAATAAATAAATATAAATTATGAAGTGTTCAGTTAGGCTCATGAGGTTTAAGCACTTACATTTGCCAGGCTTTTTGTCAGTTAGAACAAGGTGCATCTCAATATATTTCCAGTTAATTTTTTTTAACTGCAGTTTTAATTAGCTCACAATAACTTTTATTACTTTAAAGGAATGTGTCATGAGGTAGGAGTGAATGGTGGGAGTAGAGGGACAACATAATAGTGGAAGATCAATGGGATTTCAGAGGGCTTTTTCCTCAGTGAGGTGGCATCTGTGTATTATTTTCCCAATTTTCTCTCTCTCTCTCTCTCCCCCTCTCTCTCTTTCTCAGATGATCCTAAAGTCCCACGTGCTATTATACATTAATTCCCACTTTGACAATTATGCCTTCAGAATATGAAGATGCTGTTCTGAGTTCATTGGTTTTTTTACTAGTAATATTAATTTACAATTACATAGGCAATAATTTCTTAAAGTCTTCCATGCTTTACATATTTTAACAACTTTTCTAAGCTAGTAAGGCTGTACACTTATACCTCATAAAATCTGAATCAGAGCTAGAGTGTGTGCCTGCTTTTGCTTTACTGAAATTTGCAGCTTTTCTGCTGGTTTCCACAAGAAAAGGAGGCCTAGCTGTGGATAAAAGAAATCATTCTTTAGCCAGTACATCTCAACCAGTCCATAATAACCTGTTGGGGTGAGAAAAGTTCAAGCCAAAAGCTGTTGATTTCCCTAGAGCCACTCAAAAGGATAGATGCAGTGGTGGAAGACCACAGCTGACTGGGTTTAGTCCTCTCATCACTAGCTGCAGATGGCATGCAATTTAGGGATGCCCATTTGGTAAAATTTACCAGTTTCTCTTGAGATCACACATACGAGTTTGCATTTAAAAAACAATTGTATCAGGAATAGCATTTTAAACCACAGATGTAAGTATTGACAGTGAAAGAATGCCCAAAAAGCAGAATATATCCACACCAGAGAATGGAAAAAACTTGTGTTGTGCTTTACAGAACTCCATTTGACATTTTAACTTTTTTTTTTTAAAGGACAGAAAATGACCATAAATATCAATGAATACAACACTTGCCAAACTTAGTAAATTAGATATAAGCTTTTGTTTTTGCAGTTATGGCCTTCAGGCATTTGACATAATTTTTTTTTTCCAACTTTGTATTTCAAAACCACAATCTCAAATCCTCACATAGCAAAGAACTGGCTTCAAAAGAATTATGAGTTGGACTGATGTCTTTGCTTGCTTTGAATTCTAGATTTAGCTAAAAGGAAACACACAAACAGATTGTTTACTGTAATCTTTCCTTAATTCAGAGCAGATCTGTTCCTAGTGCTTAAACTTTGACCAAATGACTGGTGCAGAATTTCAGTCAGTTGCATGACTAAAATAAAATAAAATACTTTGATAATTAATCCTGCAAAGTTATCTTATCAGTAAAACAGCTGTCAGGGTAGATCATAATACTGAACTGAGACAGTTAAAGAAACAGTTATGTCCACAGTAAAAATCCACAAAAAAAAAAATACTCAATGTATATAACACAGCATCAAAATCACTTTGAATCTGATTTCCATTTTTCTGTTTAAGTGTAGTTATGGACATTTTCTGATGAGAAGCTGCTGTGTCTTCAACAGTGTAGGCCATTAAGTCTCTCCACTCTAACACTACAAATGAGAAGATAACAAAACTAAGAGGATAGCTTTGAACATGTACCTTTCACAGTGATTAGTCCTTTATTGGATGCAACCGTGTGTATTCTTTTTCTCAATCTCCTGATTTAAAAAACCTGGGCTACAACAAAACATGGTAATTATGACATCAGAAAGCAATATTCATCAGTGACATAACTTTAAAAAATGGAAGGGTTTGGTTTTATTTGTGAAGTAGAAAGATGGGAAATGAATGTTCTACTACAGATTCAGTGAATGTGAAATTGGTTTTTACAAAGGAGAAAACAAAATTATCTCAGTGATGAAATATTTATAACACGATTATGAAAGGAAAACCACGAACAAGCAGAAATAGGACCTTTAATATTCTATAATATGTAGGCAAATCAGTTGCTGTCATCCACTTCTGCTACGTTGTTAAGTATATTTCTACATAAAGTATTTTCACCTTAAGTTATTGCATTGGCAAACTGCTAACAACCTGTGAGCATGCTAAGTCCTGCAAGTAGTCTTCATGTTCCTAGGCAGAGACAAAAGCACTTCTGTGACAAAAAAAAGAGAAATGTGTAAAAATCTAAGGACATCATAAAATACTGTTTATGACTTTTACTGTTTTTGTTGGATCAAAGCAAAAGAAGTGTTAGAAGAGATTATGGCTCCAGTGTCAAAAACATATGGACTTTTTAATCTAATGCAAAACAGATTCTGAGGACCTTTACAGATACTACAATATAATCTGTACAATCAAGTTAAAAAAAAGATAATGTTTTGAGACAACAGTAAAATTAATTTAATCTTTGATTCCAGTTAGCTTCTTCTGTTGACACTAAATAAATAAAGAAGATTAGATCATACTATGTTGCTCTTTTTCTCTTTTTTCTTTCAAGTTTGGTTGGTTTTTTTCCCCTTCTTAAATTCCTTCAGCCAGATATGCAGCTGGCAAGGACTGAAGGAGGCAACAGAACTGGTCTTCAGAGCCTGAGGCTGGGTCACTTAACATTAAGTGACCCTCATACTGAAATAAAACCAAGTGTGTAAGGCTATGCGTAAGTCAGGGATAAGAAAGACAAATAGTAACACACATTACAGTTAGTCAAAACTGTTAACACATAAATACTGCACATTTGAATTTACACAAAAAAAAATAGCATTTTATGAATTCTAGTACTTTGTAATATAGATGGCCTCATAATGATTAATCTATACTATTATTGCTTTTTTTAAATAAGTTGCTTAGGATATTTTGCAAAATATGAAAAGAATTGATGTGCCAGTGAACTTCTGAGCCTTTTGTTAGTGAAGATTGATATAATCAAAGGAAACAAACTCATTGTCTTGAAGGCACCAAGAAGTCTGGGAGTACCTCATAGGTCACAACAAATAGGGCATACCACAGACAAGGAGGGAGGACTCCTAGGCTTTAGAATCTTGCTAAAAATGCCTTTTAAGGCTTGTTAGAAACGTATTCAGTTATGTCCTGAAATATGTAATTTCCATGTCAGAAAGGAAGGTCAATTTTGGAGAGAGGCCTTGCAGGATAGTTGAAGGAGCTGAAGGGAAAGGAAGCAGAAGAACAGAGAGAGCCTCTGTAAGCATCCCTCACTACATCAAGGTCAACGTGAAAACTAAATTTGCCTGTCTTGGTGCACAGTTGTTTGTGAAGGGAATAGCTTGAGATTTAATTTGCTAAAAGAACTGGGATTACCTCCTTTATCCACTACAGTTGTACCCATTAACTTCAGTTAAGGTTTTATTCTACACTCTCAACTGGCCATATCCAAATGAGAACCTAAGTGCTTAAAGCGGGATGTCAAAAAAGTTTGGATACTAAAAATGCAACCACAGTTCAGCTTGTATCTGATTTCAGAAGTGACCCAACCTCCACAGATACTTCCCTGTTAGATGATCAGCTCTCCTATTTGTCTAGGGACAAGTTCATGCTGCCTACATTGACATGAAAATTAGGCACCTAATCACCTTAGGTATCCTCTTTAAAAATTGGTGACATATAGATACACACAGAAAACAAGCCAGAATCCTAAGCTTTAAATTCTTTATGCTAAAACAGATCAGTATTAATGTGGCTGGAAAATTCATCACAGAGCTGGTTATTCAGATGTTAGATGTCTTTCTTATTATGATCCAAAAATGGTTCAATTCAGAAGCTTTCTACAGAGCATGTGTAACACATCCCATTAGGACTGCTTTCATCCCAAAAGGTAAGGTCAGAGCTTCATCATTAGTTTATAATGGTCTATATAGTAGTTTTCCTCCTTTCCCTAAAAAGCAGGATGTGTGCTGAAATTCTTTCAAGTCTGATAACTTTCTATCACAATTCTTTCATGACCCAACCCAAGGTCCTTACCTAATGGATATAGTCTTTCTGAAATATTGGTACAGACATTCTTACTGTTGACGCTGATCAGGAAGAAATTCAAGATTCATTGGCACCGACAGTATTTATTATCTGTCACTTACACTTACACCACCTCTTTTCATACAATCTTTTCCAACATGAGGCACCAGTAATATGAAGCTGCTTAGCATCTTTTCATTGATTAGATCAATATCAGCATCTAGACTATTGTAGCTGTCTCTGTTAAACCAGGTGAAAGATGTTTTAAAAAGAAAAAAAGAACAACTTGGAAAACTGTTGGTGATAGGTGTAGCACAAATTATTTTTAATATTAAAGATAGACTAAGGGAGATAAAACTGACAGAATTGGTTAAGAAATAGAAAATGTGAGGATTAAAAAAGTGCCAACACATTAACAGAGAGGTGCTCCAAGGTTTCAAATTGAACTGCATGCTTTTTAATACATTTTATTAATGATCTGAAAGAGACGATTGTGCAGTGAGGTAGAAAGATGACACAAAGTTGTCAATCAAGACCAGCAGGTACTGCAAAAAAACATTAGCAAAGGAAAACCACCTTCTATCCAGTTTGGGGCTTCCTGGTTTCACAGATGATAATTGCTTCAAAACTACCTAAACCAATAGCCAAATTTTTTTGAAGTTTATGCATCCCTACAGGGCTCAGATAACATGATGGAAAGGGATGGGAAGACAGAGGCTACACTGACGGAAGTACAAAGAATGTGCTGCAACGCATTCTCTATGGTTTGGGATGTGTTTGTGTCCCAGATGGAACACAGGAACTCTTCAGACCTGGGAAAGTCTGTAAATAAGTCAATTAAATACTTGTATCAAAAATGTCACCAAGCTATTTGGAGGAATAGTGTGATAATAATTAATGTGGTAAAAGCTATGAGGCCTTTCCATTAATCAGTAGTGTGGTCTTAACTCTAGCATGTGCCATACAAATTAGCACCCATCAGAAAGATTATTTCGGAATTAAAGCAAGTAGAAGAAAAGCAAAAATAACTGGAATTCAGAAAAAAAATCTAAGAAGAAATGGTAAGTTTGGCAGAGGGAGGACAATACTGAAAACCAGCAGAGAATTATCTTGCATATTAAATTTTTGTCATGGGTGCACTAATAGGATTTAATGACCTGGAGCAGTCTCATCTGGCTGCTCCACTGCCACTTTGACCACACGCCCAGGAGCCAAAATCCGGCTCAGCCTTGGGCCTCCAAACACTACCCGGGCTAGGGGTTCCTGTCTCCAGTCCTGCCAACCTGGGTTGACCTCATCCTTATACTATGGGTGGCTTGCCTCATGGATGGATCCCTTAGCTGTACTCTGTGCCTTGCCTCAGAGCCTGTCTCTGTCCCATGTCTTGCTGCCCCTGATGGGACTCTGTGGATGTATTCTGGAGCTGAGGATTGTTTGCCCTGTTGGGATCTGATGATGGATGTGGCTATCAGCCTCCAGCTCCGCCCACTGTGCTCAGACCCTGTAGGACTGCATCCCACAGTGAGAGCACTACCTGCTCTAGGGTCACCATCGCTCCCTGCTGGTGTTACTTCAGGAAGCAGCCTGCTGCTGCCATTTCTTATTCACCTGGGAAGTGAATTTTTAGGTGTCTATCTTTAAAACAGCCAAATTAGCCTGAGAGCCCTTCTTTAGCCCACAAAATAGCCTTAGTCACATTAGTCCTGTTATGGAAAACATCTGGAACTGCCATTGTCTTGGCTGACCTGAGCATCTAGGTACTGCTCATCTAAACACATTTTTACTGCTGGACTTCACCTATAGAACAGCGCCCCAGTAACACAGGCTGGCAGGGGGAAGACTTGATGGTTGGTTAGTGTTTGAGACTCTAGAGAAGAAAGAGTCTCTGGTAAAATGAATAACTCAGTGTTCAGAGCAGGGTATGAAAAGTGTGCACTAGACAAGGCTTTACATCACTCATTTTGAATAATGACACTAGTAAATGAGCATCTTCCCCAACTTTGTGTTAAATGAGTGACACGGTTGATTATGTCAATGAAGACAGTGCCACAGGAGGAGTTCCATTTGCTGTAAATGATAGATACAGCTTGTGCCTTAGCTTTAGGTGTTTAGCAATTCTGTTCTCTTGAAATGAGTGTTTTTTAAATGGATAAATTGAGTGTCCTAAAGAGCATTCAGGGAGAGATTGGTTCCACCTATATGTAGACATCTAAACATAAAACTGATTTAAAGCTACCTCATTACTGTCATTTTGCAACTTTGTATTGTTTGATTTTTGCATCCTTTATGATTACCTTTCAGATACATTTTTTTTTCCTACAACATATTCAATATGCAGATGAACCGTTATCTGTTAACATCCTGAATTGTATTCTAAAATGTGAAATAGATTTCTTCTTACTATTATACAGTAAGGAAAAATCCCAGCCATTGCTAATATCCATCACATAATGCATTATATACTCTTTTCTTTTCTGGCTTCATATGCTTATCTCTTGATGAAATGTAACAGTTCTTGTAAATATGATCCTCCATGGTTGCTTTTTCTGAATTGCTTACATTTATAGGAAAACATTAAGGTCATATGAGGAGTTACAGTGAAGAAAACAATTCATATCTTGTTTACTCCTGGCTTCTTCTTTTACTTTCAGGCAACTTTATGTATCTGACACTCTAAAACTTGTTTATTTTGCAACTCCATTGCATCTTTCACAACTGTCTCTGTGGAAATCTTAATTGCAGATTTTAAGGTTAAGTTCCTTCTTTTAAAAGCTGCATCTTTGAGTGCTCATTACCATGCAGAGTGGGCAATGAACCTCTTTGGGTGTCACTCCAGTCATCAACAGACTGGCAGGATTCAACCACTCACCTTATCTTTACTATGCTGACTACAGTATACTCACTTTTTGACTGAAATTAGTTGGGAAAAACAACAAGGCATTTTGGACAACATGCTTTAATTCATAGCGAAAGACAAACTATTTTCTTTCTTGTTCCTTCAAAAATCTTGCATTTATTTTAAACTTTTTCTGAGTGTCTGAATCAGTTTACCTTATCCGAAAACTCAGATGTGATTTAGGCAAAACCCTCTCTCATAATGTGGTGCAGATAATACTGAACTAGTCAGAGTTCCTGTCCCAGTCCTTCAAAATCTCACCAATCCAAACATCTCAAAATGAACCTACTCACCAGAGGCATATCCTCAGGTTCACTGGCACACTGGAGATAATGCTCCACACACATCCCTGGAGCCCCAACGTGGCCACCAGAGAGGAACTCCCACCTGGGGGAAGAACCCAGGGTGGCCAAAGGCTACTTAAACCAAACCATGAGGCAAGCACAGGTCTTGACTCCACCTCCTCTTGAAATTTATGTCAGCTGATCACCACTGGAACCAGGAGTAGTAGATATCTTTGCTCTTTCTATACTTTTTCTGTATTTCTCTTTTTCTCCTTCTTCTAATTCCCTCTTCTTGGAGTTTTGAGTAACTTAAAATTGGATAGGCTTGGAGTTTTCTAAGTTGAATGGGCCAAGCTAATGCTTTCAGAAGTGTTTTATGTTGACAGAATGGTGCTCTAAGCTTTTGCCAAAGTTGTCTGATTTTCTGAAGTTGTTAGTAAATTTTTTTATTGTTTTGATCCCTTGAGAATATCTTGTTGGTATTTGTTCCATGAAGCTAACTCAGAGTACATAGAAAACACACAAGCCCTTTTAAGAGGCATTTTTGAGTGACTTTTTTAGAGGCCTTACATAAGGATATGACAAATAATATATAGAAGGGACTAACTCTGGACAGTTTGAATACGAGTCACTGTACTTGGCCCTGGAGAACAGGGATCACTCCCTTGCAGTGTGTAACTACTACTGTCTTAATATCATCTGGGCTAGGCTAATAGAAATCACCCTAAGTCAAATTTAATGCATTATGTTTAGTGAAAAAAAGACAGAAACGTTCATTGTGTTCAAATTAGGATAGAAAAAAGATTGAGTTTTATGTAGAAAGAAGTATGCATCATCAAAGTAAATCTATATATACTTATTTACATAAAACCAGCATCTCATCCTATCAGAAAAGTTAAGGTAGTTTTTATTCAATCAATTTACACAGGCACTGTGGGAGAGTACATAGTTTATTGGATTATATATCTTGAATGAATGAATCCATCTCAAGTGGGAGATAATTAGGTTCAGCACTGAATTCAGTCCATAAGGTGACATATGTGAAAATCCTACAGGTCTCCCAAGAACATTAGTGTCCCCATAGCAAAAGACAACAGATGACTCATTTAGAACAACATCCCATAGGCTGCAGTGGATGTTTAGAAGAAGAAGATGAACAAGACAAGGATAAGTGACATTTTCTCTGGTCTTGCTCTCCTGTTCCAGGCATCAGCTGTCTGGGGCTTCCTGAACTGGAAGTTTGATCCAGACCTCTGTCTTTAGTAAGTACAGAAAGAGCTTCACTTTCTGAACATTTTTGGCACTTCATGAGATTTATCAAGTTCACATGAAAATAAAATTCACTATTTAATTACACAGTGTGAAAAAATACTTCTTTTTTACCTTTATAAAGCTACTGTTTCTTTATCTGCTGAGGTGCTCATTAGATCTTGAGTTATGAAAAATTACAAATAAAGTTCCCTATTCATTTACTATATATTTTTTTTTTATTATTTTAGCATATTCTTTGTATGTGTGTTTGACTGTTTGTCTTCATTTCCTAAACCATCTTTTCTGGATACTCATTAATTTACAATTGCTGTAGATGAAATTTTCCCCACTTTCTTTTAGAGGGGTAATTATAGAACCTAAATTTCAAAATCTGAGGGAGATATCCTACAACAGGTATCTACAGGAGCTGAGCTTTGATCTGATCTGAAGCTGCTTGTTGTCTTGAGACAGCATAGCATAAGAGTCAGAGGAACTCAGAGGATCAGTTTCCCATCACTTTTCTGACCCTGAACAGTTTGGGCACTGGTTCTCTTTTCAGATCACCACGTGCACTCTCCAGGCTGCAGCTCTCTTTTCAAGACTTTCTTCGGAGATTCAGTAAATGCAGCCATGCTGGAGCTTGCAGCTCCCACAGATTTTGTGGTTTCAGAATTTTTCCCAGAGTCTTCTGGGTATCCTGAAATACAGTTTACGTCTTCAAGAGCTTTGCGGCTGTTAAAGGAAGAGATAAATGTTTTACAGAAATGAACTTTTTAAAATGAAAATAGTTATCTATACTTCCTCCATCATGAAAGGAAAGAAATGATGGTCAGGTTTCTTGTGAACCCATGTCTGTCATCACTAATGATCACTTTTAGCAGACAGATGAAAGACTTCCATAAGGTAGGGATGGAGAATGCATTCTCTCAAATCTCGAGAAAAGAACCCCTTTGATAAGTTTTTTCATGGCTGGTCAAGGCAAGGAGAAACATTTGCTGTCAGTATTGCTTAAGAAGAGTAACCTGACTGACAGCATGACCACTGCAAATAGCATTAGACGCAAGACTATTCACAAGGTGATATAGAGCATGGTAGCTTGAAAGGATATAGTACAATCCTTAACAAATACACCTTTGAAACACTAAAGGTGTTTGTTCTATAGATTGTGTTCCTTCTGATTTCTGTGAACTATCTTGTCCTCATGATCCTCTAACTCCTTATCATCCTGGATTCAAAAAAACTGTTCTTGAACTTCCACCATAGGGTATCCCCTAAATATATTACTTCAAGCATTCTGTATTTAGACCCTCCCTCCCCCCATTCATAGGCAAAAACTAGTTAGCAATATTGTGGGATCCAAAGGGCATCACACAGATTGTGTAGGAGACCTGAGGCTGAGGGATTTGTATCCCATGAGACCAGTATATTCTTGAAGGAACATATCTAGCTATGAAAAATATGAATGTGAGCCAACCTGTGCCTTAGGGTGCAGAGCTGGCCTCAATCATAAAATGGCCTATTTTATTTAGCAGTGTAGACATGAGCTACATGTTGTGGATTGGGGAAATATAGACGTGAACTTAGAGAGGAACAAGTTTTCTGTTCTATTAGATGGCAATAGCCTCAAATGGAATCCTTTAGCCACTGTATGATGCTATGCCCTACCACATCATGAAAGATGATTTCTTTTTAAGGTAATTTTTAACGCATCAGAATGGAAAAAAACAAAACATAAAACGCCCACAAAATTCCTAAACATTTTCTTTGACATCTGTGTTTATGCACTCCTTGTACAGGCTTAAACTGCTGGTGATAACAGAAGTTCAAAACCTAAATTATATAAAGAGTAGGGTAGTATAAAAAGCATAGCAACTGCAAAAAAAAAAAAGATCCCTGAGTATTAACTTAAATAATGATGTATTTGTGTTGCGTAAGCAAATATAGTAATCAAATATTTATGAACAGAGTAAATGAGCCCATCCAGAATGTTTGTTTAAAACAAAAATAGTGTCAAGAAGCTTTCCATGTAGCACTCTGATTATATGAATCTGTGAACCTACTGACTTTCTAGATCAGAGCAGAAGTCTGTTCAACATGATGTTCTATTCTGACATGTCCAGTGCCAAATATTTCAGTGGAAGTAGCAGTAGTTCCCTAGAGTGAAAAGTTACAGAATAAGCTGCTCATTAAAGAGCTTTCCTCTTGCCTGTTATAATTTGGAAACAGCAGCAAGTTCCAAGGTATGAGGGTATCATAGATTCATCAGTGCTGAGGCTGGAAAGCATTAGTGTAAAGAATCTAGTTTGACATTCTGCATATAGTCTTTCTATCAAGTTAATAAATAGCAAAACCAAATCACCAGATTTTTGTATTTTTATCCTATTTAGTAGAAAGGAAAAATGTTCTTTATCTAAGTAAATGAGTTAAGCTCTTTTGTTGGAGTTGACTATAATTTCTTTTTATTATTTTTGTTTTTAAGGAACATTGATTGGTATGGTTGAATAATCATGTCATTATTATTTTAAATTATAATTTCAATGTTGTCTGCTTAATATTCACTGATTGTTCCCACTGAATGCACATTATAAACAAAAATTTTCAAAAGTGGCTGATTATTTTGCAAGACTAGAAGGTATATATTTTGGGACATCTGTCATTTACATATCTGCACAGAAAATTTCCAGAAGATAATCCATCTTCCCAAAATTATTTTAAAAGGCCATATTCCTGCAGTCTACAATGCCATCTTCCAGAAATAAAGATTCCTTCCTAAAATAAGGTGAAAACATCCTATATGGCTCTAAGACTTGTGTCAGAAGTCTGAAAGGAAAGGCCAAAAGGCAGTCTGTTTCTGGTAAAGCCAATGCTGAAAAATTGTTCTTCATTTGCAGACAGGATAGGCTCTGAAAACTTTTTTACAAAATGAAAATGCACCTTGTGCTGTTGAGAAATAAACTTATTTTGTTCACAGTCCTTTTCTATATGTAGTAAAATGTTAAAGAAAATAAATGTTTAGTTCATCCCATGTGTCATGTTAGGGCCCATATTGTTCCATACAAAGGGTATATTTGCATCAGATTCAAATATTACCCAGCAAAAACCTCTGACATGCATTTTTAGCCACATTCTAGATCTAGCACTAGCCTGGAAATAATTTAATATGCAGGAAAGGGACTAAAGAAAGGAAGAAGTGAATACTATTCCATAGCAGATGCTTCCTTTTATGGCTAAAAAGCAGACCACAAGAGGATGGAAGAAGAGGAAGAAAAAAATTGATAAAACATCTGAAAGTTTGATAAAAAGTTGCTGAAGGTTTTTCACAGTTTTTTGTCTACAGAAGAAAGAAATTTGATGTAGTAAGTAAGGCAGACAGAAGTTGTCAAATTCCTAAGCACTTGAACCCCTTCTTTGAGCGCTAGATGGGAATGTAATTGCATGACTAAAGAGGACCTTCTACATAATTAATACAAATAACAAATACCCTTCGCTCTGTCTCTTTTTTTTTTAAATAAATTGCTTATTTACAGAGGAAAAAGTGTTCTCATTCTGGGGTATCTTTTTCACTGTAATGTTAGCACATCTTTTGGACAGTTCATTAAAGTTTCAAAGTTTCAAGAAGTAGTCATGCAGATTAGCATAAATATCTTATTTTGCCTTGCCACCATATTCCTGTTAAATTAAATTAGATCATTACATTCATCCATCATCATGTGGCTGTGAGGTTCCAGGATTCCAAAAATAGTAAACACTTGTGTAATCTACAATAATTGAGAGCAACAATAAATTACATTTTAAGTGCTCATCAAGGTGAGAACAAGACACTTCATGATTCTTCATACATTCTTGTTAGGAATATTGCCAAGCTGGAAGAATGCACAGGTTCATACAGAAGTTGCTATGAGTGCATATCTGCTGAGTAAGCACAGTGATTTTTTTAGAGACACATCACTTAGATTTTTTTTAAACAAACAAATGAAATAAAAAAGTAAAAGTAGATTTCCTTGGATGGAGATTTGTGCTAAAACCTCTAATATATAATGCAGTTCTATTCCAATTTGGTAATTTAAAAGGTAGCGTGGATAGCTGCTTCATTTCCTTTAGGGTTCAGGCAGGATGAAGTGTTGCATTTAGCTGCAGCTTCCTACAGGAAAAATTCCCTCAGCAAGGTACAGCATTGATAACTTAACATTGACTATTGCAAATAAAGCAGCTGCTGCTTAATTTGTCAACATACGCATGTGTGATAGAGCTGGTAGAAACAACATCATAGAACAACTGTCTGCTTTTGAAGTTTCACTTTTTTCACGATTCTCTCCTTATGCAGTGCAGTTCAAGGAGCTGAAAAAGTTTGCCTTTGGTTCTAACAGGATATATTAGCAAGACACAATTTTTGGAGTACCCTCTAGTTGGAAATGCCATCGCTTGGTCTTGAAAAATTCTGTTATCATTCAATTTGTAAAACCTACTTGACCTTTTCTTGCCATAGTAAAGACATCAGCCTAATCACACACTAAATTAATTGTGTGTTGCTCCTTTCTGTTAGTTTTGCTGGTATTCCACTATGCCTGGAACCAGATGATTTTGGCCAGCAAAGTCCCAAGGGATCAAAGGTGCACCTTACCTGTCTATTTGTGTAGTAACCAAGATGGGAAGGATGTGATCTCTCATGCCAGGAGACAACGATGGGAGACCCAGGACATGGCAGGGCCTCAACTTTGCTTTCTCACGCTTGCCCCTTCATCTACTTCCCATGGGTTTGGCCAAATCCAGTGCCTTGGGCAGCACTGCCCACAGCAGCTTGTCTTCCTCAAGGGCCCTTTGGGCACGTAGGGGTTCAGGTCAGTCTGAAAGTGAGAGGGACAAAAGACTGTCACCACCCTTCATTCTCCTTCCAGACCCTGGAGACCATGAAGAGCCTCCAGTTCCTTCTTTATTGTCTAACATTAAAAATGAAAAGGATATATCCTGTTTCTAAAAGCTCTTGTTCTTATAGGAGGTTTTTGGGGTGGTTTTTTTGTCTTCTGATGATAATTCTCTCTAACTATACTGCTGTAGGTGGCTCCAGCTGAGTGGGCTAAGAAGCAGATAGTAATGATTATTAAAAGCCATTATGCAGGAAGCATCTAGAGAAAGCCCATGCATTAGAATAACATTATTTTTTAAAAATGTGTATGGAACTTTGCTACCTAAATGCAAATTGCATTTCTAAGATGCAAAGGTCCTTGTTGAGTGTGGTCATATATTATCAGGTGACTTAGATAAACCTTGAGAAAGTGTAATAGGCACAGAGATCCATTTTGAGATATTCTGAGTGGAAACTGCTTCCTCTTTTATTCTCTCAGCAAAGAAGACAAACGGCTTTAGAAAAATTTTTGAAAGGTTTTGTCCTATAAAGATAAAAATCCAAGGCCTCCCACATATCTTGTTTTTTCTCTTTGCAGCTGACATGGTTTGGTAAATTATTAAGTTGGCTGAATTCTGAAGCTATTGAAACAAAATATCAGGCAGAAATATTACCACAACATGTTTTTGGAAAAGGAAATCTGGTATTGTCTCTCCCTGGAACTTCCTATCATTCTTCCTATTGTCTTAAAAAACTGATGGATGTCATGCTGTGAGAAAAAACTAACAGAAAAAAGGTAACCATGAGATGATGGTACAGGACATCTGAGATAGTTCTGGATACTCTTGTGTGTTTAATTAAATCTGCAGGTTTCTAGACGTTAACTGCATTCCATGAAACCTATTAGCAGAAACTGGAACGTATGCTCGGAGTTCTGACTTAACAAAGTCACCTTTGATGTCCTGAAAAATACAACTAAGTGAGGAAAAAATTAAATTCAGACATGCTAAGGATATCCTTTGTCTAATGAATAAATCCTTGAAGGTATGATTAAATGTAAAACAGAAATAGTTTGGTTGGTCATTTCAGGTTTAGAATAAATCTTTGTCTAATATTTCTCTGAGTTTGATTTTAGTGAGGTATTGGAAAGATCAGGAAGTTTCTGCTATCAATTATTCTCTCTCTTTCCTTGTTGACAATGAAACTTAGTTGCTGTTGTACCCAGTTGTGGTGGTTTGATCTGGCTAAATGGCAGGTGTCCAAGAAATCTGTTCTACCACTCCTCTCCTCAACTGGACAGGAGAGAGAAAACATTGAAACGCTCCTGGGTTGAGGTAACGACAGGGAGAGATCACTCACAATTACCATCAGGGTCAAAACAGACCTGACTCTGAGAAATTAATGGAATTTATTAGCAATCAAAATCAGTGTAGGATAATGAGAAGTAAAACAGGACTTAAAAGCACCTTCCCAGTCTTAGCTTTATTCCTGACTCTCTATCTCCTTCCCCTCAGTTCCCCTCAGTGGGTGCCCCTGAGATGGGCAATGGGGGGTTGCAATCAGTATATCACAATCTGTTTCTGCTGCTGCTTTGTCCTCAGGGAGAAGAGTCCTTCCTCTGCTCAAGCATGGGATTCCTCTCATGGGAGACAGTCTTCCACAAACTTCTCTAATGGGAATTCTTCCCATGGGCTGTAGCTCACCACTCCATTACATCCTCTACAATTTCTTTCTATCATTCTTAGACTGAGTAGTCCTAAACTGGATGTAGTATTTTATATGCAAGCTCACTGGTGCTAAGTAGAAGGGAAGAACAACTTCTCTTGATCTTGTGGCCAGAGTTTCTTAACAGTATATATAATGTATAACTGTTGCATACTCAGTATGTAGTTTGTCTTATTCAGAAAGAAAGAGCACTGTGGAATTGTCTCCAATATCGTGTGCACCATAACCCTCAAGCTCTCTTCAGCAGGGCTTTAATTCACCTAGTCCCTTCCTAACCTCTGTTAATGTGTGGTATCATTTCTCCCTTGGTTCAGATCATTTCTCTTGTTCTTGCGGAACCTCAAGAGCTTTCTTTTGCTCTAGTGCTAAAGTTTATTGCAATCTCTTCAGGTAGAGTTATGACGTTTGTCATGGTCACAGTTATTCTTTCCAGTTTATTTCATCTGCAAATGTTTATTTTGTTAGCAAATGTTCTAAGTGCAGTTTGTGCTGTTATCAAGGTCACTGAAAATGTTGAACATTACAGGTCCAACCATGAAATTCTATGGTGCTGAACTTCTCTCTGATGTCCAGAAAGACATTTAACCACTGGTCATTTCTGTGGCTGAGTTCAGTTAATATTCAACCCTCAAAAAAAACCCCATCTAACTATTTTCTCAGCACATACTTCATCAGCTGTGAAGAATGACAAAAAAATTCACTAAAGTCAAGGAAAATTTCATACACCATTTTGTCTTGTCGTATACCCAGTCATTAAATTGCACATTGATAAAGGATTTTTTTATTCACACTTTACTCTTGAAAAATGCATGTTGAATATTCCTGATCAATCTTCTTATCTTTCACTTGCTTGGATGTGGATGTGAATTCCAAGAGTTTCTTGGAATGTGTTTCTTGATCTTCCCAGGGACTGAGACCAGCCAAAGTTTCTTTGATTCTTTGATTAACTCCTGAGCTGTCTTTAGGCTCTCTTAAAAAATCACCTAGCTTTCCTTGACATCCTTTTCCTTCATGGCAGCTACCCAAAGAGTTCCCAAGCAACATCCTGAATTAGAAGAAATATGCAGTTGTAAAGTTCAGAATCCAAAATTTGCTGCTTGCTTTCCCATTTCACCTCCAGGTCCTTAACTTAATCATTTTGGAGACACTGCAATTCAAGCCACATCTAAGACTGCCAACAGGTCTTCCCTATTTATGAGTAGAGCACTCTCCCTGGTCATTTCAGCCAACACTTGCATTAGGAGATATGCTAGAAGTATAATTACACCATTCCTGGAGAGCTTTAACTTTTCCCTGAGGATATGAAATCTTTCCCTGGCTGGTATAATTACATTGCATGTAATAAGAATGCATGGTTAATGAGAGACAAAATTTTACATGGTTATAAACTACTGTTACTCTCCATTACCAGAGTTCCAAGAGATACATTTCATGAGCAAATACAAGGAAGTTTTTTACCTGCCAATTACATCTCACACTGGGCAGGGTGTGCATTACAGCTTTTTTTGTGTGTTTGCTTTCTAATATTCTGTAAATAATTTTCATTCACATAGTAACTGTACAAATATTAGTTATAATGAAACTATCTGCATAAACAGAAACAGTAATTTTCTCAAAGAGCTTCAACTTAATCCTGAAGATAGGAAATCTTTCTTTGGCTAGTATAATAATTCAAATTGAAATCGGGTCCAAAAATCCACAGAAGTAAATACAGTTTATCTACAAAAACTACCTTTGAGCCATTAATAATCAATGACATGTTGTTTTACTTCCAATCCAAAACAAAGCAGTTCAAGGCAAGACAAGCTCTCCATTCTTCCCCAAACCAGGATGGCAGTAGGAATGTGGCTTTGGATGAACCCACCTGGAGCGGCAGTTACAGTTTCTTCTACTTCTGGCACCCACATAATAGATGCTCAAGGCTGTGGAATACCACAGTTAACAGAACATTTGGAAAGAGTCCATATAAACTTAGAACATAATTTTCAATTTTTCTTAGTATAGGAAGGGGGAGAATGAGGGCTTCCACTATAAAGTCTGAATAGGCAGGGAACTTATCAGGTGAAATAGTTTTGACTAATATTGATTAGTTTAATGTTGACATAGAAGAACAGGACAGTATCACCTCTTAAACAATCTAGTTTACTTAGTAGAGCTCTCTGTTTTCCTTGGAGATGTCCCAAGAATTGGTTAGGGTGAGCTCCACTTTGTTGATTGGATCTGGCACAATTACATCCTGTAGTAAATTTTTTTTTTATGTACACTGAAAATTCAGACTGCAGCTAAGCCGTAAATCTCTCATGGTCATATATACTTTACAAAATCTCAGTGTTTGTCATCAAAGAAATTATAGTGCCTTAAAATAAGCAATAAAATATAATGTGTGAGAAATATTTAAAAAATAATTTCGATTAGTAATTTTAGTGGACAAAAATAAATAGTTCTGTTATGCTGAAGTGTTGATTATAACCCAGACTTTTTATTGTGTTATGATAAGGATATTTTAAATATTTATCTAGATTTTAAAAATATTTCTTCAACCTGCAAATATAAGCAAAAAAAACATTCACAGGGAAATAAATAATGTCTAGATGTCATTTCAATATTTGTAATTTAACGGATGATCAAAATGTGATTACAGATGCACAGATGAAAATGAAAAACTTTTGATTAGCTAACCATATAGTAGTAGAGAATATATCCTTTGCTATAAGTGAATACATCTATGAAAAATGTTTATCTCAGAATGTAGTTTAGCTGAATCTGTGCAACTCAGTTTTAAATCTTTTACCTTCATGTGCTTCTTCTCCTTGTGTGCGTGTGTGTTGCTAGGCTTTAAATTTTAATTTTCACATTCCATTAAAAGATAGGCACCTTTTTCATGATGCCAGTTTCCTTACTTAATTAGAAAGCCAGAAGAGAGGATATTTCCTAATATTATTTAAAACAGCTTAAAAACCTTGGCTCCTATAGGGCTTTTACTGCCACACTCATTCATGTTCTATTGTGAGTGTCAGTTGCTAGTTTTTGTATACAGCTTGAGGTAGAAATCAAGCATAATCAAATGGCTTTTATACAGATTTTTGTGTGCCACAAAATTATGAATGATCTTGAATATTATAGACAGAGAGGTCAATTAATTATCTTAAATCAAGACTAGTAGTTACAGTGATATACTACCTATTTATCCAAAATTCTATTAAAACAATATTCTTCCTGCCAGAAAATTTGACTTTGAAAGATCCATAGTTTAAGCAACTATCTGAATCATATAACGAGACTCAATTACACCAGGTGGTATTGACTGATATATTTGGTAATGTAATATAGATGCCAACCCTGACAAAATTTGTTAGTTGGAAAATAGGGCAAAATGCCATTTTTTTGCAAAGCTAATGAAAAATATTGCTTACAGAATGATGAAACCCATCAAGTAGATTTATAGTGCATAACGTTTGTAAGATCTCTAATATTTCAAAGAGATTGGAAGGCTTATGCAAGGGCAATATGACTATTGTCTACTCAGTATAATGAACCAAAGAAAAAGGAGCTCTGACATTCAGACTTGCATGGTAGAGGGCTAGAAACTTTCTGAATAGTAGAACTCTTAGAGAGAGCAGACTGTTTCTCGAGCTTATGCAGACGCTGTCATGGCTGGACCACCACCTGGATGTTTTGCAAGCTCCACAGTTCAAAGAGATACTGCTTGGGGGGATTAAAGATTATGAGTCGGATTCAGTGAACCCAAATCCCAGCAGAAGTTTGGCAGAGGAATGAGTCAGTTCCTGGGATGCCAGCATTAATGGCTGAGGTCCAGACACTAATCTCAAATGCACGGCACGTGTCGCCTCCTATCTCGATTAAGCCACGTCTGCGGCTTGCACACACAGCGCATCACAGCAGATTTTCTAAGGCATATGCTGCTTCCAGTGCTGTACGTTTTAGTTTAAAATCTGGTCCATAAGGTATGAGTATTTTGTTGGCTTTTATTTTTCCTTCAGTTGTTTGATGGAGAAATAAAAACAAAAGAAAAAGAAAGCAAAAATTTATTAACAGCACTCACCTGGTTTTACCCCTCTGGCTTCATCTTCTATTTCCCTCCTTCAAAAGGATTGAATCAGAACCACACCAAAGTTGCAAAGAAATTAAAGTAATAGTAGAAGCAGCACAGGAAGATTATTTTCCTTCATTTGTTCTTCGTTGTATGTGAGACATGACAGGATTCAATAAACTCACGAGTATTTACTCTTTAAGCTAATTCTGCAATGTTGTAAAACATGCAAACTGCAGGCTAGAGAGAAATAAGAGAGTCAGCATAACAAAACTCGATTAGAAAGTTTGATTTGATTATCTGTTCCTTATTTGCATCACACTGCTGTTTCACTCTGAGCTACCTGACTGGAATATTTTCACTGAAATCTGAGTGTGGAAACCGGAGCTATCAGCAGAATAACAGGCTGCAGGAAGCACAGTGTTTTATGCTGGAACATTCCAGCACACTAATTGCTGCTTTGAAAATCATACTCCAAACATTTTCTTGCTTCATTTCATCTCTTGCTTTCAGTGGAAAATGTCCAGAAACAATGCAGTTGAGCTTGAAGATGAGAAATGGGAGACTGAGTGGCTGAAAGGTACCATATGAGGGGATTGATGCAGTGCCTTAATGTACTGGCCTTGAACTGTACGAACTTCATGGTGAATTCAGCCAGATTAAGGAGAGTGAGAATCAATCTGTTTCAGATGGCTTTAAAAGTTGCAGTAAAAGGGAATATGGTGGTCTATTCATTGTCTAAGACCTACACGGAAGACATTCTTGTGTAATAGTAATTAAAAAGACTCAACTAGAGAGGTTAGTTTGAAAAACAAGGAAGAACACCACCTGACCCTTCTGTTATTAGAAGAAAGCCCATTAGGTAAAAGAGTGATTTTGTGCTTAAATTTTTTCTTCCTTTTTTTTTTTTCTTTTTTTCTCAGCAAAATACTATCAATTGCATACTTAGCCCAGTTTGGGAGGGCTAAGTGTGAGACTCATTTAAAAAAGTGCAGTCATATGAAATTTTACTTTTGGATAAGCTATTTTTAACTTTTCCCATTAGAGCATGACAAGCACCAGAAAACAAGCTACTTTTGGCTATTTTTTAAAAAAAGAGTCTGTATAGGTTACGTGTCAATTTTTAAAGCCATGTCCCTGTTTTGCTCATGTATAACCACTAAAAAAATATTGAGAGGAAAACGACACCACTCTGCTTCTGAGGTGATGTAACAAAGAATGCTCTTTACTGTCACTGTCCCTGATTTTGCATAAGCTTCTCTCATGCACACTGGAATAATATATAATGTAGACAAGATCGGTAGGGCCAGAAATCTTAATTTATTTATTGTATAAGCATAATGCCAACCACCTCCTGTTTTCATTATACCAATCTAATGCCAGCCATTTCCTGTTTTCATTAGACCATTGTAATGCTAGACTCCTACTGTTCTCATTAGTGCAGGACTGTGTAATGGCAACCACCTCATGTTTTCATTATAACAAAACTGTATGGTGCCAGCTGCCACTTATTTTACTTTACAGAAGAGCATTTGAATAATCCATACTTTTTTCAAGAGAATATATATAGAGATGTCAAGGACCCTAGGAGTCTAAAGCCCCTAAGAAAATGGTGGGAAACACCCTTTCTGACAATTTTGTTGCTGGAAGAATGGCAGAGTTTATACAGTATATACAGAGAAGATGCTAAAGGCTGGGGTTAAACTGTTGTGGAACATGGTTAAATTCTAGGAACTGCCTTTCTGATCCATAACCTATATGATCTTCCTAAAGAAGATAAAGAAGTGTTTGCAATAGTTCAAGGTCTGGATTAGAATTATAGGGAAATTCAAGTTAAATTCTTGGCTCCAGTACACATTGCCTGTGCAGAACATAACCTATAAATTCTGTCCTATTACTCCAGTTGTGATTGGTCTGGAGATAGTAAGATTTTCTCTGTCTGAAATATTGTTTTGTTTTGCTTTGGTTTTGTAATACCTTTTCGATATGAAACATTTCACTGCTTATCAGTAGGGCTTAAAAAGAAGCTGTGACTCCTTCTCTAGGGTCTTCAAATGCTATTGTAATGATATTAAATAGTACTAAGAACTGCCTCATGACACAAAAATCTTCCATTGAGACATCTTAAAAATATATCTTGAGTGCTGAAAGGGTTCTGTTACTAAGGTACAGTTAAGTTGTTGTTACATTGCAAAACACTAGTGCTATTTTTACTTTTTGTAGTAGGTATCAGAATAAAAATACCTCTAATTAAAAAAAAAATTATATATAAGATGTTGTAAAAATCTTTTTTCTGAAAAATTTTCTATTTTTTATAAAAAGTTTTGTTTAGATGCCCAAGTTTCTGCTCATATTGAACATTATAAAAATCTCAAAAAACCCCTCCAAAACATCCCATTGTCACTGCTATGTAAATGCTATGTAACTGCTCTGTGGATACCCTGTAGCATCACTGCAAAAAAATACCTGGTTTACATAAGAGGACTGCAGCCTCAGTTCTATAATGAATGAATGAGCTGCGTATTAGTCATGGGATAAATCTACCACATCTAGTGGTACCAACACATCTGATGCCTCTATTATGAAGCCTTGGGAGCGTCAAGTGATTGCTATCAGGACCAGAAAAAGCACTGCAGTGAAGGCCCTTACTCTGTACCTGACCAAAATTATCAGTTCTGCACAGTGACTTTGGTTTTAATTATTTGTGTGATGCCAGCTTGTCATGTTTTATTGGTTGTATGTTTTAATGATTTATAGCTTCACTGTAGCTCAGAAGAGGAGAAGAAAAGCTTTGTGGACATGTATTATGAAAATAAAATTTTACTCTTATTATAAATGCTGGTTGTGGTGGGTTGACCTTGGCTGGACTCCAGGTGCCTGCCAAACTGCCCTAACAGTCCTCTCCTCAGGAGCTCAGGAGACGGAGAAAATAAGATACAAAAAACCCTCGTGGGAAAAGATAAGGGCAGTTTAATACAGCAAAAGCAAGACTATGTGCAGAAGCAAAGGAAAACAAAAGATTTATTTTCTACTTCCCATCAGCAGGTGATGTCCAGTCCTTTTCTGGGAAGCAGGACTTCAGTACATGTAGCAGTTATTCCAGAAGACAAATGTCATAAATAATGAATCCCTCCTGCCTCCTGCTTTCTCTTAGCTTTCATGTCTGAGAAGATGTCATATAGACTACCTCTTTGGTGAGCTGTCCTGGCTATGTCCTGTGCCAAGATCTTTGTCATCCCCAGGGTACTGCTGGGGGTGAGAGTGAGGGTGGAATGTTGGGGAGATAGCGCTGGGGCTGTGCCAGCCCTGCTCAGCAGTAGACAAGCACTGGTGTGTTACCAACACCTTTCCAGCCACCAGCGCAGGGCACAGCACTGTGAGGGCTGCTGTGGGGAAAATGAGCTCCATCTCAGCCGGACCAAATGCCCTGGGACTTACACGTATTTGTCTGGGAGAAAAGAGCTCTTCAAAAGTGTTTTTGTTCTCTGTTTCCAGTCTTGATGGAAAAGTTGTGTTTTCAAGAAAAGAAGAGCTTTCTTTGTCATTCTCAGATTGCTGTATTATTAACATCACTGAATAGAGTAATTGACAGATGTGTATAAGTTTTGCTAAAATGATTAAAAGCTGTGGAAATCATAACCTGTCAGTGTTCCGTGGGAAACAAAGACCTTTCCCTCTGTTAAGGGACTCCGTAAAGGAATGTAATGAGTCACCTTTAAAATGACAGCTGTCACCCTTAGGATCTGAGCCTCAAAGTAAGTGCAAAAATATAAAGAAATTCATATAAACTGTCAATCAAAAATTTCCTTAATTTGTTATTATTTTGATCACCTCATTCTGGGCAGGGTGTGATAATTTGTAATTTGTCTGTGATCTCTAGTGTCTGGATTAGGTCCAAGTCAATAGGAAGACAGTTATGTTTAGCAATGTTATAGTTTGATAAAGCACTATATCCCTGCATATGTCTTGCACATTTTCTGTCACAGTCTTCACAATGAATAAAATTTTACTAGGATAGTGGCATGTGATAGCAGCACATTTGAAAATTACTTCTGAGTTATGGAAACCCAATAAAATGGAAACTGAGTGATGGAATTGAAGGATGTGGGGGGGGTTAGTACACTTTTATTTCACTTGCAAAGATGGTACACTCTACATGTACCCTTCCCCTTTTGTATTTAAGTTGTTTTAGTAGATGTAAGTGATTTGTCATTTCTTTGCTTGTACCATTTTTTCCTGCTTCTGATACATTTTCTGAACTAAGGCAGGTGGAGTCATAACATTTTCTGTGAAATAAAATGCAAATTCTCTTATGCTAATGGACCACTAAGAACAGAATTAGATTAAGCAGTGGTGGTAAATCAGCAATTATACTGCTTTTTTTTTTGTTAATAGCAAGATTCCAGAAGAAATAAAATTCAGTGCTAGTCACCACTAGAGGAGAAAGCCTAGGGCTGCTGATGTGCTTTACTGAATTTAGTATACATTTTACCACCACTCAGATGCAGTCTTTAAAACCAAGGATGCTGAGCAAAGTGCTTTGAGTCAGCTGGTAACACAGTATATTAATTACAGCTCATAATAACTTCCATTTTTACATAATTGTTGCATGGTTGTACATGTTATGCCAAATAAAATCCTCAGTCTTGACTAGTGATTATGATTAATATTTATGCTGCTGTTAAAAATGAGCATGCTTTTAGCTTCACTGATGCTGAAGATTTTCTGGATTATTTATAAAATGCAAGAAAAATAATAGCTAAAGAAATTCCCAAACTGAGCAAACAGGTGGTTCTTCAAATAGATTTTTATCTGGCTGCAAGAAAGCATTCTGTGCTAACAAACACAGGCATTGAACCAGGATTGGTCTTTCTCCAGACCTCCCTTCAAGGCTTGGAAGTGTCAACTAGCATTTGCTGGTATGCCTTATAAACACTCAGGATGAAGGAAACAAAGTGAATGAGGGGAGCTGGCATCCACTTACAAGAAGCTATGGGATTCAAGATTTGGCAGCTGCACCTGGTGGCTCCTTGCAGTTGCGTGTTGTCATTGCCCATAGAAGCTTGAAATTTTTCCAGGCAGGAGGTGATGTGAACATCACCTTAGACTACAGGAATTACTGGTTATCAGCAGAGCTGTCTCAGGTTTACATTCTTGATCCCACAGTAAGCTTGGCAAATCTCCATGAAAGCTTTTTGAATGAGAGTGCTTGATTCAGACGTCCTCAAATTGTTTGTACTTCTCCTACTGTTGCTGTAATATGATGGGCCCCTGACATTTCACCTCTGCTAAAGGGATAAGATGTAACAGGAGCTGGAAGTCTGCCTGAAGCATAGTATTCCTTTTCCTTCTCTATCTTGATTTCTACTGCCAGCCACATTAACACTGTAGCTGCGATGGTTTTATGATTAAGCAGTGCAGAGAAGGTTATTAATAAGTGCAGAAGTAGGAATCTTTTAAAAAGGATGATTCATTTGGAAATTAAAGAACTGACTGTGTTTGCTATCATTATACAGGCTTTACCTTGGTTTCTAAAACTTCCATTACCTTCTACTGTTTTAGTCCACTGGAACAAGTGCATTTAGAAAAGAAATGTGGCAGAATTATACTCATCAACAGTGTTAATCAACTGCATTGTGGAGAGAAAATTGTCTAAAAGCAAGGCTATATTTATCATTTTTCCTGGTGGGTTTTTTTTTTTGTTTGTTTTTTTTTTTTTTTTTTTGTTTTTGTTTTGGTTTTT
>VZTE01000894.1:1263737-1279277 GCA_013397775.1 Eulacestoma nigropectus | reverse complement strand
TTTTTTTTTTTTTTGTTTTGGTTTTGGTTTTGGTTTGTTTGTTTTTTTGGGTTTTTTTTTTGAGGGCAGAGGCTAGTTCTGGAGACTACTTTTCAAAAACTGTTACTTTTTCAAAAAGTGAGTTTTCTTTTCCTTTCAAAGGATTGCTGTGCCTTACTTTGGCATGTCCAAAAAGATGTACTAACAAAATCCGCCTTCTGTCCATATTGGTTACCTAAACGAGTCACCTAAACAGACTCTGCTAAGCTTGTGCTTAGCACTCATTGGAGTGCCAAGTGCCAGTGAGCTGGTATGTACCAGGAAGCTTGGTTCACTTACACTGGCCAAAGGAGGTGCAAAAATTATTATGGAAGCATAATTACCAAACTCTGGAGTCTCTTCCAGAAGAAGACAGCACAAAAGAAACCTAGAGTCTGAAGAGGACCCTTATTCTGGTTCTCTCCACTAGTACTACAGCCCTTAAACTGAGGCAAAGCCACAGTGCTTTTAAGAAGCTTATCTTTTGGGCAAAGATAAAGGCTTATTAACAGTTGCTAATCTCTGTTCTAAATCTCTTATAATACAATGGTACCGTAATGTTGTTAAAATAGTTTCACATGTATTCTTCTCTGTCGTATTTACTATATTCACATGGTATTATAAAAATCCTTATTAAATGATATGGCAGTGCTTATACTAATTTTGTTCTCAATTTAAAATTAGGCACAAGGGAATATAGAATCATTCCTATAGGCAATACATCTTCAAGCATAGAAACTCAGAGAGTATTCAGAGTAAATAAAATTTCTCATCTGGTCTAAGACAGTCCCTAAACATATACTCACAATGAAATATCATGACTTTAAACTGCATTATAGTGAGAGGACATAAAATGTATTAGTTATCCAGAATACATATATCAGATTATTTTTCCTCTTAATTTCAGTAAAAAAAAATCCAAGAAGAAATAATTTTCACTGAAGATGAAATGGCTGTATGCTTAGTTATCAAGAAAAAATTCTTATTTTGAGCTGACTAGTTTATTGCAATATTCCTAATAAGATCCCCCACTGAATTCACACTAGTGAATGAAAAATTTGTTCATAAAAATATAATTATTTTAATTGGAAAATAAACATATATTTTTAATATAGTTCAGCAGCTTTAATCAAATTTTAAACCAAAGAATTTTAAGAAATGAATCGAGGTCTTATCTACAAATATTATGATGAATATTTTTTATTATATGGTAAGAAGTGTGAAATATCTTTGAAGACAAATAAGAAATCTACTCTAAATTCTCTACATTAGATAAATTTTCAGTGTAAAGAATTTTAAATTGATATATAAAAAGAAAGAAGTGGTGTCTAATAGGGACACTTGTAGAAATCATTACAGCATGCATCATCATAATTGATGCCTGTTGTAAAAGGCTTAAAAAATATATCCATGGAGCATTTTCCCATAGACAGTAACAACAGAAAGAGATAAATGTCATTTTCTGATGATCAGACAAGTATGGTGTTTTTATTTCAGTGCTGATGCCAGCCTAGTGATCCATTTTTATCACTCTCAAATCAAACCATTGAAAAGACTTCTGTGTGTGATTGCCCTTAAAAAGGTAGAAAATGTACACATATTACAAAATGTAATTGCAAATTTGTTAAGGACTATTTCTTCTTGCAAACATTTCAGTACCACAACAGCAATCAATTGATTTCCAGATACAACTTCAGTGTTGTTTTTAACTTGGAAAACATTGAGAATTACTGGCTAACTGTTCCCTTAGTTCCCTGGTAGCAGTTCAGTAGGTGCAGTATAACAAAATTTCCATAGAGTTAGTGTTCAAAGTATTAAATAAAATATGTTTTCAGAAATGGAGTTTTCATTATTCCATTCCTCAGTAGGTCAAAATACGTATCTGCTGTCCAATCATCTATGTTTCAAGTTAGTCCTATACTATTAACTCTTACCAAGATAAATATCAGACTTTTTACAGACATTTTGGAGTCTTGCTCAAATCAAAGGTATTATCTCAAGCCTAAAGAACTTAAACCGGGGGGGAACCATGTCAGAACATCATTCTTTCATTACACTTTCAAAAACTAACAAGGACCCAACGTTTGACTAGTATGTATTTAGGAAAAAAAATCTTAAAAATATTAAAAATAATTTGTCTCCCAGATAGAGTAAAATGTTTCCCCAAAATTTGAACTAAATATTTTTGTGAGCCAGGCATTATTGGGAACCATCAACAATAAATAAACCAAGACGCTGTGCTCTATTCCCTGAATCATAACATATGCATTACAGAATATATATCTCACAAAATTCTGAGATGGCTCATTAATTCCCTGATCCATTTCTTCATGCGCTACTGAAACTAAGGTGACCTTTCACAAATCAAACTATGCATACAGCAGACACTTGTCCTTTCTACTGGAGAAATTTCATTTTTAAGGAAACATTACTAACTGAAGAAATAAGCTTTCAGCTGCATTCATGTCTTAGACTCAATAAAGGATAAGGATAGGGTATTTATCCCATGAGTGAACACCCTGAAGCAGTAATATGTGGTTGGCTTAAAGGAGATCTAAGAATCTCTGTTTGACAGACTGGCCACTTTCCAAATGAGAAATCAATGACTCTGTATTCTGGGTAAAGAAAAGCCAGGATGGTTTACGACTTGCTCTGCGTATACTGTGGATCCAGCCAAGCTCTGAATCACAGGCAGTTGAAGACAGTAAAAGTAACATCCCATGTCCATTGAGGTCATCAGCAGCATAAGGTACATTCTGTCAGGACTCTGCACAGACAGTGGATTGCTAGATTTTTGAAATCAGCTTGTAGAAAGACAAATATATGTAGCAGGAAAAAGGGGAGATAACACTGTTGGGTTTCAGTGCCTAGGATGGGCAGCTAACAAGATGCAGGTTGGTTTTGTTTCTGGCAAGGAGACTTGCAGAAAAAATGCAGTGGGTAAAAGGTAATTCTGTCTGCAGGAATAGCACTCACCTTCATAATACCTGTAGTATTCTGAACAAACTGAAATTCTATTTATCTGTCAAAAGCAATGCCTATATACTTAATTACTTTAAACAAACAAAAACCCAAACAAACAAAGTCAAAAACCCTAAAAAATCTGATGTACAGACTTTACACTATTTGGTATGTCATTGCTACAATCACATAGGAGCAGACAGAGAGGGCCACGCATTCTGAAGGATTGATCATAATGCTCAAAGACATCAAAACCCAACCAAACAAAAGAGGTTAATGAAAGTGTTAAATTAGAAGAACAAACTCAGAAAAACAGACATAGGACTTAGTAATATTTTTCACAGCAATTTGTCACATTGTTTACTGCAACATGAATAAAATTACTCACACTCTTAAGAAAGACACATTAAAAAAAAAGGGCATAAACCAATCCTTTGCATTTTTCAGGTTGTCCTTCTCCATTTGTTTACTCTCCTGTTGGGCTGGCAGTCTTTGAGAACTTACAGTCCCACCCCATTTACAATGTTTTTGGTGAACTCACACCAGTGTACTAAACCAAAATATCCTTTATTCAGCTCCATGTTTCTATGAGCAAGTAACAGCCTGTAGGGATTTGGTGCATCAGCTGCTTAAAAGATAAACCTACCCAGCTTGATGAAAACTCTTCGCCACTTTCCTATTGAGAGAAAACGGTTACACATTTCTAATAAATGAAGCAGGAACTGTCATTTTTTTGGCAAACCGATAACTAGCTGTAACAGCCGCATTGCCACAAGTTGCTTTTCCAAAGTAATTACCATCAGGCTCCCTGTGGTATGCAGTGTTTAACACATTTCTTCTGTGTTAATGAATGCAAAAGCAGGCAACACCACTATTAGTAATCGCTTTTTATTCGTAGTCCTCATTTTCCAGATAGGTCACATTAAACACAGCCATTAAACAATAGCGGTTGAGAAAATCCATACAATGTATGCTGCTTTTGTTTGGTTTTTTTGTGTCACTCACCAGTCATTGGTGCAACTTTGAGCCGTATGGGGAGACAGGGGCTGATAAATGAGAATGCCAACCTGTATCACAATTGGGCCAGAGAAGTCAAAACCTTAATCAGATTTCATTCAATTACACTTCAAGTCAACAAATCTTGATAGCCAAAACTCCCATTTAAATTAATGCAATAATAATTGCTGCCTGATGTCAAAAGAAAGCAATTAAACAATGAGTGGGTGTATGTTATGCTAGACCAGACTCCTCCTTGACCTCAGTAATTTCCCTTCCATTTGACAGCAAGCAACATAAAAGCTTGTTTGAATGGTGTATCTTGCTCCACTATGAACAAAGTTTGACTTCTAGGGGTAACTTGGATTAGGAAACCTCTATTCTTGGCAAATCACAGTTCAGGAGAATCTGTTTCCTCACAGATGTGCCAATTTAAAAAAAAAAGTAAAAAAAAAAAGGTCTGATTTTGAGTTCTGATTTGATTGGCCAATTGTATAAGGAACTCCCAGTTGCTGGCTTTTGTTAATTAAAAAAAGATACGAATGCCTTATTCACTATTCACAGTGTACAGTAAAAATTTATTAGTTGCTTAACTTGCCTCCCTTAACTCCAGCTTTCCTTTTATAATCTTGTGGCAGATATTTCCTTTCAGACTTATAAAGCATGTGTGTAAAAAATGGGAGAAATAACTCATAAACTTTATCTTTCGTTGCTGCCTCTTTCTGCAATAGTGATAGTAGAGATACCATGGAGAAAGGACACTTTAAATTCTTTTGTGTGCAGTATGTCCTTTACACACAATCATGTTAATTTTGACTGAACCAGCAAAACTCACATTATATAAGCTCTGCTGGTTTATTGATTTATTATGTATCCATTCTAAATTGTGAAATAAGTTTTTTAACCTGGGATATTCTTATACTGGGAAGCAGTATGCCAGAGTTCTACAAAACAAGGCAGTTGAAAGACAAATTAAAGAAAAGCGAGATTACCTAAACTCTTCTATAAAGCTGTGAGTCATGAATTCTGAATTACCTCAGAGTGGTAAATAATCACTACTAAATACAGATAATGTGTTAAACAGCTAAAGCTAGTAAATCACTAGTGACAGAGAGCCTTAAGGTAAATTCCTCTTACATTGGCACAGCCCTTTCTCAGAATGTTGTGGTTTTATGTCTTCAGAAACATACAATGAATTGTACAATTGGTTACTCAGTGTTAAAATCATTTATAAAATACACAAATCTCCATCACTTGACTGCATTTACATAGTGGCTTAGATTTTGCTGAATAATGGATCTCACTGGCAGAGCTAAAGACTTGGTGCACAGACACTGAAGTGATGGGCACCACGGAAATACGTAGAAAAGACTGATCAAACAATAAGAAATCCTCTCCACTATGGAATTTCAAGCTATCAAGCTATCAAGCAAAACCAATCTCGGGTCTCCTGGCCAAAAAAAAAAAAAAAAAATTATATAACACAGACAACACCACATTTTAGATACATAAATTGTCCAAAACATGGAGAGTAGCTTGATAAGACATGTACAAGATCCTTCCTTTTGCATGTAATTGTAGACTTTTTTTAACAGGAGCTAAAAGCAAACTGTCAGAATTGGTGTCTCCCAAAGACAATTCACTGTAGGACTGACTGGCTAAAATCACCATTTAAATGCAATCCCAAAACCAAAATAGGCTGTTGGGTCAACTTTTTTTCTTAAACTGATAAAAAATTATGGCTTGTGGTATTTCAGATTGCCAACCCCTTTTATAAATGCTTTTATAGTACAGATTAAATTTAAGAAACTAAATACATATTTTTTAAACAATGTGCCATAGTGGTATTTCCAGCAGAGTATCTGAAATATATAAGGGACAAATCCTGAGCTAAATATTTTATTCTTCTGCATTTTCTTGTACTGTGGAAGTTCACTTGTTCTTTTCTAAGTTTCATCTGAAAGTAATTTTGAATTTTTCAAATGCAATAAAAACACTCTTAGGAAACTATAATAAAAAGTAGAAACTATATCCCAAGTTATTCTAAGTTATTCTGTAAATATTATTCAGATCAAGTGAAAACCTGACTAAAAACACCCCCTAGAATAAGTAGTATTTATCTAGAACTGCAGTAAGCAATTGCACATTCAAAAGAATCAGATAAAATACTGCTCATGCCACACTGGCATTGGCATATTTTTCAGCTCTATAAACTTAATACCGAAACTTTGAAAATGGTGGCATCTCTGAAGAAGTCAATCAAATATCCTACATTGAACAGACTGGCTGCAAGTGTTGGGAAAAAAACCCAAAGAGGTTCCAGATGTTGTTTCGAGTGTAATTTTTGTTATTAAACATGGGTTTGCAATTGAAGCTTCTACAAGGACTTGCACATAACCATGACTGATGGATGTATTTGTAGGCTGTTCAGTTAGCTCCATCAGCTCACTCAAACACATTTTGAACAGATTATGTACTGCAGTACTTCGTAGACCATACATTAAACAAGAGACTTTGCTCTGAGGCGCTGCTTCCCATATTCCATGGGGAAAAGGAAGCAGGAAAAAACAAAACTCATAGAGTTCGACAGCTACTGAGGCAACACTTGCCATTTACAATATAAGCCCAAATATTTTTGCAACACAACTATATATTAATTTAATAAAATACACAATATAGCTCTTATACACTCAACAATTTGGCTCATATGCACTGAATCTGCAATAAATCAATAAAAATATGTCATTTGATGTAAACACACTGAATCTTCTTACATTTGCACATTTAAATGACCATGTGATTTTTGTGGATGTCTGACATTTTCACTTTCCTGAGCTATTTTAGTGTCCACAAATGAATAAAAAAGTGTTAATAATGTTAATTTCTTTTCTCTATTACCCTTAAGGTAACTCTTTTTTTCCCAAACTTTATTTTACGTAATTTTCTTTTTTTTTAAAACTTACCACTGACTATTTATAGCTTTGTTGGACACTAAAATGCTAAATAGATATTAAAATCTTCTTTTTTTTTGTTTTATCAAGTGAATTAGCTTATGTGTGTGCAGGACAAGATGGACTATATCATTTTACATTTAACCTTAATATGATATGTAGTGTTTCATTAATGATGAGGATATGTTTTCTTGAATAATGATCTGGAATGGTTCTTTTTGTTTTATTATTCTTTTTTTTTTCTTTTTTCATATTTGTGGCAGATAACTTTGTACATAAATGTTTACCACAAATGAATGTTAATGTTTGGTGTCACTTGGACTACTACAAGAACTCTTTATAGGACTTTCAGTAGAAGCCTGTGGTGGCTGCTGGAAATTCACCACAGATCAGCATTATTCAACCCTGTTTTTCTTGGGGTTTATACGTAAACAGTAAAGTCAGCATCAGCTATTGAGGACAGTCTTAAAGTATCAGACGTATTTCCATTCCATCTTTCTCACACCTTCCTATCAGATTGTCAAAATGGCACTGTCTTTCCTTCTTTCATTTTGTTCTTGGTGTACTTGACTCTGTCCTAATGAAAGTTTAGTCAAAATGAAACCAGTGTTATCTGTCAAAAAGAAAGAGCAGTGAAAAGAACATACTTGTGGGCACTTCAGATGTTCACTAAAAGCCTTAAAGCAGCATTGGTCTTCCTTCATTCCTGTAATTCTGTTACAACCAGGGAATTTATTTATTTATTTACTTTCAATCAGCAGAAGAGAAATGCAACTGCCAGCCTGTCCTTATTTTCCCCCTCACTTTCTGATGGCCACAGGGTCGCTTCCCCGACAGTCCTGCAAGAGCTTGTCTATTTCTCTCACAACTTCCTCGGCATCCACCGACTCCCTGCCTAGATCCCGGGCTGAACGGTCTAACTGCTCCAGAACAGAGTCCATCTCAGTTGAGTCTCGGCTCACTCGGGAATGCACGTCTGCAAAGGCCCTAGCCATCTGATCTGATGCAATGAAGGAAGCGTCCTTTGACTGTTTACTGGGCGATAGATACTGACTGTCAGTTGACAAGTACTGGCTGCTTGGTTCAGCCAAGGCTCCTGATTTCACTTCACAACCATCCAGTGGTCCTTTTGTTGAGGTGCAAGGCTCAATGCATGTCTTGGTTGGGCTGCTCGATGCTGAGGGAACCTCCTGAAGCAGAGGACTCAGGGCACGTTTGGCTTTTAAGTAAGGTTTAACATTGGCAATGAGAATAGTGTGCTCTCTCTTGTCTTTCCCAAATGTACAAAAAGTCTTTTTCCCAGTGGGATTCACAGTTTCGTATGTCTCAGTCTCAACATTAGCTTCAACTGTGGGTACAAAGAGATTTGTGCGATAATCTGCATTCTCAGCCTGACTGGCTGCAGGGAACTGTGGCATCCAACACCTGTCAGAATGACCAAGCACTCTGCATTCATCTGTGCAGTTAACACATTCTTCTTGTTCTGCAAAACAAAGGAGAAAGAGAAAAAACTCTAATTATAAGTGGATTTATTTAGACTAATGGATAGGCTATGATCATCACGTGATGGGCTTACTTGACATCTGGTTTCTTAATTATGGAGAAAAAGAAGAAGCTATAATTAAAATATTTCAGAAGGTTTGCATAAACTTGTTAGTTGAGAAAATAGATTTAACTCTGTTCTCCACATATTAAAGCATTCACACAGCCCAATGGAAATATAAAGGGGTCATTAGAGAATCATTCTCAGTGGAATTGAGCTTCATCTGTAAACTAATCTGCTGTAGAAATCTTTTAGGCTTTGTTCTGTAAAACTCACACTAAAAAGAATGAACAGTACTTAGGGAACTCAAAAGGAATTATAAGGATTAATTTTTCAAATCAAATAACTGAGCAGTGACTGCCTTTCTGGAAATACAAACACTTCATAAAAATCAGCAAGCTGTTTTTTCTTTTTTTGTCACATCCATTTCATTTGTAATTGTTATATTGTGTGACAGTCACAAAATAAAAAGGCTTTCCTAAAAAGCCTACTTTTCCTGCTGAGAACAGAAAACTAGAATCTTCCATCACTATGCATTAAATATAAGCCTGTCAAAAAGTGCATATTGCAATTTTATCAGACATGAGTATGGATCATGTAATCAGTTTTCCCCTTTTTTGTTTTGGTGCATGTAAGTGAAAATGGATTTGCTGAATACATACAATTTGGAAGAATGACAAACCGTGACACACTATTTGAACTGATGATGTTTTCAGATAGGATTTCTGTATCCTTATTTCTTTCAAAGAGTGTAATTAGATGAGATTCCTCTGCTACACTTTTAAAACATAAGTTTTAATACTTCCTGTTATGCAATCCAAAGAAAACTTTCTGTTTTAAAAACGTTGGCTTGTGTGTCATTTACGTTTAATAGGTTACATTTGGGCCAATATTTACTCTCTTGTAATTGTACTCACAACTCTAACTAAATATCAGGGATAAGAAAAATAATAAATAAATAAATCCTATTATCATCTCTAGGTTTCAGTTAACTATACATTGATATGCAGGCATTAATCATTTTTCTTTCACAAAATGGGCAGATGGGTTCCATACTCATTTTGTTTGAGGAATTTAGTATTTAAAAAATGCCTGGAATTCCAGTTAGAAAAAAACTGTTAGTATACCTTTAAATATAAGGATGAAACACACATAGAGGAACATGCAAAACAAGTCTTCAGAAAAGCAGAACAAATATGTTGACACAAAAGTTGGGAAGAATTTAAGCAATCATCATCTTTCTAAATTAGAAAACAAATTCCTACTAATCTTATATCACTACTTGATTAATGGGTGATTGTACTGCAGAAACATGAGAAAAGAAACACCAAAGGTGCTATAAGAATCCAAAAGTGTAAGCAGTTTTTCTCATTTCTATAAAGATATGAATAAATAGGACTTAAACTAAAATTGTATTATGTCACAGTGATATCAAACTGGGATAATTTGCTCAGAACTGATATTTGTTAATGATACAGTTGTGTGAAAAAGTGTCATTCTGTATACGTGATTCCTTCCTTGAAGACTTTAAAATCTAAGTCTGGTGTAAGCCCTGAAAAAATACCAAAAGCAAGAGAGAATTAGGTACAGGGACAGCAAAACAAAGTGATTGTTGAGGAAATGATGTAACATAAAGACTTTAAACATGAAGTTCACAGAGGTGAGTCAGCCTCAGCTGTGTACCTGCTGAAATCATGGAACCGATCTTCCTGGAAGATGTATCAAAACATATGGAAGATGGGGAGGTGATTAGACACAGGCAACAAGGCTTCACTGAGGGCAGATTGTGTCTGACTAGTATGGTGGCTTTCTACAATGGAGTGACTACATCAGTGGACAAGGCAAAGTCTTTTGTCAGGCCTTTGATATGGTCAAATATTGATATGGCCACAATATTCTTGGTGCTAAATTGGAGGCTGATGGATTTGATGATGGACTGTCAGATCAATACGGTACTGGCTGGATGGTCACATGCAAAGAGTTGCAGTCAATGTCGAAGTGGAAACCAATAATGAGAGGTGTCCCTCCAGGGTCCACATTGGGACCAACATTATTTATTATCTGCATTAATGAGATAGACAATGGGACTGAGTGCACCCTTGCATCACAACAGGCTGAGTGGTGCATCTGATTCACTGGAGGGAAGGGATGCCATCCAGAGGGACTGTGACAGGCTTGAGAAGTGGGGGCCAGATGAACATCATGAAGTTCAAGAAGTTCAAGTGCAAGGCCCTGCACCTGGGTTGGAGAATTCACCAGTACCAACACAGACTGGGGGATGGATGGATTGAGAGCAAACCTGTTGAGAAGGGCTGGGGATACCAGTGGATGAAAAGTTGGACATGAGCCAGCAGTGTGTTCTCACAGCCCAGACAACCAATTGTGTCCTGGGATGCATAAACTGAAAGAAAGCAGATTTAGACTGTACATGAGGTAGAAGCTCTTTGATTTGAGAGTAGTGAGACACTGGAACAGATTTCCCAGGTAAATTGTGGATGTCTCATCGCTGTAAGATTTCAAGGTCGGACAGGACCTTGAGAAACCTGATCTAGTGATGGACATTCCTGCTCATGGTAGGTATTTCAAGGTCCTTTCTGACCCAATACATTCAATTATTCTAAGATCTCCAAGGAAAACTAATCTACATGCTGGTTTTAGTATACAAAGAAAATTAAAATTACCAGGATGAAAAGCAGGAGTAAAATAACCCCAACCTTGGTATTGTAACACAGTGACAAAACTGAAAAGAATTTAAGGAAGAAATTTAAGTTTTTTTGTGTTTGATTTTACTTCACTTGCATGAGATGGCATTGGTATGCATAACTGCAGAGACAACACGTGTGGAAATTGCTTAATGAAATGGCAACCGTACAAATGAAGGACATAGCTATACACCTCATTCCACCCATTAGTTCACCTCCACTAAAGTTCTCTGTATCTAGTTTTCCAGAGTTTCTACAGCATCAAACAGCTGCTGCTTAAAACAATCAAGTGAAACTGCTGCTCTCTCTCCCTCTAAAAAAAAAAAAAATCCCCAAACAACCAAACAACCTCCTCCTCCTCCAAAGAAACCCTCCTAGAAACACAAAACTCCACAAAACAAACCAAATCAATATATTTTTAAAAACACTCTCTTCTTCCTGATCCTTCAGGGTAGATTTGTGGCAAGCTCAGCCTCTAGCTTTAAAAGTGGACTTACAGAAATAGGAGAAATAGATGTTTTCTTTAGGATTTTCCTTAACAATATCTCAAGTTATTTTTCTCTTACATGGAATTCCTGACAATGCTGAGTAAAAGCTTTTTGGCACTTTTAAAGGTTTCCCTAAACAACTAATCAGCTTTCCAACTAACTTTTATGTTGTAAGCTTAACTATCCTTTGCATGAATATTTGTAAACAATTTTGTTGCTTTATAGCAAAAGACAAAAAAATAAAACCGTTCTGCATGTTAGCTACCATAAAAAGCTCAGAACTGCACTATCAATGGACCGGTACTTTTCTCTGCTCCTCTCTTTTCAATTACTCTATCAAAGCAAGATCCCTATTTCCTCCTTCCTTAGTCACATAAAAATAACCCAAACATTACAGTCTATTGCATTATACCACAAAAAGGCCATCACTAGAAGGGAAACTCTTTCTGTCTTTCAGGTAGTAGTTCTATGTCATACTATCTTAAAATTTATTAAATATATATTCATATATGTCTATATACAATTCTTTGCTATCTACATTGACATTATATATATGTATAATATATATGAAATATAGAACAGGGAAATTCTATTTTGACACTGACTCTTTTTCTAAAACTCGAATGAACAGTATTTCTTTAAAAAAAAAAATTTCCCTAATCTAAGATTGAAACGAACAAACTCAAGATGAAAGGTAAAGATCAGAGAAGTTCTCAGGCACTGGAAGTAAGTATTGTGAACTTATTCAGTAGGTATTCAGTACTGTGCGAAAAACTATGCTTTGAGATTTTCAACACTCGTTAGGTTAATTTATTGCAACCAAATTATGTTTGAAGATTTCTGTTTTTAGCTCTCACACACGTGCATACACAAACACTGCTGTGAGGAGGGGCCTTACACAGTGTTTAGGTTATTCATCACTGCCAACAAAAATACAAATTTTGCTGGCAATCTCTAGGTAAAAGAGATATATATAGCGTATATATGTTATGTATATATTGCATACTGTATCCTTTTTCCCCTTCTAGTTTCCTGTATTTGTTAAAGCAATTTTTGTACTTGCATTCCAACTCCCTGTACTGACTAACTTCCCATTTCTGCTCCCTGGACATCGTAGCAGCGACTCAATTAAATATGAACCCAAAAAAGAACAAAAAAAGTACTGAATGTCCTTGAATTGAAACCCACCTGCATTGCACGAGCTTTGGTGCTCTGAAAATCTCTGTCTTTTCATTTCACTCTTTTATGTCACATCATAGGGAACAGATTTTGAGTATTGATTATCATACATTATAAGCTGCTTGTCTCACCATTAGCCTGTAATTTTGACTGCTACAGCTAGTACACAGTGAAGAAAATCGAACAGGGACTTTTGTACTAGTAGCAGAAACTACAAACACGCAGTGAACTGTCACCACCAAGGGCCAAATTAGTACATATGAGAAAATAGAATCAATGTAAAGGTAAATATATAAATATATATATGTAAAATAGGTCATATGCTGTGCTGCACAGCAAGATGTGCTGGTAGAGTGATATGCACCATCAGTCTTTATCTCTGTGCTTGTCTCCCTCCTGTTGAAAATAAACCCTTAACAGTGCATGTGTGTACAATAAACAGAAGCAGTCTAGAGGTTTTCCTAACTCTCTGGAGCTTTAAGGGTAAACAGTCAGAAGTGCTTCATGCACTTAGGGGAGAACATACACTAAAATAGAACTGCTAAATTATCAGCTGTAGAAAGGAAAGGAAACAAGATATCTGTAAACAACAGTCGCCTGGATAGGAAACGTATTATGGACGGAAATTTAAAGATGGTGTAGGATGAAAGTTATATTGGCAACATATAAAATGCAAAGCAAGGTATGTATTTTGGTGCAGCAGAAGACATCTTACGTATTTTATTCTGTTACCAGAGGAGCTGTATTTTACATCATTCTTTCAATAGCAAGCTAAAACAAAAAGATTCTTTTATTGTGGTATCTAAAATTTCTTGCACTTTTTTTATAAATATTGTGAACAGAATTAATTATGGGTACTGATTTCACCCTAAATATATTGCACTGTGAAGTTAATTAATCAATGCTTTAGATAGCTGGCTCCTTTCAAAGCCTAAAACAGCGATAACTTATTTTGACTCACTAATTATATGAAATTTGCATAATGATAACAAAGACACTCAAGAATTATTATTTTTTTAAATGGTGACTCAGAGTGGACAAATCAAGTCAATAAATAAAATATTTTTTACAATTTAACTGGACCCTAATTATTTAAATTATACATACATGCAAAGCAGAAAAACAAATGTAAGGTAAACATCAGCATGCAAACATTTCCAAGAAATATTTTATGTACTATGTTTATAGGAAGAAGAACACTATAGTCTGTATTGAAGTACTCCATACAATTTAATACTAATTTAATTCCCATATATGTGAAATCAGACTATAAATATATGTATATACACATACACATATATGCTTTTATGCATATTTATGTAAATAAATGAATCTAGGCATATTTAAAGTCTGATTTCCCCTGTACACAAGCCTGGATATATAACTAGGCATAGACTTTGACCTACACCTGGACCAATGCCATCCTATTCTTCACAAAACCTGTAAATTACTTTATCAAATTGTATTTGGAATTAAACAAAGCAGACAGAGTTGGGATCATTATAATTTGCAAGATTTGAACGGATAAATAGTCATTCAAGTGCATTCTTTTCTAAGACCTTCTTACAAAATATTTAAAAATGTAGCTTTTTATTGCCATTTGACCACTGATAAAGACTAAATAAGAATATGGCTAGATAAGTACATGAATAACACTAAATATTTTAAAGTGTTAGTAGCTTCTGTTATTTTTCATTGTCCTAGGAAAGCCTGTCTTTCAGATATCCTTTTTTCTCTTTCAAGGGGGGATGTCTAGTTTTAGTATTGAATAAACACTTTCTTCTAACTGACTATTTTTTAAATTCCTTTCTATAAATATGGAAGCTAAAAATAAGCATTAATTTTCAGGGATGGTTCAGAGGTTGATTCAATTGACTGGAATGACTGTCAACTAACAGGTCCAGATAAAAAATAAATCAGAGGACCCATTTTAAAATGTATGCCACCTTCTTTTTGAAAACATGCAGTTTCACAAAACCTTCACTCTTTCAATGCTCCATTCTTCATTGCATTACAGAGAATAGTAAAGCCCATCTTTGATGACCCTTTTTTCACATGACAAAGAAAACGATCTGCCTATGAATGCATACACAGAGTTCACACTGACTTGTCTAGGAGATTGATTCCTTTCACTCTTGTTATTGTGAATTTGTGTTCATTATTGAAAATATTTCCATTTAAAATTAACTCAGTAATGAAACAAGGCGTAAAATTCTCCGCAGGTTATATTTCTCTGGTCTGGTCACAAACACACTATTCTTTACTGTGAGGGTGGTGAGGCACTGGAACAGGTTGCCCCATTCCTGGAAGTGTCCAAGGTCAGACTGGATAGGGCTTTGAGCAACCTGGTTTAGTGGAAGGTGTCCCTGCCCATGACAGGGCAGTTGGAATGAGATGATCTTTAAGATCCCTTCCAACCCAAACTATTCTATAATTCTATGTAAAAAACCTCCACCAACACCAGTACTTGCTTTAGACTAATAAAATAACGTTATGCTTCATATTTTTAATACCTTAAATAGATATGAAAGATCTCTATTTTCTGTACATATGTGTAAGCAGATGGACAATAAATGCCACATAATATCTAACAGAGAATGCAATTAACTCTGCTTTTCAGAACTTCAGTAGTTCCTAAAATATGACCAGAAAACCTCCCAGAATTTACATGAAATGGTGGCTCTCTCTTTCTTTTTTTTTTT
>VZTE01000894.1:1186541-1263709 GCA_013397775.1 Eulacestoma nigropectus | reverse complement strand
TTTTTTTTTTTTTTTTTTTTTTTTTTTTTAATTTGAGACAGGCAATTGCCTTTACTAAAAAACTGGAAAGACTATAAGTAGATATTTATTACAGGAGAAAAATAATGTGTGTTTTGGCATGTCCTAAACACCGGGTCTATATGACATTTCTATTGAGAACAATCAGCTAAAGCACTACTTCTGTGGTTGGATTTCTGTTTAATTACAATTGATTTTGACATAAATGAGCAGAGGTAAACAAATACTTCTATACTTCTCTTGCTGTTATTAAACAGAGCTGTCTCCTATCTGAGTATTTATATTGGCTTGTCTGTTTAAAGGCTCCTTTCAGGCAGGCAAAGCAATTATGTAGCTCAGATTAGCAAAATGACTGGCAGTAAAATGAGAGCGGACTGCCACATTTTTAAACCTCTTGGATCTCATGTTTTTCTCCCAATATTATAAATATAATTTTCTGAGTTCTATGATCCTTATCCAGTTTCCCACAGGTGATGTTGGGTTTTTGTTTGGTTGGTTTTTTTTGCTTGTTTTCTGGACACAGGATAAAGACATACATGTTTTATATATGTTTTATGTTTTGCTTTGTTTTTACAACATGAAACACTCCAAAAGCCATAAAAATATGATGGCCTATGGATTTAATTCTGGTTCACATTTGTCCCAGACAATAAATATTGGAGGACTATTTCAGGATTACAGGGAGCACTATGTAAAATTTAAAACATTTCTTACAGAAGTATGCTTTAATTAAATGCTTACAATTTAATGAAAATCACATATTTTTATTTAAAAACAATATAAGAGAAAGAAAATATTTGTATTACCTGAAAATTTTCCATCCTCACAGCGGGCTGGTCCACAGATCCCAACAATGGGTCTTTGGCCTCTGCCTTGCTGTTCTGGAGGCAAATCAGACCTGTGAGTCACAGACAGGGATAGGCTCTGCTTCCAAAAATTCACAATGTCAAAACTTCTGCAGCAGAAAAACAGCTTCTACCTGTTGCCCACACACAGCTCATGGCCATTGAATTTTTTCACTATTTTTATGAATGGTAAAAACCCACACGTTTATATTTGGCAGTAAACTGAAAATGTCTAACTAGTAAAAAGCATGTTTCATTTCTTCCTATTACAGGAGAAAGAGAAGGATAGACACCCAGTCTTGATTTCCAGTGTTTGCCTATAAGCTGACTGGCCCTGACCTAATTTGTCAGTTAAAAGCAGTGAAAAGACCATACAACAGCCATGAAATAGTCGTTTTGGTCTCTTCCCCATCCCACACAAAAAAGTCTTCCTAGCCCAGGACTGCAGGGAGCAAATGTACAAAGGCTAGATGTGCCAGCCCTGCACTTAGCTGAGAAGGTACTAGGAAACCTTAGCAATACGACACATTGATAGTTTTAAACTGTAAATCTTTGTTGTAGAGCCCTAAAGCTGTTTCCTGAGTAAGAAGGATAACTAAACTGCAGTAATTAACAGATGAGAACAGCCTCGTGGATCTGTTAGAAAGCACATTTTTAATATAGCACACTTTCACTCTTGATCAAAGCAGTACCAAAGATGTTACAATGGGATTGTTCCAGCACCAGCATCTATAAATGCAATGACTCTTAAATTTGAAACCTAACTGAATTTGTGTAATCATTTGCACAGTTTGCATGATATTCACATTCTTTTTACTAACTTTATTGTGAGCTAGTCATAATTACAGTATCAATGATTTCCATATCTAATTTGCAGCATTTAGTAAATGCTACATATTGTAGTGTGGCAGTGTTTAGTAATCTAGTCATTAACCAAGATCATTGTGAGCCATCCTATACAAATATTAACAGATTGTATAGTTAGAGACAAAAGGTAACAAGTGATTATGACAAACAAAAGCAATGAATGGGAAGGAAAGACAACATTAATGAAAATATAATCACGCTGTTGACATTTCCTGAAAATACCAATTTAAAAGCTCCATAATTTAAAGGAGCTATTCCCGTCTGTCACACCATCAAACCACCAACGATGAGCTATATGTTACACCACTGAACTTTCCTTACTAGTTGCCAACTCTCTCAGTACACAAATCTTTAATTAGAAGGCACCAAGCTTTTCGCTTTGCAAGCTTGCCTCAAATTTGGATATGACAACTTGTTTACAGATATTGACTGAGGAGGGTGCCACTGAGGAGAGAGACATGACAGGCTTCTGAAGAAATCTTTATGTTCTTTTGGTGTTTACATCCTGACTGTAGGTAGACTCTGCTGAATAGAAGTCTGTCAGCTTCTGTGTAGGAGCCTGGTTTTGCCCAAAACAGAATCAATGCAGTAACGCTCTTCAAATGCTGTTTTCCTTTGCAAAGTCTCATAAAAATAATTACAGAGGCTACATGGATGCTGAACCATTCAAAATCTGGTCACTTTGGTGAAAGAGTGTTTTCTTTCACATTCCTGCCAGTACACCTGGAATTTACATTAAAAATCTCCTTTAACATCCATAATGAGACCATGACTGTTTTATACTGGTGGATGGAAAAGCTACTGAGTATCATCCTCTGCTACAAAAGGTTGATGTCCTAAGTGAGTCATATACTTTGGACTTCATGGAAGGTACAATGCATCTGACAGAACAGAAGGAAGAACACTTTTCATGATGCTGCTCTCAGAAAAACTTTAGGTTGTCTAGACATCTTAAGGAGCTCTCACTTGGACATAGAGAAATTATTTAAGAGCTTCATATAGAGTTTTCACCATGCTAAGTAACATATTCATTATTGTATTATTAGATGGTCCCTTAGACTATTATTTAGGAGATTGCTGGTGTGTTATTACCACCTTCGAACGAGATTTGCGGAATGAGATTACCCTTGTTCCGATTTGGAATCCACTCTTCCAATATGAAGAACCCACATTCTCTTAGCAATTTAAGCTTCATAATGCTATCCTACTTAACTTTCTGCCTGAATAGTGCTCCAATTAGATCAATCAGAAAGGATAATTAAGGCTGCTTTTTCAAATATGACTCTCTAAATATAACTAGTTTGGCGAAGAGAATCATACGTGTAAACAGATTCAACACCGCATCTTCAGATTCTCCATGAACAGTGAATTAATTTCGGAAAGACACATACTGAAGATGCCTTCAGAATATTCATATCTTCCTTTTCCCAGATCCTTCATCAAGAACTCTAAGCTACAGATCACCTTCTTGCATTTCAAGGATTGAGGAGATTATAGATATTAACACCACTAATACAGAAAAATCTCTCCTACTAGTTACATTTATGTGCAGCAGTTCAGCTGCTCAACTGAGAGTCACCTCTTTACTTGTCATCTTTTCATTTGTTATAGCTTCAATTTCTGAACCGATGTCAGAATACTCTGATGCGACAACAGATAGCTTTAGGAAAAATTGCCAATTTGGGAACTATTTCCAAAGATGTTGTCACTATGCGTTCTTTGTTTTCACTAATATCTTCACTTTTTAAGCCTGCTAACTATTGGAAGCTATTTTTCTGGTGTCTAGCAAGCTCTAATCTGAGCCATGTTCTTATAAAAAGTGTATTTTAGTCTTGGAGATAGACTTAAAAGCTAATTACAAACACCATCGCCAAGTAAGATGCAGTCAGGGTAATTTCTGTTAGCTGTGCCCTCAGCTTACTTATCTGAACACCCTACAAAGGCAATCAGCAGCGAAGCATTAGATAAGTTAAACACTGTTCTGGTAAAGCAAGAAAAAGATGCAGCTGCTAAAGTTAAAGCTGCAGAAGGATTCAGAATAAGCCAGTTAGCATCAATCCATTGACATCCTTTAAGAAAATCTTTACTCTGTAGAGGTGATGAAGATACTACACCCCTAGAAATGGGGAAGACATGCTATAAAACACAGTAAAACCTATTCTAAATATGGATCATTGGCAACATTCTCAGGGTATTTAAAGCAATCTTTTCATTTACTGAAACTTATCACTATAATATTTACTTGAATTAGGGTTTCGTGTATGCTTTCCAACATGACTTGATTTTAATGGGTCCCACTCCTCCCAGGCTTATTGTTGTATTGTAAAAAAATGGCAAGAGACTTGTATAGTTATTATTAGCTTGAATTCTGAGTATCACAGATAATGGAAAGCAGAGAAATCTGAACCCAAATATCTACTGCATGGTTCTTCAAAAACAGCCTCTGGGTCTCCTAATAAAAATGTAGCTTTGCTTTGTTTTTCTTTAAGAAGAAGAATTGCTTTAATTCCCAAGGAGACAAAAATAAAGCACTATATCCGAAAGTAAGGCTCAACGTGACCTTGAACAAACTCTGTAAGGAATTAAGGTAAGAAAAAATTGTCTTATGGGAAAAAGAATCAAACTTTTTGTTGTTGTTTTGTGTCCACCTGTTACACAGGTGCCTGTGCTCAGGCACGGTATATATACCACTTCTCAGGTACCTAAGAAACAGTCTAGCAGAGCTCTAAACTTATTTGTAAGCTCTCAAGTGACTCTCTGCATTTCCAGCTGAAGATGGATACAAGGCAGCTAATTTGCTACCACCAAGGGAAAATGTTATAACATAAAAACATTCCCTCCCTTAGCTTCAAAACTGTCGAGTGCCTAGGGAGCCCGACTATTTGTAGAGCTGATACTGTGCATATGCTTCCTCTGTAACTGTTACATGCATACATCTGGCATCTGTCTCTGTGTTAAACAGACTTAATTGTCCCTAGTATTACTATGTAGAAACCCTCTAACCTAGATGGGTAATGTGAAAGAAATAAATGAAAAGATTGATGCGATTTTTTTTTTCTTTTTTGTGGCATTGTTTTTTGCGTTATTGGCAAGATATGCAATGAGCTCTGTACTACGGCTATAATAAAAATATTTTAGCTGTGCCTTCTGTGTAACTTTAGACAGAGATTATGTTCTTCTCTTAGCATGACATTGGTACTTTGTAGTCTTTTAATCAAATGGGGTTGTTTTAGCTGGAACTCTTTTTTTTCCATTTATTCTTTTATTTTTTCCTTTCTTGATTGTTTAGGACCCCTCTTTTATCCACATCAGACTTCAGAGCTTTTAATCATTTGCTAGACATAGCTGGACTGATTCTGAAGATATATAATTTCTTTTTTTTTAGGTGTTATTAGGGGGACTCTACATGTTAGCACGTTATTCAGCTCACTTGCCAGCAAAGTCAAGACTGAGGCAAAGCACTTCAGATTTCAATATATTTTTAAAAGATCAAAGAGCATGGAAAATCTTGTTCTTTGGTTAGACAGACCATGCAGAACAGTAATACTCTGAAAGATGGAGGTAGCTGCATAGAACTAATACTAAATTGAAGGCCTTTTGAAGTTACTTTAACCTTTATGTCAATGTTCATCTCAAAATCCCTCAGCAAAGTAAAAAAAAATGCTTTTAATTGAGAAAGCACACAGAAATGAGTTCTTCCTGTAAAATAAGAGGAAAAAAAAGTTGCTGGTTTGACATCTGACATTATTCATGATAGCAAAGATGAAATATCCTCAAGGTTCTTCTTCTACTAAGATTTATTTCTTTGAGCAAGACTGTAAAGCATAGACTTTCCTAATGCAACTGTACCTGCCCAAGTCTATTTAGGACTCAGAGTAAAGCTATTCCTACAGTTGAGATCTTCTGAAGAGCTTGACTTCCTCCTACCATGTGCATTAGATCCTAGGGAGTAGGAAGACAGGCCATAGATTTTTCACTCCTCCTGTTAAAGGTTTATTATCATGCAACAGGGAAGCAAACCATAGACAGCTTCCATTTAATCTCCTGTTTAAGGGAGAGTTCTTGTCAGTCAAAGGACTGAATAAATTCCCACAGGATGTAGATTCAGATGCTGAAGATTAGTTTCGTCAGCAACATAGCAGCAGCTATAAAACAGAATAATTTTATTCAACAAACAGAGAAAGTCACATAATCTAATTTTTGACAATTCAAATTGGGCTAGAATTCTTATGGCATCTTTGAAGACAATGGAGAGCGGTGGATTCAGAGAGCCTTTCAGAATGCCATTGAAAGGCTCCAGACCTAAAACACTTCATAAGTAGGTCTACCTATCTTCATGTGCATGGAGTTGATGTCCTGAAGTTGTCTGCGTCTGTTTTAGGGATACATATCAATTGGTCTGTTTTTTCCTATAAGCTGAGTTAAGCTTTTCAGCACTCAGAAAATTGTCTGCTTTGAGTCTAAGAGTCCAATATTTCCTAAACTAATGTAAGTGGGATTGAGGTGTGTAACTCATGTCCCATTTTCCACGATGTGCTCCTAATGCATTGTCCTCCCATTGGTAAGAAAATAGCCCCTTTGCAAACTGATAGCTAAATGATACCATGCACATGTAACTTCTGGGATATCCACAGAATATTTGTCAGATCAAGTTTCATGGTATTTTTCCACTGAGCTATTTTCAGGAAAAAGCAAACAAATTTCCTTCTTCCCTTGTACTGTGCTAGCATGCTTATAACAAGCTACTATTTTTTTTACAGAATTAAGGCTTGTGACCAAGTGCTGCACTTTGAATGCCTGAAGGAACACACTGGGATCTGATGTTCTTCACAGAGGAAAATTGTAGCTATCCAGACCCTTCTTGCAGCTGCAGCCTTGACTCCAAGTTCATGTCAGAAGCATAGCAGGGAGTGACTTTGCTGACGTATAGATTCTTCCACAGTTACAAAACAAAATATGGTGTGAAGCGGCATTTTATTTTATTTTTATTCCAGAAATTAAGCAAGAGAAATTCAGATCAGATGATCAGCTCTACTTTGTCTCCAGAGCAAGCCAGCACATTGCCAACTTGACTGGAACATCATCCTGTCTCCTGAAGGAATCTGGGGGCAGAGCCAACTCTTTCGTCCAGCCACACCTTGCTTTTTTGCAGCCCAGGCTCTGCTGGCTCACAGACCTAGCTGAATCCTAAACACAGTACAGTACTGGACATATTGCAAATTTATTGCTATAGAGCAGCATATTTGGAATTCCCACCAGTCACTGATTCCATTCTCAGAAACAATTATGATCTCAAAATTCCTATTATAAAGGCTGAGTAGGACTGAGCTCTTTCATTCATTAAATCCGTTGCTTTCAAAATCAGCCCAAGTATTTCTTCTTTAAATAAATTCTCAGTGAAAATTTGGCATGCGCTTTTTGGTTCAACAATATTAAATTGGTATTTCTCAGAGAGTCAGACTATGATGATAAACTGTCAACAACTTTGTTCGTAAAATATCAGTCACAGTCCTCTGAAAAGCTGATACACTTGTTTAGCAGTTAATTTTTCTTTAAATGTAATCAAGTGGAAAACCAGTGGTGGTAATCCTGTGAGTGGATCTTCATTATCAAATGATCTTGCGATATTTTACCACAGCTACATTTAGAGACTGCATCCCATTGGTCTCCATGATATACAAATAAATTCCATTCCAGCCTGATGTTACAAACTGTCTTCAGCGAGTTCCTTTGCAGTTCATTGCACCTGAACTTCAAGAAGTTTTTCAGGGCTTTTACTGAACAGAGTAGTAAGGCTAATATTCAAAAGATACATTGGGATAAAATATGCCAGGGTAGATATTTTCAGGTTTAGACCATGCTTTTTTTGGTAGCTAAGGCCTATTAAAAAGAAAATAATCATATTTTTTTAAAACTGTAGAACTAGTATGGTAAAATAAAGAGCAATTCCTTATTAGGCTAAACACTCTGTATGAGAAGAAGGTCTTATGTAAGTCTGATTTTCAAGAAAAAAACAAAAGGGAAGAAATAACATATTAAATCTAAATGTTTATGTAAACCATCTTCCCTAAAGTTTCCTATGACTAATTCATTAGAAATTAATTTGTTTGCAATCTTTCTTTGAAAAAATCATATCTAAAGTAATATATTTATTTTGCTTACTGTGAAAATCTGTTTTATAAAACAATCAGCAAACGTTGTTCTGGAATATAATTGCCTTTTAAATTTCAAAGAGGAAATCAAAAGAGGGGTAAAAATTCAGGATAACACATTTCACACAGAGAGGGATATGTATATTTCAGTCACTTTTCATTTTCTGACTTTGGAGAGGAAAATACAGCATTTTCTATAAGCTTTCAGTGTCCCAGTTAGCCTGCTCGAACTATGATGACAACATGCATCTTTGATGGCATGGATGAATACATCTAAAATTCAAGTCTTCCTTCTTGCAAAACTGTAATCCAGTACAGAAGGTCAATGACAATCTGCCTTTTAAGGCCAACTGTGAGTAGCAAAGCAGCATTTTTTTGTTAGGATTTTTCTCTCTGCTTTACTATCTGATTTCTGCAGGGACATGCATCTATTTACCACACTAAATCATGTTGTTCATCTTTTGCATGTAGCATATTCTTTGTTCATTTACTAGAAGTAGACAAACAGAACTGGTTTTATTGTCAGCACTCTCCAAAGACACGGTCAGTGCAGATCTAGCTAATCCCCTCCTACTTATTATTCAGCAATCAGTGTCTGCCAATAAGATTTGGGAATCCCAAAAGACAGTGTTTAAAGGGAAGGGTTAAATTCAGCTTGTGTAATGCCATTCTCTGTTCCTGGGATAATTCATCATATTTAAAGAATCTGTTCCATGGAGGGACCTAAGGCTGCCAATTAAAATAAATTAAATTAGATGGGCAGCCATCTGAGTGAATGAGATCACTGCCATGATCTGAAGCAACTTTATTAATGGTGAGAAGCTTTGTTGGTAGAGACAATTCTTTTAATCTGCTCCGAAAGCCCACATGTTCCTTGCAGAAAGTTGCATTTGGGAGGTCTAGAGTTAAGCTCCCTGAGAAGCAATGATATTAAGAGAAACCTGCTGGGGTACTTGATTTAACATTAAAGTGAATTTATCAGCTACTCCCAACTTTTTGAGAGACTAATTGAATTATCAAAGGCTGCAATGGGGAATGTAAAGCCTTCTGAGAACAGATTTGTAATATAGATAAAATCCTTAACTCATGCCATGTGATTATCTTCAAATGTAGAAAGAACCTGGGTGCTAAAACACACCTGAATTTAAGATTTCTTTTCCCTGCCCGAAGCCTCTCTCTACCCACCAAAATGACAGGAAAAGTCGTGTTTGGACAGGAAAAAAGACAAAATTATTTTAAAACATATATTCTGTGTCCCCTTTTCACAATGTCTTCAGGTGTGCTGGGTGCTACTAGGGTAAGTTCTGTCAAATTTGTTGCTCAACTGTTTACAGCATAAATTTTAATCTTTCATTTTTTAAAGGCTTTCAGAAAGAATATACAAATTCCCTCATTTTCAGTGAGACCACGCATGATTAAAATCAAAGATGAATGCATCATCTGCATGAACTTGAGCATGTAATAGCAACGGAAAAGCTGCTTTTAGCCTAGACAATAATTTCATCGATGAAAGTTCAGCCTTGTCTAAAATTTTTCAAAAAATTTTTCAAACTTTTCTGAAAATTTATTTCTAGATTTTAATTCTGTCACTTCCATATACGTATTGGTGTGGAATTGTGCAACAGGTCCTGGCAAAAGAGACTAGTGGATTGGGAGCGCATGAGTCTGAAAAAGTTACGGGTCAAAGGCAATTATTGTATCCCACTGACATTTTGCAAGAGATAACTTTCATATACATAAACAGTAATGTTTGCAAAGATGTTGTTGGGTTTATATCATAAAGACAAAGCTGTTTCTACAATACATACATTGTCATATGCTTGTTGACAAATGTATGACAAGTACTTAATTACCCTGCTAACAACTATAAAAATACTTATTAAACAAGCAAAAAAAAAAAAAAAAAGTTAAAATTGAAACTATGAGAGTAAAGCTTACAATATTTGCATGGCAAAACAAAAGATATAAGTAATTTTGCCCCTGTAAACCTCCTATGCTGCAATCAAGTGCAGTGACAACAACCTGAAGGAGTTCACTGCATGAAGTGGTGAAAAGAGGTGATTGTAAGAAGTGTGAATAAAATTCTATATCCATAATGCATTCATTTCAGAGTGCAAGGACATCTGTTATAATGCTTTCTCTTACTAATAAGCATTAGAGATATTTGAGAAAAAGCAGGTAAAGAATCACAAACGGGATAATTTAATAAGATTATATGAGGCATCAGAAGGGACATATACTATAATCTTATTCTCTGATAGAAGTATATCCTGTCCCATAAATACAGCTGGTGATAATTGTGAGTAATTAGTAATTATACCAAGAACCAACAGCTTATCTCTTATGCACAAAGCAAAATATCTGTAGCATTCTCAACACATGCTATGTTGTTTGCAGCATCCCTCTGTCTTATGGAGACCTCCTAGAGAAGTGCAGAATCTGTCATTCAGTAAAGCGGACTTGGGAGCAGATCAGGAGAAGCTGAGGTGTTATTACTTTTCTCTAATTTATTCCTCTAAATAGAATTTTTCTGTTTTTATGAGAAGGGAAAGAAAGAAACTGCCCCTGCATTCAATTAATATATATTCTTTCAAGATAATCAAATCAAATGTCTTTCCAGCCTTCCAAGAGCCTCAGAAGTAAGTTTGCTTGTCCCTAATCTTTGGAGAGTCATTTCACTGACAATTACAGATTCCACAGAATATTCTGAGTTGGAAGGGACCCTTAAGGATCTTTGAGTCCAGCTCTTAAGCAAATGGCCTGTACAGGGATTGAATCCAAAACTTTTGCATTATTAGAACCATGCTCTGAGCAACTGAGCAAAGCTCAGTGGCCTGCATCTTTTGAATTTTCATCTGTCACCAAAGGAAAATTAAACTTTTGCAAAATTTCAAGTATTTTGCTAGATTGGGTGGGGTTTTGAGCAACCTGGCCTAGTGCAAGTTTTCTCTATCCATGGCAGGGGAGTTGAAAGTAGATGGATTTAAGGTCCCTTCCAGCTCAAGCTATTCTATGATTCCCTGATTCTATGATCTTTGTCCCACTAATATTTCTATTCATGACAGTTTTGTCCTCCTTGAGCTGCTCCAAGGGGCTGTTAGTCTCCATGTGCTTGGTTCTGTTCACTAGACCAGTTTCTGTTGCACTGTCTACAAAGCCAGCATGGTTACAATAACACATAGTGCCATGAGCAGTGGAACTAATTAAAGCTTCTTTTCTGAAAATTTTTGTATTGACTACCATGTCTTGGAGGGCACAGTCTGCTTGAAGCTTTCTAAGTAACTGAGGCATTGTTAATGACTCTCTTCAGTCAAGAGTCTTCAGCATCTAATAATCTGTGACATCAGTTTTCCACTGATATTGAACACTTATATAGTCCATTACAGCTGTCTATATCCACAGAATTTGTGGAAACTTACTTTTGAGTCCCGCGTCCTTGGATAGATACTGGTTCAAAAGTTATGGGTAATCAGGGAAATGCGCAGACACAGAAGGTAATTTCATGGATTTATTGCTAAAAAAAACTAAAAATGTATCTAAAAAAAATCAAGTTATTCTTTCCATAACTGTTGTTGAAAGACTGATTTCCCTACATAGGATTTCTTTTTTTCCTTAAACATCTGGAACCGACTCTAGGAGATCATTAATGTTACTGTGAACTACTTATTGGCCAAATTTTTCAAATACGGCTTTCTAAGCAAATCAGCATAAAATATGTTTAAAGGACTGCTCATGGAGAAGCAGATTATCCTGATTATCCTGAAGAAATTCACTAATTATCAGATTATCCTGAAACAATTCACTAAAATGTCCAGGCTGACTCTGTCACTGAACTAACTCAGACACTTCCACTCGATGTGCAGTACTCCTTTATGTTGTTCACACGTACACACATTTACACCTCACCAAGGAATGTAAGAGGGACATAGCACCAGATTCTGATCCTTGCATGCCTCCAAGGAAGGTGTCCATGTGTGAGACAGGTGTCCAACTTCTTGCTCTAGCATATGGAGTCCTTCTTAAGAGAATCAACATCATGTGCATACTAATGTAGATGTATACAGTTGATCTGAACCCCTTTGCTAGTTAGGTGTATGAATATGGATCAAATTTGCACTCCAAATGTCTAAATATAGATGTAGGTTACCATCTTTTGGCAGAAATACTTGAAAATACTTGGTTCTCTACCCTAAAGAAAGTCTTCTGTAACAAGATGCAAAGAATTTTGTCAATGATTATGAGCAGAGCTGCAGAAGTGGCATCCAGTTGGTTTCTTTTTGTTTCCGTGTTAGGGAAAGTCCTATTTTGATTAACAACTCTTGCTACAAAAATGTGCTATTTTTTTCACAGCAATTTTCAAGAAAGCTGTCTTGAAATTTCTTGGAAGACACGCTCTAGCTTGTTGTGCCCAGCCGTTGTTACACTGTGTAACAAGACACTCACACATGATTAATGAAAACCGTATCATCCTACACAAGTCAAGAAAGAACTAATTTAGTTCATTTAAAAAGTCCTATGCCTTCCATAAGAAAAAATATCTCCTAGTGCTACTGTAAAAAATCAAGCAGTTTAGCTTCTGTACTCACACTTGGAGCAAAGGACAAGAAAGAAGACTCAAGAGATTACAGGACAAAAATTAACCATAAAAGGCCAACGTATTTCTGTCAGATCAAAACATAAATATTAGCGGGGAGAAAAAAACAAAACCTGAAGAAATAATTCTGCTAAGAACTGTTTCTGCATACCAGCATTGCAATTCCATCCTTCAGCATGAGCTATATTATAGATCTCCAGCCAACAAGAAATATCACTTATTTTGATACAGTTTTAATTAAGTAGCATCCCGGATCAGTTCACACAAGGAAGGCAATTTATTAATATAAATTTTCAGGTCAATAATCTTTAAATGTAGCATGCTTAAGCATGTCATTTTCTACATGAGTAGGAAACAAAATCTTTTAAAATGGAGAATTTGTCAATAAGTCATTATAAAAAATTCAAAGCACAAGCAAATTTTACAAGTATGTACATATTATGTGTTGGCAAGCATGCAGTAAAGGGAATGTGTGGTATATACCTGCTTTATCTAAAGACAGCATCCTATTAAAACCAAAATAAAATCAAAAGGATCTGTGACCATTAAAATCTTATAGTCCACCTTATAAAACATTTTAAACTAAACTTTTAGCTTATTTAAATGGTGTTGGTTAGGCTCAGCTGTGTTAGGTATGCCTTTTTATGATTGTTTTGGGGTTTTTTCCCAAAAACTGATATTAAACAAAACTAGAAAATAAAATGTTATTTGTCGAATAAAGTCTACACAAGACTTCATTTCAATACATTTTAACTTGAAGACTGTTTTACCAGCATTGGTTCTATCATAAATATATAGCAAAATTAGACAGCTGTAATTGCTTCCATAATCTCGAGTAAAGAATTAATTCTTCTTGGTGGGAAAAAAAAAAAACGTGGTGAGTTTTAAAAGATGTCCAAAAGTGGACTCTGGCTAAGACCTAGCTGAAATTGTTCCACACATCCAGAGTTTTAGTCAAAAGGAGGTAAGCTGAAATGAACACACTCTCATCCTATGCACGTCTAGAGGATCTCCTTTTAGGAATGTATTTGTTTACCTATGGTGATGAACAGGAGAAATAACTTCTGAAAAGTATGTTTGCTTTAATGAAATATAAGATATTGTCAAATATGTAAAAGAAATATGTTATTTAATAACTACTCTTATTTATATTTTATTCTTCAGTCCTTTGTTTCTCATCTTGATTTTCGGCCTATGTTTCTATTCTTCTGTTCCTTCTGCAAAATGTGTTAATGTTCTATCAATGTTATTTAAAGAGCTGGCATATGGTTTACTGAAGTCACCACAATTTTAGTTTTTCATTGAAAAAAAAATATCCAGAACTAAAAATAAACCACAGAATTAATCTCCAAATCTGAACAAAAACCTGTCTGGTTATCACCTTTGTTTATTTTAGTTTGAATATTTTAAAGAATTCTGAGGTTTTCCCTCACAAAGTACAGATTTGTGTACTGACTGCAGATACATGACGCCAAGTGAGAAATGGAGTCAGTCACATTCACTCACATAAGCAAAAGGCAGGAATATTTTTTCAAGCGTTGTGGTTTTGGTCAGGTAAAGAATTTCTCCCAGTATGAATAGGCAGGTTGTAAATGAAAAACTTTCTCATTCTCAACTGAAATTTGTGTCTTTCAGTAAAGTAGGTAATAATAAGAAAAAATATTTCATGCTTTAGCAAAAGCTGCCTTTTCAATAAATTTAGACTAGGTAGTAATGAGCTATATTGTGCAAGGTTTAATCTGTTCTTAAAAAAAGTGGGAAGTCATTCTTTTGCCCTGCTCTCAGGTATTAAGTCTGTACATCTTTTATGTTGACAGTTCAGCTTCAGGCTATAAAATAGAAGAACCTGTTCTACATCTACTATTTAAAACAAGAGCAGAAAAACTAAACCTCCATCAATCTGCTGTCTTTGTTTCATGGCTTATCTGTGGCAAAAAATGAATCATAAGAAACATTTGTTCTGATTCTACAGACAGATCCATCAACCCACCAGTACCCGTGAACCATGCATTCCTGCAGAGGTTGATGCTAATGGTGTAGCTGGGATTTTAAACATAATACAACATCGAACTACTGCTATTCACTTGCAATCTGTAATAAGAACATATTTAGAAAAGGTACAGGCACACAAAGTAATATGAGTTCATATGGTCTTTTTTACACATCTTTACTTCTTCCAAATAGCATGCTTTCTTTTAGACCTCTTTCAGGACCAAAACAAAGACAGTGATATCATTTTGAACAGGTTTTTTATGTCCAAATATCTTAAATGCAAAATTATTACAAATATGTAGTTTCTTCACCAAATTGCTTGTAAGGTTTTCAAGAAATAACTGTCTATCAAGCTCTGATATGTGACTTTTTAAGCTGCAGCTTTTTCAATAAACAAACCCTACACTTCTTTATAATCTAACATGTAAATTTTGGATCACAAGAGAAGACAGCTAACAGATGAAGTATTTGCTCACCTGAAAGAAGTAGATCAACAGACTGAAGTCTACTTGTGATGGTATGTAGGGTGAGGATAGCAAAGGAAAGCAAAGTCGGGAATGCTTGAAAAATAAAATATTTTTAGTTAACAAGAAGAAAATTAAAACTTTGGAGAAAGGATTCATTTCACATCTGAATCCCTCTTCCAAAATGGTCTCTGATTTTATCTTAATCCTGTGAATAGCCACATCTGAAAAAGTGTGGTAGCAGTTGCAATAAAGCACACAATTTTTTTAGTCAAGGGCCGCTGCAGAGTCTATTCAGGAATAACCCTCGCTCAGGTAAATAATCAGGATAAAACAGAGACCACAGTGTAGCAGTGATGCAAATGATTTGGTGTAGTGCCTACACGTAATTTCAGCCCCCTTTTTTAGATAGCTCTATCCAGAAATTTCTTAATGCATTCAGACCCAGTGCCAGAAAATATCAGCTAAGTGGAGAAAAAAATTGAGACATTCTTAAGAAATTATGGCTCAGTTGGCTTTAAAACATGACACAAGTGTGAGAAGCACAGAAAACATACTAGTATAGTTTGATGGCATTTATTCTGTAAAGATTGTGAAAAATCTGTCTTGTATGGATTATTTGGATATTTGCAAAAGATGAAAAAAGCAGCTAATTACATAAGCTATCAACAACTTCCTATGAAAAGAGCTTATAGGGTTTCTGACCTGATATCATATTCATTTAATCTAATTTATGAAACTGCTTGAGGAAACACTCAGCTGCTTTCTTGAAAGACTGACTTGGGGATTATTGGAGCTGTATAATTGTTAAACTGATCAGACTTAAAAAGAAACATTTTGTTTTACATTAATCTTGCAGAAATGGGCAATGAATTTGAGAAATAGATTGCTGTCTAAAAGTCTTGCCAAAAAATGTCTAGCTGTGAGCAACCACAACTATTTTTTTCTAACAATCTAATTTTCTTATTTTCAATCTTTATTCAACATCTGTTTTCTCCCCTCCTCTGTAACATAATTATGCAGAAATCCAGCATAAAACAGGTTGAGCAGTTAATAACAGGCAGCTTAAACATTTTTCCCATTGATGCACTGCAGATGTTTCTTTCTTTTTCTTTTTTTCCTTTGGCTTCTCATCTAATTTGTATACATTTCTACCCTGATCTTGAATATTTTCTCATAACATATGGAAGCACCTGAAAGTAAGTCTGGAAAATGCACGTTTGTAAGGCTTTTACTGGATATGTAGCACATTTAGCGGCAAAGCAGAGTTTGTCCAGATACTGTTGGAGGAATTTGACTGAGATACGTAGTCTGCCACAAGAAGAAAGAGTTCCAGACCTTTTAAAGGTATTCTGTATGAGGTTTGTAATCTTTCAGTACATATCTATTTATATGTATTCTTTTTCCAAGTTCCCTTTATTTGACATAAACTTATCTCAAAAGTAATCATAGCTCCATGATAAATACTCCTCATTTTACAAATACTTCATTTCAGTAATTAGAACTTGACATCTAGCCTAAAAGAGATGGCAAAATATTATACTGCCAGGTATTCAAAATGTCCACCAAAATATAAGAGTTCCTCCATGCAGAAACAGGCACAAGATGCTGTTTTCCCCTTAATTTCCCAAGGGTATTTTTATCATGATAAATAAAGGATTCTAATTCATCTGGAATAAAAAAAAAATATTTAAACAAATTGAGGCTAACTGTGGAAAAAGAACTAAAATTCTAGGAAATCCTCACAAAAGAAAAAAAAAAAGAAGATACAAATTACAAAAGACAATACTATGCAGAAATAAAATGGATTTCATTTTATATGCTACATGTAAACAAAACACAGTGAGTATAATTGAACCTACAACCTATTGTAATTAGAGGACTCGATCTTCAAATTCACATAAATACCGTAATTGGAATTATTCCGTGAATGTTGAATGAGTTTATATGAGATGAATCCTAGCAAGCCTGGTAAGGGTGAATGTTTTCCCTATGGGTTTAATAATGTGTAAACCTGCTCCTGTTTGAAAACTGGGGACTGTACAACTTGGAGTTTTTATTCATACTGTGTCACTGCTTTAGTTCTGTATTCTTGGTATGTCAGAAGACTATGGCATATTTTCCATATTTTCTGGATGCTTGTGCAAAAATGTTGATTTTAACATTTTTCAGACTATCCGCTGCATGAATTTTTTAGATTTAGTTGTACTCACATATTTATTATATTATATACAATATGGATGAGATACTACCCTTTATTACTGAGACACCACATAATCTGATGGCTGCTGCTGAAGGAAAAATATTATTTGCTTTCATTTTTCTCACAAGGGATGATGAATAGATAAAAATTAGCACAGAAGACGCATGTAAATTCCTAGTTTATCTATGAAACATTTATTCTTTAAGAGAGTCACAAACCTGCAGCTTCTAATCTGCTGTTTTAAAGTAAAAGAGAAATTCTGCCATTGAATAATGGCATACCTAGTAAAGTAAGTTTGACAAAGATGAATAAAAGGAAGTTTCTTAACTAAATATGTGTTTTAAAGAAATCTGAAATATTAATATCTATATGAGGGGCAAAATTACAAGTAGGAAAGTTACAAATTATGAAATTATTTAATTTTCCTTTGTTTCTCAGAAAGATGGCTAGTTTCTCCCCCAGGCAGAAAGTTAACAATAATTTTCAAACTAAAAGGAAACCCCAAAGAACAAAAGACCAAACCCAGAAAAAAATGCCCAACCAAAACCAAACTCCAATTTCAAATCCCCCTTTTTCAAAAGGTAAGAAAAAGCATCTGATATTTTTTAAACAGCTATCTAATGCTAGAAGCTGCTTTAAATAATGAAAGATTACATGGATAGCTTTTGTAATGTGCCCAGTCAAGTTAGCCATAAATATGTGCATACAAAACAGAAAAATTCTTTTGTAATGCAAAATATTACTTTGCAAAAAAATATTATTTTCATGAAGGAGTTCTTCAGTATACTTGAAAGGCCTATCTTGATAGTTGCACTTTTAAATAATCGAAGTTGCAGAAAACTCTCATTGTTCCACATTGTCCTCACCTGCCCCCGGCAGAGGAATCAAAGCAGAAGAGGCATACTGGAAGCAGGCAAGAAAAGCTAAAGAATGTGGGGAGAAACTGAAAGACATTCTGCATCTGGTATATCCCGAAACTAGCCTGGAAATCTGCTTAGAACTACCTGCCACGGAGTGTTAAAACTTACAGTGCCCTCATGTGTGCCTAGAAAATTGGGATTCTTGGAATTAATCCATCCAGACTGAAATTTAATGAAGTTTATTAGATTATTGGGGAGGGAAGAAAAGTGAGAAAGAGAAAAAAGAAAAACATGTAGCAGCATCTTCAATACAAATACAAAGAGCTCTATTATATGGGATTGACAAGACTATTCTACGGTTTATGGTAGAGTTTTTCTGCACACCACCATCATACCTGAAGGGAACCTAAAAGAAAGATGAAGAGAGACTATTTACAAAAGCATGTAATGACAGGACAAGGAGGAATGGCATCAAACTGAAAGAGAGTAGGTGTAGATTAGATATTAGGAAGAAAATCTTCACTGTGACAGTGGTGAGGCACTGGCACAGGTTACCCAGAGAGGCGGTGGGTGCCCCATCCCTAGACGTGCTCAAGGACGTATTGGATGGGGCTCTGAGCAACCTAGTTTAGTGGAAGACGTCCCGGCCCATGACAGGGGAGTTGGAACTAGATGATTTTTAAGATCCGACCTAAACCATTGTATGAGTTTATGAGAAGTGTATTTTACACAGGTTTAATTTGTCTGTTCTTTTATTTTCCTTCTTTCAATACATGAAATTCAAGATTTTTTCCTATTATTCACCAACAACAGAGATTTTGTAATTGTTGTTAAGTAATATTTCATGTACAACAGTAAAGATATAATTATTACATATACACAAGATCACTGCAAGTTTCTACCAAGACATGACAGGTCTCAGAAGAAAGTAATATCTTCCTGCCTTTGTGGAGGGAATTTTTCCTGACTTAAAAATATGTTTTTTACAAATTTGACAAGCCTCATCGGTTAGGGTTTGCTGATATTTCATTTAAATTCTTTTCAATTTTCAATATTTGTGCTGTTCTATGTATTGTGATAATTGTTTTCCTCCTCATGAGACATGATTTATTTTCTTGCCTCCAGATTTCACCACTTTAGAGTTTTCTGACATTGTTGTCAAAGTCCCCGGGAAAAAGGTTTTATCTGGTATCTGCTGCATGAACCTCTAGTCTTGTAATTATAGCTCTGCACAACACTGCTTTTACATTGTTAATATTATAAAATATGTATTTATATACAGAACAAGTTCTTCTGGTATGATAATTTAAAATAATAGTGCCTATTTCTGAATCTTTTAATAAATAATAGAAAAATAAATTAATTGAAACTTTGTTTATAATTGAATTGTGCAAGCTCTGTGTCTACCAAAAGTCTCAAACTTCAATGTAGCTATTCACAGAAAAAAGAAATTCATACCTAAGAAAATGTTGACCCAAAAAATCTGAATTATGCCCTTTCCAGCTCAGGAAGACAAACAATGTTGACTGGAAGGTGGCTGGTTCCAATCCAAATTAGAACAGCCATTCAAATAAATCATCTCTCTTTTCTTTGAAAAATGAGTATTCTGAAAAATGATGAAGTTCACCAACTGTAATAAAACTGACATCCTCTATCTAGTCATCTAAATCCTGAGTAAGCTCAGGAAGAAGTTAATTAAGAAAAAAAAAGTCAACACAAGTTTAATATTCTTGAAAACTCAGTCTAGGCTTGTGTTACGGCCTAGACTTGGCAGTACACTGGGTGTTGATCTAAAGAGAAAGATAAGACATTAATTATTCTTACACTCTTCTACTTCTGTGTTGTTAAATATTGTCAATCACGAGATCTATCTAGATTGTTTGGTCTAGGGAGAATGTGCTATACCTTTAGGTATAAAAAAGAATATAAAAGAAAATATATTAGAAATGAGCAATAATAGTACCTACCTAACACCCATGCTTGTGGTGAACAGCATAATTATCGGTGTACCTTCAGGTCTTATCTAAATATCATCATTAGATCATATAACATATATATTACCTGATATAGTTCACATGATATGGACTGAAAAGCGAACAGCTTGCATTAGCCAACAGCTTTTTCTCTCTTTATCTCAGGAAAATGATGTTACTTTCACCGGGGAGATGCTTGGAAAACATCAGCTTGTGAAGGAATATTTACTAGTTCAGCAGAGCAAATGGTCCTAAAAGACTCACAAAGGTATTGTGAAACTCTCACAACAATACCCTAGTCTCCTGGGCTGAAATTCTACCAGTATAAAGAATAAAATTATCTGTATTCTGGGAGGGCTTCATTGCTTAGATATGTAAATTGAGAAGTTGGCCTTTTTATGCTCCCTACCTAGTCTGAGGAAAAAGAGAGGCTCTATCAGGGGCAATTTCAGTTTAAATTCTTGATATAGAGATTCAAACACTATTTAAGTAAGCACTTTCTTTTTTTTTTTTCTTTTTTTTTTTTCCTTTGGCTACCAAAAATTAGGAACAAGAATCTTTAACCTCATGAACGTCAAAAAAACCAAATGTAGTGCATCAATGTTGGGATATGCATGGTGTGAGAGCAACCATGCTGAGAAGGACTTGGAGTTTCTGGTGGATGAAAAAGTGAACATGACCCAGCCATGTGCACTTACAGCCCAGAAAGCAAATGGTGTCCTGGGCTGCATCAAAAGCAGCGTGGCCAGCAGGGTGAGGGAGGGATTCTGTCCCTCTACCCCACTCTCATGAGACCTCACCTGGAGCGCTGCATCCAGCTCTGGAATCCTCAGCACAAGAAAGACATGGACCTGTTAGAGAGGGTTTAGAGGTGACCCGAATATGTCAGAGGGCTGGAGCACCTCTCCTGTGAGTACAGGCTGAAAGGGTTGGGTCTGTTTAGCCTGGAGAAGAGAAGGCTCAGGTGACATCTTACAGCAGCCTACCAGTATTTATATGGGGGTTTATAAGAGAGATGGAGAAAGACTTTTTCCTTCTGTCACCACAGGGCCTGTGGTGACAGAACAAGGGCCAATGCTTTTAAACTGAAAGAAGGTATGTTCAGATTAAATGCAAGGAATAATTTTTTTTTTGCCATTGAGGTGTTGAGTCCTGCTTTTTCTGGAGAGGTTGGACTAGATGATCTATAAATGTCCCTTCCTACCCACACCATTCTAAGATACATAAGTCACATATCTTAATTTTTATGTTCTTTATGAGCATGAAGTTGTCACAAACAACAGCCTATACAACCTTGGCTACAAAACTGTCTCAGCCAAGGAGAAAGTGGTATGCCCTTGCTCCTCACTTCTCTGTATGACATGCCATAGTTCAAATAGAACTACAAATTTTAACTGGAATTGGAGTCCTTTGAGACGTAGGCTACCAAAAATGCATTAATTTAAAGTTGGTGCACTCAGCTGTTTGCTCCTTCTAGAGAGAAAATGAGAGAACTTAAGTCAAGAGCTTAATACACTGCTGGGAGGTACTCAGAGACTGCTGTGATGAGTATCAACAGAATGAACAGAAATATCTAATACATAATAAGAGCAGTGTAGGAAAAGGTTGACTTTCAGAGAACTACCTGCTCTTTTCATGATAACTCGGCAGTATAGGTGCAAGGTGTGCATATATATATACACTTATAATCCTTTTTTTTCTACTACACAGTGATTATAGCAATCTCCTCTTTTGCGCGATGCCCATTTGACAAGCATGATTTCTTCAGAAACAGATACATGCCTTTCACTTCCAAATTGAAAATATGGCTGAAAGACCTGGCTGCTTTTAAGTTACTACATTTTGCAAGAACAAACAAGAATACTAATAATGAGCACGAAATAACTAACACAAACACAACTAGCAACAAGCCATCCTGCTGGATGGCAGCACACTGGAATGAACACAGCATAAAGATGATTAAATAAAAGATAAAGAGTGAGGTGGATCACAGAGTGCAGTAACTATTACACTTTTTTCTCGTTGAGCTCTTGTTTTGAAGAGATAATTTAAGAAATAATCTGAAAAAAAACCCCAAAACATTAAAAGATGGTTAGGGTAGGAAGGATTTGGGGCCATTAACCTTGACAGAGCTGTCTTTGCCCTAAGCAGTCTTCGTGCTTTCCTAATGTGAGCCACTGATGTTCATTTGGAGACTGAGATGAAAATACAACTGCATTTCACTCATGGACTATCACTCATGTTTTGTTAAATGTATCCACTTAGTCACTGACATAGACTTGCTTTCCTGATGAACCTTAAGAGAGAGTGCAATTATTCAAATGTGAAAACTCTATGTATTTTTGTTTGTTTGTTTTTACTTATGTATTCCAGCAAATTAGGCTGTGTCCAGGGTAATTGTGTAATCACCTTCAAGTGTGTTGTCCTAATCTATACAGAACTGCCAAGAAGTTGCAAACTTAGACTTCTAAAAAAAGAAAATCACATCGCTGGAAACAAGGACAATACAGTATACAAAATACTTACTGGAAATAAAAAATAAGATTAGCGGCAATGTTCCTGATCAGAGGGGAGTGTCATGGTTTAACCCCACATGGCAACCAAGCAGCACTCAGCTTTGCTCAGTCACTCCCCACTGCAGCAGGATGAGGGAGAGAATTGGAAAAAAAAAAAGTGAGAAAGCGTGGGTTGAGATAAAAGCAGTTTAATGGGTCAGAAAAGGAAAATAAATTGATACATAAAACAACTTCTCACCATTCAATGACCAGTGCCCAGCCAGCTCCCAAGCAGCAATCCCTGGCCAGCTTTCCCCACAGTTTATATGCTGAGCATTCCACCATATGGACTATTCCCTTGGCCAGTTTGGGTCACCTGTCTTGCCTGTGCACCTTCCCAGCTTCTTGTATCCCCCGCCAGCCTTCTCATTTGTGAGAAGCTGAAAAGTCCTTGATTGAGGGTAAGCACTACTTAACAAAAACTAAAAAACATCAGTGTGTTATCAACATTATTCTCATACTAAAAACAAAACACAGCATTGCATCAAGGAAGAAAATGAACCCTTTCCAAGCTAAAACCAGGATAGGGAGTCAAACTAATGGAATGAGGTTAGCCAGAAAAAAATAATAAGAAAGGGAAAACTGTATAGGGAAAAGTGGTGAAAAGATTAAAAATACATACCTTATGCAAAATGAGACAAAAGGTGATCAAAAGGAAAAATGCCAATTGTAAGATCAAAGATAGAAACAACATAGAATAATTAAAAGGTAATAAGAGGAAAAGCCAAATAACAAGGTGAAAAACAGTATGTGACTACCAGGAATGGTTTAAAATACTAAATAAAAAAGATAGAAAAGGTGATATTGCAAGAAGTAGTTATGCAACACCGAAACACATGAAAGAGAGGGAATGTTAAAATGCTGCGGGAGAAATGTAATGTAATGATCGGATCAAAGGATTGTGGCAAAAGTAACACAAGTGTTAATTAGAATAAGAATAAGAATAATGATGAAGATAACTGTATTGATTTTTTTAAAAAATAGAAGTCGAGAACTAAGAACTGTTATGATGGAAACAAAATAAAAATCACAAAAAAAGAAAAATTTGATCCACTTGAAAATATCACTAATATCTGTGCAATCTGACTAAATGTATACTTCCTAATACATATTTTAGTGCCCATCAACACCAGATAAAGTATTATGCAGAAATGCATGCATAATGATAATACAAGCCTAAACCACTCAGCTGTATCACAAATAATAATTATCTGGGACACTAAAAGATCATGGCAAAAGCTAATCTAATAAGTCTTCCATTATCCTTTAATACTTTAAAACTGTGCCGTGAGCTAAACAGTTGTCAAAATTGAGTTCTGTTTACACCGAGCTGAGTATCAGTGAAACAGAGATCACTGCTGAGCTCTAATTACAGAAACAAATTGTTCTCTCTGTAATCGAGCTGCAAAGGTTAGTCTGCTTCTCCTTCTGCCCCCCTCCCCCTACCCTGGCCCCCTCAACAGAATTTATGCTTATTGGAGGCACAAAGATGGATGAAAGATCATATGTCATTTTTTGAGCAGATAGGAATTGTACGAGAGGGGACATAATACAACCCCATCAGATAATGCTGATTAGCTGCTGCCTTGCAGGGATGAGGTCAGAGAGAACCCAGTGACTACTTTAAACCGGATATTGTATTTCATTTTAACTCAGCTAATGGCATAGTCTCGTTTCTCCAAAGTGCAGTGCCTACCAGATAAGTGCAGTCCTTGGCTATCCTCATTCTAAAGGGAGGTACAGACTGCAGAAGTGATCCAGAGAGGCACAGGGAATCTGTCCTCTGCTCATGATCACATGGACTTCCATCCTCCATTATGTGTTTGTAAGAAATGCCGTTGTACACACTCCACCTTATGCAGATGTGAGCTAGCTAAGCATTTGTGGAAAGCTGACTGGTGTGAGAGTCTGCATCAGAGCACTGAGTTCAGATTTTTTATTGTGAAGTTCTGCCCGTCCAACACGAATGGAAGCAGGACAGCTCACTAATTATCCTGTCTTCTAAGTTTTTATTCATTCCAGTTGGGGAGAGTTAGGGTTCTATTCGTTTTTCTGCAATAAAGTCTTACATTCATAGGCAATTTGATGTCCAGCTCCCCACTTCCTAGCCCTCTTGCTAATAATTTCCTCATCACAATCACAGGTTAGATAGTGTATGGCACCGATACAGATTTTCACATCTGAATATAAAATGCTGATTGTGTACTAATAGCCATGGCTGCATGTGCCACCACTTCTCTGCAGATATGTAATTCACTTCTTGAAATAAATGCTATTACAATGCAACTAAATATAACACTGCTCCTCAGCAGGTATCACTGTGGTGAGAATAGCCCATCGCAGTCAGATGCTAAAAATTTTTTTACACAAGCCAGCCTCTGCTTGTTCACTGTCAGAGAAAATACATTTTGCATCATCACTTACGTTGTTTTCCTTATCTGGCATGATAGTTACAATCTATATTTCTCAGCTCTGTGCCCCAAGGACTGACAGTATCAAAGTAGAAGGAACGAAAATATGCTAATAAAAATGCAGTACCAACCCATCTCATGAACAGAACCAGAGTCACCTTTGATTTCCAACATGCTCACAGCTCTTTCCAAGACAACTGCTAAATTACTACCTTAAACCACTGAAAGCCAGCATGAGAAAATTTTATTTTATTTATTTTATTTTATGAATAACTGCTACCTAATACACACAGCCTAGCTCAGGGAAGAATACTGTTTCATTATGGCTAGTACTCAGTTTTGCATCTAGAACTCAAATCAAAGGAAAGGTTATTGAGAAACTCTATTATGATAGCAAAGCGTACTATTCCTTTGAATGAGGAATTACGAAAACGAAAACAAAAACCGAAAAAAAGGCAATTAAATCTACTTAGTTCAACATTCTACAAAACTCACCAGATCTAAAAATCTAAGGCTCATTTAAAGTAAATGGAGTGGGTCATTAACAGCTTATTGAAGATGTCAGTCAACTGGAAATGTGGTAAGAATTTAAACACATATAAGTACTGGCAGTCCTCATGCCTGATTTTTTTTCTTTTTGTTCTAAGGAGAAAATTTCCATCTTGCACCCTATTGGAAATAGAAATTCCTCCTAATGTAGATTTGCATTTGTAAGTCTTTCATACTGTATCTCCTCTAATACTAGAGATGTTAAGAAACTTCGGGCCTTAGGAGTAGAATGTCTACTTTTATCTAGGTTAATTAAATAAAAATAATTTTGAAGTTTGCTATTATGAACTTGGGATTTTTAAGATATATGACTGGGCACATTGCAATGGCATCTGTATTTCATTTGTAAAATATGGCTTTTATAGATTTAGGAATCTTTAAAATTTCATTTGTAAAATATGGCTTTTATAGATTTAGGAATCTTTAAAAATCTTTTGAATTTTTTTGTGTGTAGTACAAGTCTGAATTTTCTGCTGGGAAATTAATTATTTCACAGTAGCCATTTACAGTTTGCAAGAAAAATGCATTATTGTTTGATATCCCTCTAACAATTTGAAATGATAGAACATAAAGTCATTACTCAAAAAAAAAGAGTATAAGCGGAACAGAAATCTGCACTACTTTCTCAGCCCAAAATGCTGAAAGTATTGTGTATTTACTAGCAAAATGGGGCTTGTAATCTGGTTAAGTCTGTAGGATAAATATAAATCACTACATAATGAATGCGTGGAATTTCTAACCTCTTACCTGTAAAAAAGTTTTGTAACTAAAATATATCCTTTTAAATACAAAGTAATACAAATGCATTCATATGAAGAGTTTTATGCCTCATCCTTTGCACAATGATAGTTTCCATGTTGCTGTATATCTGGCTTGGTAACTTGAAAATCTAACCGACTGCTTAAACTTTAAGGCCTATGCTTTTTGCATACACAGAATGAGCATTCATACACTCTGAGTGCCAAACAAGTAGTTTATACGAAAAAAGATAAAAAAGACAAAATTGCAGATATTGTAAATAGTTGGAGATTATCTTGCAACATCTTGCCTATATGTAGCAGAAATTCTTATTCAAAAGGTGTGGTTATTTTAGAAGACAGAGGAAGACCTTTATCTTTTTTTTTTTTTTGCCTGTTGCAGCATCTGTGAAAAAACATATAAAAATCTCTGTGTCAAGATGTGCCTAGTTTCAGAAAGCTATTTAAACTGCAACAAGCTAAATTGACTGACCACTTCTTCATTTGCTCCGAAAAAGTATTTCTACTCAGATGTGGGAAAAAACCCCATGGCATTTGCCACCTTTTTGTTTTGCTTTAAGCAGTTTTGCAGCATGGATTCACCATTTTTTGGGCTAGGAAACACCCCTAGAAGACCTACCTTCTGACTGAAGCAAGCTTCTCCTTTCTTTAGGCTGTGGTTCCACAGCATGTTAAACTAAGCCAGATCATTCCTGCCTGGCATCTACTCTGTGTTTCTACCCTGTTTCAATTTTACAGTGAGTAGGTTCAAGTGCCTAAAATATAGGAAAAAAAAAATCAATTCACCTTCCCAAACCAGCTTGCTGAAGGATCACAAGTCCTCTGTCCTTTAAAATTCTCATCTAGAGAATGGAGAATGTACTATATGGAACCAAGATGGTTTAACTGATTTAAACCAGACAAAATTGTAATAGTAACTTTCTAATGTTGGATAGACTATGAGAGACCTCATCCTCACTCATCAGGAGCTAATACTTATAGACAGTCACTTGTAATTTTTGCTCCTTTTAATGTTAAAAGTTTCCTTCTTGTTTTAAACACATTAATGCCTTCCTAGGAATGGTCCTTCCTGGGACCACAAGTCGCAAGCTTGCCACACGCATTGCAAAGACTGTGTGAGTGGAACTCTTATGGGCCACAAACTGATGGACCCCAGCCTTACATCTTCTGAAGTAATGTTGTCACAAAACTGTCACAAAATCTAAAGGGTAAAGAATAGCTGATTCAAGGTCAGAGAGCTGAAGAAGGATGTGATGCTGGAGGAAAAAAGAACATTCTGAATATCTATATGTTAGGAATATTTTCTGTTTCCTTAAATTATACACACTTGTAGTACAAAGTCTCAAGATCTCATCAGACATACAGAGAAAGGAGCTGAAATTCCTTGTTTTTACCTCAATAAGCATTGTCCTTTTTTTAATGTCAGATTAGATAGCAACCATCAATGTGATAATCTTGTCTTGTTCATACTGTTGTACTTGGCATTATGCAGAAATCAGTCAGGGACACAAGTATAATATGCACAGAACAAAAAATTAATTGTTTAAGAGGACAAGCCTCAACCTGTCATATCAACAACTCATATTTTCCATTGGTTCTCCATTTATTCTCAATGCCAGTTCAAGAACCTGGCCGTAATATTTAAGGCTTTGCTGAACAGGATGCACTTGAGAATAATTCCCTGTTCACTGCACAATGAGACAGCTGTGTCCCTCTAGGCCACTCTCATGAGTGTGAAGCTCTCAAGAGTAGAAATAAAGTTTCATCTCAGTTGATGGCTGTCATTTGATGGAAAAGACACACCACAAGAAATAAACAGGGGCTCCAGCCAGATTCTCCTACACTGAGGAAGCAATCAAAGCATAAGAACTAAACTAAACAACACCAGAAGTTTAAATGCAGTAAATAAAACCAGCCACATCTGTTAACTACACTTGGAAAGTCAAGCCTCTCATTAACACCTCCATGGCTACATCAAACTTGCATGGTGTGGATCTGCTAGGATATACCATGCCTCCTGCTCCCCGTCCACATACCTAATTCCCATTCTTCTAATGGAAATCAGGGTGCAATGAGGTAAAAATGATTTCAACAGAGTTGTGGGGTCCCAACAGGACAGTTGTGCCCCCAGGACACTGTCCCAGTAAACAATTGAGCACAAGCAAGTCTTACATCGATATCTAAATGATTGAGGTAGTTGGCTCTCACAGGCTGTAATAAGAGTGACCTGGAAATGTGATTAAGAGCTGGTAAGACCTGAATCCTATGGACTTCAGCATACTGTACTTAACAAAATTAATGTCCTATACCTTTCTTCTTCTTTTCACAAGAAATATGACTTCAAATTTTTTTGAATTCTAACACTTTTCACCAGGAAACAGGACGGATTTTGTTTCCCTTCACATAGCACTGCTATCAATTATTTTTATTATTTGCCCAAACTTGCCCTCCTTGCGCACGATTCCTATGAAGTACTTGGAAGAGATCCTTTGGAATCAAACCCATTTCTGCTGGATAGAAAAAACGGCAGGATATGCTTAAAGAGTTACGCAGCTGGCAGTCACCGCTGAGAGTAAAGCATATAATGCTAACTCTCAGCATGCATCAGGGTAGAATTCAAGCATAGCTGAACAGAGTTGCAGGTATCCTTGTCTACCTTTGAGCTGTTCAGCCTGACAGAGCAGTGTACCATAACTTTACATTCAGACCTGTTTTGTTCTTTTCAGCAAGGAAATCCTGAATACAGCATTGATGGCATCGCTCGTTTGAATCAGCAAGCAAGCTATTAACGGGACACGTCTGGGTCAAATATTCCACAAGTTTCAGCTGTTACTGTAACCTCTTTTTAAAAGTGGAGAGAAGTTATCTTTTCCTAAGGTTCCAGATGAAGGAATTTTAGATAAATATGTATTGTAATTGAATGAGAATAGGAGAAAAAAATGTTAAGCCCCTTAGATAAACTGAGACTCCTATTCTTGTTTGAGAACATAAGTGACACTCAGTGGAGTCCAAAATATTAATTCCTTTTCTACGGATTCTTCGGCTGAATCTGGCTTAATAAGCGTAAAACTGCCACAGCAGAAAACTGTCTATTTGGTGTAACAGCCCTACCTATAATTTCCGTGCAGCTAGAATGATGCTGAGCACACCTTTGTCCTGATCCAGGTCTCATGTTGCAGACATGATTCAGAAGTCAGCATAGCCAAGATTCATGGCTGTGTGATCCTTCTTCTTAGCATAATGCTCTTCTTGGATTTTACCTTGAACCTTTACAGAAATTCTGTGAAAAGGACCCTTGGTGATTACACAAGAAGGTGACTTTTCTGTGCTGCAGGGTAAAAGAGACTACAAGTGTGCCTGTGGCCAAACTATTGAGCTCAGTTTCAAGGTGAGAGAACCCCTGACATCAGAGTTCCATGGTTTATTTGTACAAAGTGAGGGTATGAGGCTGTTACCTGATAGGATCTGAGCTATGGGTGAATGAAGATGCATTACCAACATGATTTTTTCATGTAGTATGACCCTGTCTTTACCAGACTCAACCAAGAAGCTGCAGCAATCCCCACAAAACTATGGCAGCCTAGTCAGGAGTTACAGCAACCCGAACAGATCCCACTGCAGCCCATAAAAGAGTGTTAGACACCAGGTGGAAAAGAATCTTAAGGCATTGTTTTGATGAAAGACCTCCATAGTGAACACCAGAGCAGGTAAGAGCATATATACTTCTGTCTGAGGCTACACTGAAACACTCTGAAAAATTAATCCTGATCAGTTAACCAGACAAACTTAAAGAAGATTTGCTCAATTACATCAAACAACTAAGCAGATATTCTTATACTCTTCTTGTTATACTCTTACTCTTTTCATTACTTTTCTCCTAGTTCTTAGTCAGATCTAAAATGCCCTGGTTCTCTTTACTCTTACTCACTTTGGCACTTTGGATTCACTTTGGATTTAAGTTCGGGCAAAGTGACTGTACTTTAAGCCTAAATAAAGATAAAAATAAATAGCTCTAAAATGATTTGACTAATCCACCTGTAATGCTAATTTGGACAAGTTTTCACAGCTGCTTCAATGTAGAAAAGGAGAAAAACATTAAGATTTGTGCTACATTGAGGGAAAATGGTAATAATAATGGATGTTTGCATTCCTAAGTGGAGTTCTGCAACAATAGGGTGTGAAAGATCTCTAAAAGTATTTTTTCAAAGGTGAGGAAAGTCAAAATGACAAAAGGGTAATGAACAAGCCTAAAATAGGCATTTGGAAAATTGTGTAACAAAGCAACAACAAAAAATTCATTGTTGTCTTTGATATGTGATATTACTAGTATACCAAGGAAAAATAGACATTGTCTGCCCATGTACTTGAAAAGGTTATTCTTAGTTGCCAAAACTCCCAGGAAGAATGAGGATAAAAACCAGAAGGAGCTGAAAATAGGAAATTGGTGGCAGTCATCGGAGACAACCAATATAATGTGTGGGCGTTTTTTCCAGTAAAAAGGAAGCACAACATTGAATTTTATTTGAACATTAGTTACAGGTATAACTATCAAGTCTCCCTCTCATAAAAATTCATTATGAAGAGGCAGACTTGAGTCAATTGAATCACAAGCAAAAGATAAAATTCAAGATGAAAATGAGACAGCTAAGGATCTCTCTATAATTGATTTGGAATAAACGTGTCTTCTTTTTTTCTTTTCTGTCTTAATGTAATGGCCTAAGAAGGAACTGAAAACGACATCACAGTTCTGCAGCATTTCCACATTTCTGCAGATATTTTCTTTCTATTTTCTGAATTTTAGATGCGAAAGCTCACATTTTTTTTGGGTTGAAAATTGATAAGAGGAGGATATATTTTAATTAACAACCATGGAAATGTTTGCAATGAATGGAACACATCCAAGAAGATTAGGCATTATGCAAACCAGCACAAGAAAAAGTCTGGTGACATTTGAATTGGCTATGATAATGTTTCTTAGATTGAAGACAAGTGACAGGTATAGAAAAGTGTGCAATCTCAGATAACTTGTCAGCTAGAGTGAAGTCACAAACTGTAAAGTGAAAAAGGAAAGAAAAATAGGGTAGAGTAAAAGTTGATGGTATTTGGAGAGGGAATAGCAAAGAAAAACTTCAGCAAATAAAATCCTCATTGAACAGGGCACAGATGAATTGGTAGCCAGACCAAAATCAAGTATTTACTTGATTCTACACTTTTTTTAAAGTCTAAAAGATAAGACCTCCAGCAGCTGGTTCTAAGAGAGGAATGTAACAGATACCTCATGAAGGTAATAGAAAGAAAATAGCCAGTGGAACCCAGTGTAATTATAATTCCAAGATACAAATTATATAGAAATGATGAAGTGTACTGAACTTATAACAACTAGTCAAAGAGTTCACGAGAGGATAAACAGTGCTTACTTGATTTATTTTTTAGCATTCAACAGGCCAGGTGGAAAAAGTAACTAGAAGTCACACTGTAATGCTGGCCACTAAGCTCTCAAATTTAATGTCTGTAGAAAAGAGAAAGAGAAAACGGAAAGGAAAAAAAAGGCTCCAGTATCATTTAACTTAAAAAAATGGGAACTACCAGAACATGACAAAGCTTTTTGAAAGGAAATTGAAGACGACAACTAAAAGACTAAATGCTTGCAGATAGCATGACAGACTGCCTAAAGATACTATATTAGGGGTTCAGAGAAACTGTATACCACTTATCAAAAACACTTTTAAAGGACAAAAAAATAGCCAGCATGGTGAAACAGCAGACTAAAGGAGGCCATTAGGAGTAAAAAGATACTCTTAAAAAAATGTCAAAATCGTGAGCAAATTAGGATGAGAAAAATGCATGAATTCCAACATATAAAATGTTACAATATTGTGGGGAAGTATGAAAAATGTTTTGAAGACTATTTTTTCATGACACAGAAATTAACGAGAGTTTTAGCAAAAAATCAGAAAAAAAAAAAGAAAGTCTGCCAGACGATGAGTGGATCAGTGAGGCTGACACAGAATCTGCACATACAGAGTGCTGAAAAAAGATAAGATCACAAGTACTCCCTCTTCAAAAAAAAAAAAAAAAAAAAAAAAAAAAAAAAGAAGTTGTTTCTGTAAAGACGGAAGCCGGGGAGATTCCTACAATGCAGATATTTTGGGGATAGAAATGAGTCACTAAAACTGCCTGGAATGAAAAGATTAATGGGGTAAAATGACTCTTAACAAATCAGCAGACCATATGGAATCCAAATATGAAATTGGAGCGTTGTAACACTATCACTTAAATTAGCTTTGGTATCAAATGAAAGTGAGTAGTAAAATCTGAGACTGCGAAGAGCTGCAGATAGATGTCAGGCAACTGAATGACTACAGCACGTGAGATTCAGTGTCAACAAATGCAGGTAATATACATGATGGAAAACAGTAACAACTCTCAATACACAAACAAGGGACTCTAAAACTGATCTCTGTATTAGTCTGGACAGTTAAATGAAGATGTCAGCTCATAGTTCATCAAGAGAGCAGTTAGAATAAGAAGGTATGTTGGAAAAGGATAGAGATTAAACCACAAAACATTACTCTTTTAATCCATAGCTGCTGTGTCTAGACTTCTGTATTCAGTTCTGCTCATGCCATGTTCAAAAGAATATAATAGAACTGAAAAGACAAAAAAGAGCAGCAAAGATGATCAAAGTTATGAAAAGACTTTCATAAGAGAAGAGATTAAATAGACTAAGATTTTTCAGCTTGAAGAAAACACAACAAAGGGAAAATATGAAAAGATTTTTAAATCGTGATTGTCAGTGAGAAGACTAATAGGAAACAACTATTTACTGTTTCTCCTAAAGCAAGAACTAGACACTGCCAGTGAAATTATCAGGTGGCAGTTTTCAGCCAAAAGCAGTGTGTTTGTACTCACACCAAAGCTGTAGAGATTGTTGTGCAGGACTTTACGGAAGCTAAGGGTCTGTAACACCGTTACACAAAATCACAGAACAAAAATCCTCACAGGTTTGATGAAAAATGACTTTTTTTATTTTCTTGCATCCTTTTCTTTAGAGGCCCTTAATTGCACAGGGCTGTAATTGTCCTGAAGTCTTTGCTCAAAACCTGCTCAAACAGGAAATTCCGCAAGGTGACTCAGATGTTGCATTTGGGTGGATGATTGAATTACCTTCAGCCAACGTAAGTGAAGGGCATATATATTGTACAGTTGCCTAGACTGCATGATAGGTTGGAGTTTGTTACTTCACGTGTAACTTCCACGTCTCAACCCTTTCTAGACAGGGTTGTTTTCTCATTCTTTTAAACCTCTACAGATTAATATCTTATGTACCAAAGAAAATGTTTAAATCAGTGTGGTAGTTGCTGAATCAGTGCTTGCACTGCACCTTCTCAGCAATTTTTATTACTCTTGCTTTCATATCCATTATTCTGAATGTCAGGGAGCTATTTTTAAGTACTATCTTAGTTCAGTTTAATAAAAGATATTAAATTATCCGCACCAAAAAATTAAAAGAATTCCTTATTAAGAATTTAGTTTCCTAAAATCAAATGCATATGTAGCTACCAGCATGACTGCTCCAGACAAGATATGTTTTACAATCTACACTGGTACAGTGAGATAGAAAAAGAAATATGGGACCCGAATTATGAGAAGCCACAGAAAGTATACAATTAAAAATTTCACACGTGCAATATCAAATTTGCCTACCTTTTCAATAATTTTTTAATATGTCCTTTGCTATTGCTAAATCACTGTCTTAGGCTCAAAGTCCTTCCTTTTCAAAATCTGTTCTATTTTTCCAGCAACAGAATAATCATAATATTGAATTCTTATACTTCTCAGAGTGAAATATTCTGATGGTAGTAAATAAAAAACTTAGTTCACTTTCAAAAAGCTGAGGAATCTAAACTCCAAATCAGAAAGAATATTAAGGGTTTAAATTGGCCCATATTACCTCTGTTGATACAAGGCAAGGTATAGAGATATTAAAAGTTGTGTAAGGATGTAAATTGAAGAAATTTTGACACTATTTTTAGTAATAGACACGTCTGCTTTCCTGTTCTGCAAACTAGATAAACTTAGAATGTTTTGTCAACTACAAATTTAGCTGTGAATAGCAAAGCATAAATTATTATAATAGGACCTTAATTTAAATTACATTTCCCATAATTTCTGAAATAGCAATCTATATTAATTGAAAACTGTCTACTTCATATTTTAACAAAAAATCATTATGTCTTTTATTTTAAAATGGGTGGGGTTTATTTGTTGTTTTATAAGCTACTTCTCTATTTTTTCTTCCTTTTTAAAAGTAGTTAAATATTAAAGAAACCAACCAAACAAATATTTTGTTGTGGGTAAAAAGAAAGTAAACTAAACCATCAGAAAAAAGTACACAAATTTCCAAAACCAAAGTTCTACTTTAGAGAGAGAGAAAAATAATCCAGATAGGATGGTTATTCCACTACTTGTTTTTATGTTAACAGAGCCAAAAGAGCAAACACAAAAGCAGAAGACAGTCAAAGGTATTTGAATGATGTAAAATACAGTAGATTTACTTTACGAGATAGTCCTGAGAGGCACTTACAGAGTTAAATAGTTGTTATTAGGGTTAATCTGTACATGAGAAGGTGTGTAACATATTCCTGTCAACTGTGTTCAATTTGCCAAAAATGCAGTTTAATCTTTCTCTGTGTGAGCCTTGTGAGAAAGCAGACTATGTTCTCTATCAATAACACTGATGCTGAATAGCAACCTGTGAGACGAGATCTATATTGTGGAGCTTTTCTGGCAAAGATATGTCATCTAGAAGTGTGAAAAAATATGACAACCCCATTTCTCACAGCTATTTGGCAGAAAACTCTGACATTCACTTAGTTATATGAATATATATTTAGTTTAGTTTATTTCTTTCAGGGACACGGTGCAGAAAGGTTAGAAGGAGACCTCTCTGTGCGAGCATGTGCAACATCTCCAGCAGCTGGCTCTGGTGATGGAGCTGAGAGGAGAGTGGCAGGTGTACTCATGCAGATAAACCTCACCGTGCCGTCATAATGGCACACCCTACAGTGGGTGTGATAGAACGGGATAGACTTGAAGTATCTTAAACAAATATTTACTTAGATTTAACAGGATTGCTACAGTATGTTTATGAAATGCCAGTTGATTCTTAAATGTATTTGCCAGAGATTAACAGCTATTTCAGAATCCATTGCTATTTAATGAACGTACAAGAACAGTCTCAGATGTTATGAGAAGCTAGGTTTAACAAGTTCATGAATTACTTCCATTCACCAAATAATAAAAATTTACTGAAGATTAACTTTATGAAAGCTACAGATATTTTACACAGAGATTAATCCTTAAATTAATATTTTTATTCATCCCTTGATATTTAATTATCTTAAATTAAAATTATTCCAGCAGTCAGATAAATATGCTAATTTATTTTGATTTTAAGAAGTCCATATACTCCAAGACCATGCCTTTCTTTTCTTTTGAGTCATTCCAGAAAAAGCATTTCAACATATAGGGCTTTTTAGAAAGTTGATCTCAGATTCTAATTTTAAACCTCCAACACACTATTTCTATTGCTTCTGGCACCATAAATTTAGCTATAAGAATCTAAACCAAAAGCCAAGTAGATAAATATTTAAGCAAAGCATAAAAAATTATGCACCTTATACAGGCACCTAATTTTCCAAGGGAAAAAACAGTTCCCATCTGCAAATATGAGGGAGAAGGAATGATGACCATGAAAACAGAAATCATATTTCTGCCATGGAAGAGAAATTCACCATCTCTACAGCATGACTGAGGAAATGGGAAAGATTTGCTGAATGAATTTATGATGATATCTTCAGAATAAACTCTGGCTGGAACAATTAGCACCTATAACACAAATAAGAAACACAGAAACACAGAACTTGTAATAAACAATAGTCAGTTTGCAAAAAGCTCATTCTCTCAAAACCTGAGTGGAAATTCTTCTTTCGTAGGTTTAGGTATGTAGAGTTATTTAACTCTATCTCAGTCATCTTTTACTGACAGTAAAGAAGATGTGATTCATCTTAAACAGGTCAAAGGAATCATGCTCTAGAAGTACCTCACTCTCCTCAGTAATTGTAGAGAGCTCATCAACTAACTATAAATAATTAGGGTAACTAGCTCAGATGTAGGTGAGATAGTAGGTGAAACGATAGGGGCAAGGTTCCTTAGACCTTGTGGCTGTTCTTTACTTCAACAGGGTTAAAAATGAAGAAGCTTCCTTTTCCTTTTTTTTTTAAACTAACAAACCCTTCAGGTCTTTCCAGCTTGTTGTACTTATAGAGGATCAAATATCTAGAAGATATTAGTTTCAAATCTATTTCAGAAATGTAAAATTCAGTCTAAATGAAGGTGCCATTAACTTGAACATACTGGATTTCATTAAAATTTTCAAGAGTATTTTTAGCTGTCTTAAACTTATCATTTAATTTTTTTTTTCTATTTTCCAGAGTATTATGTTCACACATCTAAAGTAAAAATATCATCTAAGTTTTGTGAAAACTTTTTTTTTTGTGATACAAAAGCTTATGCAAAAGAATTATATTACCTGACAGTGGATTAAAAATACAAAGTTATATTTTGTAGATTTATAACAAAACAAAACAAAACAAAACAAAAAAAAAAAACCCACAAAAAAAAAACCTGGCATACTGTGTTGATTTTAAATGGGCGAGGTGGTACAACTCTGCTGACCCTGACGAACTTCTTCAAAAAAGCAAGCATCTGTCTGATACGAAATATATTCCAGTTTAGAATTATTTAAATGCAGCTTGTCTCTAGGAAAATTACAAATTTTTATAACTTTTGGCAGAGAATTACATTTAGCAAAAGAACACTACCTCTAACAGTAGGGTAGCTTCTTGTTTCTTAGGAAATCTGAGTGTGTTTTGATTGCTTGTTTGGTTTTTTTCTCCTGTATTACGTGTTACCTTCCCACACCTTTAACTTCTAAGTTAATATTTTTTTTCTTCTTCTTCCTCTAACTCTTTCTCTGTCTTTCCATACTTCTGCATATCAGAAAAAGACATTTAATAATTTTACAATAATCTGAGCTTCTACTGACATCTGAATCCATGTCTTTAAAGAATTTAAAGAAATCTTTAGGTTCTAAGTAGCAATGAAATTCTCAGGCTTTAAATACTGGCTTATTTTACCATACTTACGAAGGTTGCACACCTCCTGAAATCACTGTTAAATAATGGTAAATTAGTGATTGGGGCAAGATTTCTCAATAAAAAATGAAGGTGAGTTCACACTTGTCAGTAATTGTCTAGACTGTGTCTGAGAGGCTCTTTTCTTGTGCCAAAATTTTAGCAACATAAATATTTCTGCTATTCTCCATATACGAAGAAAAAAATGTGAATGCGCAGAAAATAAAACATATAAAATTAAAAATAATGAAAATATACATTAGTAGTAAAGAATGAATAAACAGACCCTAAATGTAGCACAAATACGGATATTATCAATGCTTTTGTATAAAGAAAAGGTATCCATAAGAAAAATTCACAATTTCATATCTCATAGGCTTAAATACCCTGTGGGATTTTATTTTCACAGTCAATATAATGAAGAAAGAAAATTTTGAGAGAAGAATATTTTAGAAGTTCAAACTACTTAACTTACTTGTTTATTGCAAACACGAATGCCAAAAAAAAAATTATCCTTTTTTTTTTTAAATAATTTTTATGTTCCAGTTCAGCAACGTTCCCTGGTTATTCTTGTTCTCTGGTACCCTTGAGAAGCAAAAAAGCAGCCACAGAACACCGACAGGTTAAGCTGAGTTTAAAGCTTTCCTCACAGCAGTAGCTTCAGTGTTCAGTGCAGCTTTTTTTCCTCCATCCTGCTCTGCTCCACATACTTCCCCTCAAAAAGAAGTAATTTATGTTTAAAATTTATGTAAAACTTTTCTTACAACAACAAAATACCATAAGGATAAGGGACAGAATCCTTGCTACAAGTCAAACTAGCAGTATTGAAAAGAAATATCACTTGTTAAAACTAATCACAGACATGAAATGCAGGAATATTCCATAAAATGTAGGAATATTCCACAAAGTGTAGGAATATTCATATTCAACAGCACACACAGATCCAATATACACTTCCGTGGGCCATGAAGATTGCAGATGTGCTGCAAAAGTCTCTCCACAGGGTCAGAACAGACACAGTTCCAATTCTGTTGCTGTTTTCTTTTTATGTTTGATTTGGACCTTGAAAGGTTGTTTGGGCTCTGTAGCTGCCTAGAGATCGTGCAACCTAAACTGCACATTTTATGTAAGAACTGCATTCATTTGTTCAAATGAAAATTGGGTCAGATAGTGCTATACATTATTAAATAGATATTAAAAAAAATTATTTGCAAAGTACTGCTGTTCAATTATACACTCTATTTAAATCTGACAGCTTTTGCCTTAGAATTATTATTCTTTCCAAAACAAGCTTTATGATGAAAATTGAGGTTTTTATGTAAACAGATTTGTGAATTGTTCTCATAGTTGCAATTTTAAAACAAGTAAGTGTAAAATATTTCAAAGCATAAAAATTTCTATACTGTTAAGATATAGATTTATATAGATTACAAAATTAAGTTTTCAGGAATATCGGTTAATGATGTCTTATTTTTAATTTATGAGTGTTTGTGGACATATATACACACACAGTACCTATACAATATTATTAATATTGCATTAATAATAGCAAAAGATATAACAAAAGACTATGTATTTTTTATATATATAATTACATGAACAACCCCACTAACTTATATGAAGCAATTTATTGAAAAGCTGGAAGAATAGGGTCCTAAATTTAACAAATACCTATACTTATCTTAAATAAAGGGGTATTATCTGTGCCACAGTGGGACTTGGTTGTACTGGGCATATGTTCTTCTCCATTTCACGCAGCAGAGGGGAGCAGATGGAATTAAATAAGGCTTGGCATGCAGCACAGGGGCAGCCATGGAGCACTATTTTTTAGTACCACGCAGGCATTACCAGCTCTATATACATTAGAGATGAAACACAAAAAAGGGCATGTCACCTTCAGGAAAGGGTAGCAGTCAGTGAACATCTGTTATACATGCAGTGTTCCCTGTAGAAAGAACTGAAACATGATGAAATATGCATCAAAAGTTCCCTATGCACTGAGGTACATTAAGTCCCTTTCAAAGCATATGAAGCCCACTTGGGGGAGGAGGTTATTTGAGTGCAGCAGCTGGAATAGGAGAAAGCAGCAGCAGGGAATGGAAACCAGCTGCTCTGCCATTCTGTAGATCAGACTGGGCAGTAGGTGCACAGAGGCTGATACATGGCATGGTGTATCACTGAAGTACAAAGACTAGACAAAGTTTCACTGAGTTTCATCAGTTAATTGTTCTGCAGCTCTGTCTCTGAGCCAAGTCCATGTTGAATACTACATATTATTATATTATATCAGGGATTATTGTTGGGAAGCACTACATAATCCATATTCCCTGCAATTCCCTAGCATGGTGAGTTCTTCAAGATGAAAATGTTCAGAGAGAAGAGGCTGCAGAACAGGTAAGAGCAAATATTCTCTTTCAGTATGTTTTACTCAGGATTAGACAGTACAATGCATCCCCATATTTAATTTTGGCACCATAAAAAGCAGGACTAGAGTGGATCCTCTGGCCCTGGGTAGTTTAAAATAAATCTAGATTATCACTGACAAATGTGTATTTAACCTTTTTTTAAAAATCTCCAGGAAAGGGTACTCTTAAACTTATGGGGATAGCCTGCTTCAGTGCCTACACATCTTTATAGTAAAGTTCTCTCTCAAATATAACTTAAGTACTTCTCCCAGAAAATTAAACAAAAAGAAAAGAAAAAGCAATCACCATCCTATTTATAACAACTTTATATACACAAAGGCCTTTATTATGCTTCACCCCAGTCCTTGTTCGTTTAAAAACACACAGATTCTAAACAAACACTTCTTTCAAACTTCACCTACAGGCAATGCTTCACAAACCTCCATTTTCTGCTGTTACTATACCTCTTTTTTGATTTTGAATTCTTCCAGATCTTTCTCTAAAATATGCCTACTAACTGTGTACCGTGGATGTATCACTAATTAATGCATGCTGCAACTCCAGCCCAAATTAAAACAAACCACATTTCTCCCTCTGGAAACCATGGAATCAGAGAAAAATAGAATAAAAACAGAAAAAGGGCCATGCAAAGGACTGTCTCTATTAGTGTGCACAGACGTTAGGAGATAGTCTGTGTTCCAGAATAACAAAATACAATTAGTAGTATTCCAGCTAAAGCATTGCTGAATGGAGTAATTAACTCCTGTCTCTTATTTAAGACACTTCTCTTTTGTCTTCCCCAGCTGGACATAGAACAATTGATAAATACAATCGCTGAGATTTCCAGCTGATATGTATCAGCTTTAAGGTAAGTCCATCTGCAGAACATTGCTTCTTTTTGGTAAAAAGAATGTGGCTGGAATATGCAATGGGATTTTGTTAAATCTTGTCTACCGTTGCTGTTTATCAAATCTGTATTTTCTGCTGACTCAATAAGAGGAGATACATAAATCATACCATGATGATTTAAAATGAGGCAGAGAGAAGATGTATTTATTTTAATTGTCTCCTTTATATAACTGAATAAACACACATACCCTCATATATATGTTTTTTTAAACTCTAGTTCTGTGTAAGCTTAATTAAAAGAAAGCTGTAAGTACACAATTCAAGGACATTTTCAGACACAAAGTAAGAGACAGGAAGAGACTCTCTAGTCCTGTTATAATGGTTTCCTAGATATCCATCCAAAATATGAGTATATGCCCTAAAATATTCATTAACAAAAGTAAGCACAAGTAGAGAACATCCATTTATCACCCAGAGAAATGCATAAAGCCTGAAACTATGAAAACTCTCTATTTTCTGATTTCCTTGTTTCAAAAGTTGTTGATCTTTCTATGCCCCCACTTTTCTTTCAATTTATAAAAAGAATCTGAAAAGAAGAAATGTTAGCTGAAGATAATGATTTTGACATAGAAGGACCTCATCTTACTGAGAACTGCAAATCCTTCTCTTGCTCTTCTGGTGGGAATAAAGTGAAAAGCTAACTTATGGATTCTAAACCTTCCAAGAGCAAACTGCAGTACAATAACAGTGCTCAGCCCCAGGAAAGGCAGTGTCAAAACAGAAAGTACAGAAAGGATGTAATGAGATTTCCACTAGTGACAGGGGAGGGATATTCTGCTTTGTTGCCTCTGAAGTAAAGCAGAAAGAGATGAGCACCAACAGCTACAGCACCCAAATATTAGAATCTCAGATACAAGACTTATGGTAATAGACTTGTGATCTTGAAGTGCATGGTATGAATTAATTTGCAAATAAGCTCATCAAAGAAAACTCTTCTGAAATTTATGAATACTTTTATTGATGCAGTCACAAATTTTTAAATGTTAGTAAGGACAGATCTAAGCTGATTCGATAGTGAAGCATCCAATGAAAAAAGAACAGGTCAAAAATACATGTAATTTTCAACCACTGAATTAGTTTTGAATTATAAAATAAGTAGAAATAATGTGGAGGAGAAATTAAATTACCTGAAAAATGTGGCATAACACACCAAATGGGGCATAGATGAAGGTGTGCTGAATGGCTGTAATCCCTTTGAGTCACAGTGACATGTTTGTGTGTACTGATGCAGAAAGCTCTTTCTACATGTTTTGAAAGTCAGTCATAGAAATTTGCCCCCTAATCTTTGGCTAAATGCATTAATTAAATGTGAGATATGCTGTTCACAAAACTTCACATCTTACCAGATACATGATGGCAATAATCTGTCAGGTGCTGAAACGTGCACCTGATTGAAAACCTGGTTTGGCAGAACAAAATACCAGTTGAAATGCAAGAAAATGGGCAATAACAGGCAGCAATAATAGGCTAAGTGAGTCTGAGGCAAAATGCATTCACTGTCACTTCAGTTGCCAAAATGTTTTCACCACTTTTCTATTTTGTATCAACAGAGGCAGGGAAATCGCGAGGTATTAAGTGACTCTATCCCTTCTCCATTAGGATGCCGCTTCACTTCCTTTTCTAACTTTTCTGTTCTTTTAGGACAAACATCTGCTTCCTCAAACTTCCCTTTCCTTACCTGGATAAATTTGCTTGAAAACCAAATCTGCTCATATATGTGTGAGAAGAGCACACGATGGTGAAGCTGTGCCTGGAAGCCCTCCCGTCTCTAACGAGGAAGAACAAAACAAACTGGACTCTGAAACACTAACACATCTTCAATAACAAACCTGAACTTGGTATAAAAATAGCTGAAATCTAAAAGATGAACTTAAATTGGCTGGTAGACTAGGAGATTGTCTAAAAATAGAATCTAAACCATGAGAGATATTCAACATAATATTGAGTGAATAAAAGTTGGCAGATATGAGAGTTTTCTCTTTATTTTGTCTAAATCCATCCTATAATTTGCTTTATACATTATACAGCAAAAGATATGTCATAGATTACTGCGTATTAACATGGGAAAAGCTGACAATCATCTGTACATCAAAGGCAGTTGACCTGTATTTTTCTCTCTAGTTCATTAACTTAGGTTGGAAGGCAGAAGATAATTCTGATCTCTCAAAAAAGGGAACTACAGAACATTTGCACAGTCTAGCTCAGCCCAGGTAATGAAATCTTGCAGAAGTGTTACCTAGATCATCTTTAAATGCTTGAAATCAAGACGCTTAGAACATTTGAAACTTTTATTAGTTTCCTCTGACTAAAAGTGAAATATATCAATTTAAAAGTTTAATACCAACCGAAGTTTGAATATCACCATTCACAAGGACTTATAAGAAGTATGAGACCAATAATAGTGCTGCTAATTCTCTTACATTTAGAAGTACTGTTTTACTGAACAAAGTACTCACAGCAGAAAAAAAGGAAAGAAGTAATGTCAGTGGCTCCAATGTCACATTGAACTTATTATACACACTGGAGTAGATCTCAAAGAATGGTCTTATTCTTCACAAAACTCTGCAATTCTACCTACATTTTAATCTTGAAGTCTTATTATTAGAATAAAGCCAAAATCAAGTATCTCCAGCTTGTTGATAACAAATTTGGTCAACCAGAAACAGCTACAGAATAAATAAGTTGTCTTTGACCTATGCTAGTCCTCATCTAGGATCATACACATGCTCGTATAAAGCACAGAAGCGAAAAAAAAAAAGAGAGAAAAATATATAGAAAATAACGAACAGAAGCGGAAAACCTGAGACTCAAAACCTTATTTTGTGTGGGCTTCACCTAACCATTTTCAGAATTTTACAGTTCTAGAAATAGATTCTACTACTAAGACACACTAAGAAAAGGAAAGAGACTCTCCATACAATTAAGTTGCTCTTATAGCTTTCCTGGAAAAAAAATCATCAGATGGAATTGAAAAATGGATACTGCGTGCAAGTAAACAGCAAGTTAGCATCTTACCTGACCTTGTTAGAGGTAAGCGAGTTAGAAGGGATGAGAGTGCTGGACATAAAGACTCTTAGGTGGTGTCAGAGCAAGAAGGGCAGTCTGACAGCTATTCTGAGCACTGAGAGAATGTGATAGATGTTCTGTCCAGGGGAAAAAACCTATGGGAGGAAGCATTGTTGAACAAAAGATTTCACAGATTGTGTCAGTTCCTGGGTACTCCAAGCCTCCATCAGTTTCTCAGAAGAGGCCATCACCAGTTTTGCAAACTTTGAAAAGAAATATTTCTCCACAACCTTCTTTGTCTATTATCTCGTTAAGCTGGTGTATTCATAAAATAATTCATCATCCCCAATGGCATGGAAAGTACTGGTGATGTTGTCAGACAGCAGAAATGTGCTTGATGAACTTTCTGCACTTATCAGTCTAGACTGATTCTAACTCAGTTAAACAGAATGGACTTTAATTTTCCGACAGACTCGAGCAAGATTATGCCAGGAAAATTAATGGATAGTCCAGAAAAATCTTGATAAAAAATGTTTGTAATTTCTGCTCTGCTGCAGATGGATAATGCAGGATACTTGATTTCTAGGATCAGTCTTGTTTAGAAATAGAGACTACAAATGAACAACTTACTACAGACTTGTTATGTGAACATGTTCAGTGGGCAAACACAAGGAGTAACAAACAGTATTCATAGAGATTCTCTAGCACTGGTATAATTTTTACTCCTAAAACTAGCATGAAGACCTGCCTCAGTTGTGATGCAAATGTATTCCAGTTGTGATGAAGAAAGCTGTTATATTTTCAAGTTACTCTTAGTATCACTTTTTTTTTCATGCAGATCCATTAAATTCTTTTTATAGTAGTAACTATATCCTAGACTAAAACGATGCTGTTTTACAGAGAAGCCTGATGGGCAATCTTGGTCCTAGAGGAGAAGCTGACAACTACGATAAAGAGTTTCCTTTTACCCTTTCTCCAAGCAGCTGCCTCTGTTTTTTTCTTTATTCTCAGGATCCATGCTATTGTTAATGAGACAACAGCATATGCAGAAATGGCTCTTCTATGGGATGCAGGTGTGAATGTCAAGAAACTGTGTTGAAAGAAAGATGCAACACACAGTGATAAAGCAAAAACTCAACAAAGCTACTGAATTTGGAGAGGTTTAATCCCTTGAAGTTTTTTTGACAAAGACATGAAAGTGTAGATTTACACTAAAACAAGAAAACACAGACAGAAAAAAAAAAAAACAAACAAACAAAAAAACAGAATAAAAGAGAAAGAAACTACAAATTCCTGGGAAAATCTAACAAAGACGATAATTTATGAGTAACTACAGAAAAGTCCATAACTCTGTATTTTTTACTGATTATAAGGTAAGCATATGCAGGATTCACTCAGAAAAGTACAAAATTAACATTTCACTGTTTCACTGCTCCCTTGTAGATATTATTGTTTATGGTTTATGGGGTACGACATAATTTTCAGCTTTGTATATCTTTTAAAGAAATACAGATAATTGCTCTTATTCTTAAACCATACAAAACAAAACAATTACTCTGTTATTTAAATGCAAAAAGTGAATATTACATGCTACTATTTCAAGCGAAATAAACAGGCAATTTAACAGATGTGTTCAAAACTATTACTTTTTGTAAGACTTCTAAGTAGGCTGATCTCAAACTGTCCAAACTAGTGATAAGGTTTAAAGTATCAGCAACAGAAGTGGAAAGAAAGACAGGTAAACAAAACAAATTTATCCCAAACCATTCTATTAAAAGAGTAGCAGGCATATGGAACAAGCTGTTCAGTAAGACAGCTGATTAAGATACCATAAGTAAGCTTAAGAGACAGCTAGATATTCTTATGCAGAAAGTGGCTTAGATACCACAGCAAGAGACTATAAGGCTGAGATAACTAAAGTGGGACGTGCTTATTTTAATACAAAACCTACTATGATGATAACTTTTGAAGTTTGGGGGTTTTTTCTGCTTTCCTTCCATTAAGGCCATTCCATAAGCATTTCATTAATTATGACATTATTGTATCTAATTTGCATTGTCTTTCTCATTTGTGAAAATGTTCAAAATCACTACCAGACAAAACTTGCTATCTGGTTATATTTTCCTTGATATCAACTATTTCAATAGTAAACTGACAGGCTCTATCAGTCATTGTTTTCATCAATTTAATGAAAATCATAAAGTAAGCTTGATTGCTTCCCATCCCATGCTGAAATCAGAAGACATCTTGTCTATAAAATTTTTTTATGAAGTTTCCTACTTCTGTGTTACTGAGAGAAGCACAATTGTTGTAGCACTACCGACACACTTTTCATCTCAGTATGACCTTTTAATTTTCAACTATCTGGGCTAAAGTTGCTCAAAACTGTCATCAAAATACTGGTACAACTAGCATTCTTATTACTGCTGTGTGTAGAATTGCACACGTGAAAGTAGTGTTTGGAATTATGTGAAGAATATGTCAAACTTAACTCATTTTTAAATTAGGACTCTCACGTTAATATCCGGACTTCAGAGTTAATCCAAATAATTTTTCATTAGTGTCAGAAGATTTAATAATTAATGTTGTTTTAATAGCAGAAGGTAAAGTATTTTAAATATATTTAAATGACAATAATCAAGGCTAGAGCTTGGCTACAAAATAGTGAACTCTCATCCCTGCATACAACCCGGAATGATGACAGAACCACAACTTCTGATATTGCTTCAGGCATTGCTGGAGACAATTGTTTCTAGCAAGCTTTCCATCTCCTTTTCCCAGAAAACAATTTTTCTCTAAAGAAAAATTCAATTCTTTTTCTATCCTAATCACATATATCATATTTCTTACCTTCCTTCAACTTAGCTTATGACTACAGAAAGCAATTTTATTTATCTTGTTTCAAAAGAGAAAAATTACATTGGGCTAAGAACCCTAATCATACTAAGCTCAATGACAAGTAATCATTGATTTCATTGGGAACACCACATAGCATCACATTTGTTACTGCAATGACCCGAAATCCCGTAAGGTGCTCGATGCAGGTTCAGTTTTCATAATGTGACAACGATTTTTTTACAGCACACTTGAGACAGAAGAGTTCATTCAAGTAAATAAATTTATATCATTACCATTTGTAATTATATTTGGGGGGAGAAAAAAATTAAAATAAAAAAGGAAGAAGCAGTTGATCTCTCTATTCCTATTATTTTTTTTCCTCAGTAAAGAAATTCACATAAACACTCACTGCTGTAGTTCAGTGGCTGACAACACCTAACATCCACAATTCAATATATTCCTCATGTTTACCAAGAACATGAGGAATTCATGGGAGCAGTTGGAATAAATTTTCTTGATGAATAGAGCATCTCATCTAGATATAATGACAAAAGTAAACCTGCATATAACAATTTGCATTATAATGAAAATAAACCACGGGAATGGTTGGCTTAATATGCTTACTAGACTACATATATTTTGACCAGAATTGGGTTTGATGATGCTGGACCAACTGCATTATTATGAACACTGGCCATCCAGACCTTTTCTAAAAAAATACACATTTTTAATCTGAGTACTAGATAGATTCCTAGTGAAACATTAAAAATTTTGAAGCATGGTTATACTTGATAGATGGAAATCCAGAATTTTTGTCTTTGTTTCACACGAAACTGAGAGAATATGACATATGCTCAAATAGCTTCTTTAAAAAAATCCTGCACTGCATCTTTATACAGATCAATGTCCAATTATAAGCAGAGAGTTGCTATGGCAAAAGGTCAGGGAAAAATAATCTTTCCGGCGTTTATTACTTGGAAAATAAGGTCACATATGAGGTCAACCTCCAAATGTATACAGAATAAATTATATTGCAGCATTCTAAATATTCTACGCTGCAAAAATTATACTGCAATCTCAACATAATCAGAAAAATGAAGTTGAAAATGTATTTCCTGATGATTGTACTACAGATCAGACTAAGCTAAGAGGCGAAAAACCCAGGTCCAATTAATCAGCAACTAATAAAAAGCTTATCATGTATTTCTGCTTAATTAGGAATATAACTTCTTATTAAGCCTGACTGATTTAATAATTTCTTAACTATCTTTAACACTGAATCACCTTCCCTACAACAAAGTAAAACAATGGGAAACATACAAAACATTTAAAAATAATTCAGTGGTGCACTTCTTTATTGCTTACAGCATAGAAGCAAAACATAAAGGCAGAGAATGATAGAGTGCTTTGTCTGTCTGATGCTTTAAAAAACAATAGTGTATCTTTTGAAATAAAAGACCTCCTAATGAGATAAAACACATCTGAAAAAGAAATGAATTGAACAGAGTTTGAGGAAATAAACATGCCTGTTTGTCAGAATGAATGTTGAAAGAGAACACCACCATTGTCATGATATAAGTTATTTAGCTGTTTCTTAATTATTGGTACCTTCATGGGATGTGAATAAAAGAATACTGAAAATCAGATTGTATTAGTATTTGACACTTTTCACACTACTCTTAATTGTGAAACCAACGTTACAAACAGGAAAATGCATCCATGAAATGAAAACATCTTCTGATTCATTTTCACTCTTTTCTTTTATCCAAAGCATTTTCTCTTCCTCTTCTCTGAACTACATGAGGAACATAAATGACTGGCATTCTTTTATCTGTTGCAGTCATGTCTAGTTTGAATTTCCAAATTGCGCTTTGACAGAAGGATTGTATATAATATATCACAGGCAATGCCAGGGGAGTTAGAGTATATTCTAATCGTTTTTAAAAGTACTAATTTTTTTTTTTTTTAATCTGCTTTGGACACTTGAGGTTTCATTTCATCTTCATTCTGAAAGATATTGTGTTCTTTGCTCTTTGCTTTAGGATGAGATTTGCTGTTTTCTGTGATAATATTATAAGTGGGCTATTCCTCCCTGATAACCCGCAACTGCAGTACTAATAGGTTGATAATGACGGTTTAAACTTTACACTTTTGTAGTCATTGTAGGCTTCACTCACCTTGTTCAAGTGGCTGGCTTTTAGTTGAAGTAGTTTTCATCTTGAGTGCCTCCCTAACAGACATGTCACAGCAGGAGCCTTTGTTAGTGTCTTGGTCACTGTCAGCCTGATCACTGTCCCCATGCCCGCTGTCCCTCAAGCTGGCTCTTTCTGGATCCTTGAACGTGGAGCTACTGAAATACATATTTAAAAAAAAAAAAAAAAAAAAAAAAAAAAAAAAAAAAGAGAGAGGGGAGGTTTTNNNNAGTAAACGAAAAAAAAATTAAAAAAAAAAAAAAAAAAAAAGAAAGAAAGAAAGAAAGAGAGAGAGAGAGTTGTATTTACTTGTTCTGAGTTGAATTGTACTCTCTGGCAAAGCAATTTTGACAAGAATGCAAATGGGGAAGCCAAGAAAGTTATTTAATAGGCCTTACCTTTGAACAAACTGCTGCCTGCTGCCCATGTAATTGGGCTCTGCGGGAAAATTGTCTGTCTGTGAAAGAGAAGGAAAAAAATACGTATAGTTGTACACTGGACAAATCTCCTGCAGAGCAACAAGATTTCCTAGAGGAGAAATGATTAATAATTCAAAAATTCCCTTAATCTTCAGATTTGTACATTTTAATTAAATTGGAAAATGCTGGCATGTAATTATGTGCTCACAACAATTAAATGATTCCGGTCCACAAATTACCTGCTAAAGTAAACAATGAGGCTCCAATAAGTGGCATTCTCTGTTAGTAACCTGACAGATGACACTGTTTATGTTTTTTCATTAGATAGATATTAAGACTGATGGTTATTGAAAATGAGAGAAAAAATTACTTTGGCATATTAAAAAATCGAATTATTCAATAATACTAATTTTTAATCATAATTACATCATCTACAGGGATTCTGAAGCTCTTACTGCTGTACTGCAATTCTGTATACTGCTATATTACACTTGAATTGAAAAAAATAAACTAAAAAATCAAGAAAATTTATGGCTGATTAGCTGTGGGGTTTCTCAGATGCTACTGGAAAAATGCAAGTATGAAAATATTTGGATTTTCTCTCTTTAATTTCCATCAGTATTAATAGCTATGTCAGAACAATGAGAACCACACATGCAAACAAGAACATTAAATGATCACTGTTGACAAGTAGTTTTTAAGAGAAGATACTTTCATTAAACCCGTCATGTATATTTTTAGCAGCATGAGCCAAGTAACTGTAGAAGCAGAAGTATTAAAAGGATCCAGACCAACATGGAGTCCTGCCAAAGGGAACTGAATTCCCCTTGTATCATTAGCTGAAGTTCTTTGGGAGAAAGAGAGACTGCATCATTCAGAAAACTCCGCATACTGTACATTCACGCACGTCACTTCTTCTTGCAGCTGACCTAGCGACAGAGCTTCTACTGTTTTCTGCATCACTTCACATCACACCACTATGCTTCGCAGCAGCTCCAGCTTTCACAGCAGCATCCAGTGGATCAGTATCCGTAACACAAGCAGCACTCAATTAATGAAGCTGAGGGCCCGAGGTTTAGTGTCACATAGCAAGTGCTTACACAGGTGACTGATCTCTTAGATATTTGGGTTTCCCTGCCACTCCCTGAACCACTTTTTTATCTTTGTTTTGGTTTTATCAGTAGGAGGTAAGTAGAAATTGCTACTTCTTTCATGGTTGGAATATTTGAGCTTGGAAAAGAGGCAAAAAGTTTTATCCAAAATGTGAATCACTTCTGTTTGCAACAGAAATTAGACAGACACCTGTTACTCCCAAGGGACTTGTGAAACAGATGTGCTTGCATACCATGGATGTCTTTTGTGTTTCAGAGAAGGTATGGAAAATACAGAACCATCTTCCATTCAGCATGTATGTCAATGTACACCGTACTTTCTTCTAGTTTCTAAATCCTTTAGTTCAAAAAATAAGATTTTAGCACACGTTATTTTCACATCCATCCTAGCTTCAGTATATGCAATTAGAGTAAAAGTTCATCTTCGCATTTAGTATGTATCAAGTTAGAAAAACAAACACTGAAAACAACAAAAAAAGGAAGTGTAAAGATTAAGTATGTCGGCACTTTTATCTGTATCTCTCCAATGCAGCACATCATATTTTGGAAGCAGCTATAATTCTGCTGTTTCTTTTCTTCTCACAAGTTTTTAGCTACTATCTCTCTTTTGTGCAGCAAATCTACCTGATATACCTACACTCATATAGAATCATTATGACACAGAGCTCAGTACTTATCAACCTGAATAAACATTCACAACTGCAGAACTTATGTCTGTTTTCTATGCCTAATATCTCAAACAGAGATATCCAGGAAAACTGACCTTATGCTTTTACTTATGTAAGACATCTGTCTCCTCCTAAACACAGCTGCTACCAGAATCAACATTTCCATTTTTCATGACATTGGCAGTCAAAATATCTGCTATAAACTGCCTTTTCATCAATTCTCTGCCACTAAAAAAGTCAGACTTTTGCCCTGGAAATAGTTATAGATCCTCCCTTTTGATGGTGCCAAGAACTTAACTATAAACTGGACTACTGTTAAGAACTGATCATACTTTTTGTCTCTCCTTTTCCTAGCAAAAAAGCATTTCACACATCCTGGAAGAACCAATACACAGATTTTAAAATAGAAGCTATGACCACATCTTATCTGCTGAGAAATTCTGTATTCGTGGTAATCATTAATGACCTTTAACTAGATAATAATTTGACCAATTACCTTCATACTGTATTTTGCTGCAATACAATGAGTTGGGTACCATGTTACAGCAAGTTCATCATTACAAAAGTACAAATGTAAGTACTTGATGATCATGTACAGACACAGAGCTTGGAGTTGAATACTGTTCTTTCTGCTCTAAAAGCATTAGTCCTTCATCTATGAATTATGAAGGCATGATACTTGTGTAGAGCTGTAAGAGCACTCTGAGATACAGCAAAGGGAGAATTGTTTCATGTATGAAAATATATATTAAAAACTGTGATAATTAAAATAAGAATTTAATTTTAAGGCTTGGAAGTTTGGAGGAATCTCAGAAATGTAAACATCCACAATGGATGAGAGAGAGAGAGCGACGAGTATCTAACATATCTAACTTCCTTAAAACCTTTTTTTTCGATTTTTGTAATCCCAGTTGAAGTGAGAGGTCATATACTTAAAATTTTTACTCTTTAACATTTATGGAAGTGATATTACACATTCCAACTCATGCATTAATCATACTTCTTTGCATTGCATAGCTGTAACTCTAAGAAATGAACGCTATCTTAAAACTCTAAAACCCTCTTGTTCTTCTCTGGATATATAGCCCTTTCTAGGACAACAAAATCACCAAGCCTCTGGACCTTCAGTTTTAAGGTAGGTTGTAGTTTACCTGCAGAAAACTACTCTAAGCTAATCAGCTAAGATCCCTCGATGTGCTTTTGAGAAATACAAAATATCCCATTAGGTCATCTAGCGTTAGGTACATAATACTCCTGGAGAGTATTATAGCCATAGGGGAATCTACACAACCAGCAAGATGTGCAGTGTAATTGCTACAGCTAAGTAAGATGCATCATGTCAGAAGTGAATTGCATGGAATTGCAGTCTCTTCATAAATAACCAAAAATTATCCAAATGCCAGCATCATTAACCCCCTGAAGAACAAAATAAAACAAACTTCACCCTTGCTCTCACCCTCCTCCCAAAAAGATCTCCAAGAACAATCCATCTCTAAAAGTCACCAGAGTTAAACAGTGAAGAAACATTTTCTATCGCTGTGATTCAAGGCTGAGGGCTGGAGTATCAATTAGGTCACCAGCTACCACAGTACAGGTTCTCCAGTAGCAGGACAAATGTTATCTAAAATTAAAACAAAAGCAGAAATGTCCACTTCCCTAGTTAGATACCAGAGAATTAAAGTCTGTGGTGTCAACCTAACCGTCCAAAGCTGGCTTAGAGAAGTGGTCTTGGTTTTATGGCTCGTTTTCACAGCTTGGTGGAACCAGCTCGTTTCTGATGAGAGTGTGCTGTTAAACCATTCAACAGATATTATTTTTCAACAGTTGCTACAACAGACCTTTACAAACACTTTCTTCTCTCTGTTCTAATATGTGACTCTAGATTAAATATGAAATTTTAGGAACACTGTCATTAGTGTAATGTTGCAGAAAAATGTCTGAGGATTCTGTATACATGTTTGATACAGCTTTCTCAGAAGATGAAGCTCATTAAAAAAAGCTATTTAAAAAGAGGTCAGAATGCATAGGAGCCTTTCAAAAGCTGCCAAAATTTAAAGAGAAAGGGTTATTACCTTTCAGAAAATATCGTTCAGTTTGATTTTATTACTTTTTACTTAAATGAGTGGAGGAGAAGGAAAATAAAAAAAGAGGCAAATTAAACCTGTGCAAAATATACTTTTCATAAAATCATAGAATGGTTTGGGTTGGAAGAGACCTTAAATATAATCTAGTTCCACATACCCTCCCCCCATCATGGGCAGGAATACCTTCCACTAGCTCAAGCTCCTCGAAGACCCATCCAGCTTGGTGCTGACCGCCTCCAGGTATGGGACATCAACAACTTCTTGGGGCAACATGAGTTGGTTGGATTTACTGGTATGGAATTTCAAATGCAACAATATAATTGCTAAAGTCTAACAATGGGACTTTGAAAATCATTAGCTGGCCAGTGTTTGCATGAAAAACATGTAGAACATCTTTCCAAGCGCCATCAGCTGTCTACAAAACCATTCATTCCATTGCACCTGTCAGGGCTTGTATATTATGACCACACAAGGACCTAGATAAACTGAAATTGTTGCTAAGTATAGCTCTCACATGGTGTATTTGGAATACTGAATTTTATAGACTCAGAAATAAAACCATTCAAAAGTTTGAAAGTCAACAGTTAAGCTTCTACTAATTAATTCTGGAATGGCTATGGTTTCCAAAAGTTTAATTTAGAGAAAGGAAAATGAAAAATTATAGCCAAGAACAGAGTATGAGAAACAAATTCTCCATAGAATCCATTAACCTTAAATAAACTCATAAGAAAAAAAAAAGTAAAAAACTCATCACTGGAAACAGTTTGAAGCAGCCTGGGCCAAGCATTACACAATGAATTATGGAGAATATTTTTAGCCATGGTCTATATTAATCTCATCTCTTTTTTATCTTTCATAAATTCACGTTCACGAGATATACGTGTTTACTTCTGTTGAAATATTATGCTATTTTTATAAATATAAAGAAGTTCTACTGTGGGTCTTCACACACTATTTTTTTTTTTTTTTAATTCAGGATTAAAATTACAGTGCTGTATTAATCATAGAATCATGGAATCATCAGTTTGTAAGAGACCTCCAAGGTCATCGAGTCCAACCCAAATCAATCAGATTTCAAGAATTCTACTATTGCTCAGTAAGAGAACAACAGATAACTTAAAACGGCTTCTGCTTTCAAGAATTCCTGCAAAAAGCAGACTGTCTCTCAAAAAATTAGAGGTTTCTATCTACTTTTTTCTTTCCTTTTTACTTTTTAATAAATATATTTTTTGTATCACAATTTTGAAGATTTCTAGCCATATTTGGTGTGTTCCACACTGTTTGAATAAAAATAGAGTATTTTTTTTAAAAAGAGTGTGAAATTCAACAGGTCTGTCTAATAATTTTTTTTTTTTTAGATCAGTGGCTACAAAGAAAAACAGTAAGTGAGAAAAAAAAAAAAGATGGGGACAGAGAAAGAAATTCAATATTTAAGTATTCTTGATAAATTATGCCCAGAAATAATTATCATATAAGGGAAAGATGTACTCTAAAATACAAAAAAAAGGACTTAGACATTAATCAGATTTATGAATATTAGATGACTAAAATATTCATAATTTTGTCTCAGAATTCCAAAAAGAAGTATCATATTTTCTGAAATTATTTAATGCAGCTCCATTTTATGTAGGTGTTCATGCCTGGAAGTATAATAAAGCAAAATGCCTTTGCTGACTCTAACTTCTTTTTAATTAAACATTAAATGCAAAAATGAAATGAAACATCTCTCACCTTTATCAGACTGCCTCTTAATATCTAATTCAAGCATCTTCTGTGCCTTTTCTTGAAAAGCTGAATTCCAAGTATGCACCCTTCCCCCACGAAACAAAGATGTTATATAATGGCAATCTCTTCTGGAGGCAAGAGAATGGTATTCTGCCAAATCGCGTTTTGAAAGAGCAGACAATTGTCTTCGTTTTGTTAGAAACAGTGTGGGGTCAGCTAGTACAATTTTCACAAAGACTTCCAGTGAGTGTGTACACTTAGCCTGAAATAGTAGTTTTTGGTTCCACAAGATTTACTTCATTAAGAAAATTCATTATCCCAATAGCAAAAACAAACAACAACAAAAACAAAAACTGGCCATAAACCTCTCATAAGTTATTCTGTCTTTTTCAAGGACAAAATTAAATAGGCTATTTTAAAAAATATTATCCTACTATGTGCTCTCCACTCTCATCCCTTTGAGAATGTTTTTGAGATATAATATATATGACATGTACATATTTGGGAAGTTTCACACTTGCTGCAAATGTGTATTTTGGTGTTAAAAGTCCTACAGCGTGTTTATGTGAATTTCTGACATATGTAGCATTCTTCAAAAGCACATTGAAAACACAGGGCAGTAAAAACAGTCAAATGCACAAGGCAATATCATTCACAAAGCTGCTGTACTCTTTATTAAAGAGTGTTGCTTGGTGGCTCGTGTTTTCTCTTTCTCTTGAACAAGAAAAGCAAAACTGTGACAGGAACAGGTCCTGAGCTCTTCAGTCAATTGCACAGTGACTTCTAAAAAGTGAAGCTCTGAAGACAGATACGACCATCTTTTCCTGTAAGGAAAGGAATGAAGATTTCCCTGTATAAATGCCTAATCCGTGCACTGTTTCCTCTTACCAAGTACCATATTTGTTACCAAAACAAATTATGGTTGATTTATTGGTTAAGCTGTCATACTAAAGTACTGTAGATTATTTCAGTTGTTTTTACTACTGGCTTAATGAAACCAACTACTTCTTAAATTTTTACAAGCGTTTGTTCTGCACTGCACAAGGCACAAAAGATGACAGAAGCTTGGACTGTAGGAATTTAACACAGTGCAAGGATTAGAAACCACAAGGCCCAGACAGGGTTCGTCTCATCTCACTGATGATTGCACCAAGTTGGAAGACTGAAGAAGCTAAAAGGGTCACTACAGAATGACATATTTTTAAGTGATCCTGGTAAAAAAAAGTGGACCTGAGTGACATTCAAAAGATGAGGTGAGACCAGACCCTGATCAGATTTTTTGATATGAAATAAAAGATTGAAGCATTTCAGGAACAAGTTTGTCTCTTTGTCAGCAGGGAAGTCAGCTCACCAGAAGACTTCAGCTCCTCTACCAGTGCAGGATGTGTATTTAAGGTCAGACTTCTCTCTCTATGAAAGATGTGACAAAAAAGATCTGTGGAAGCTGAACCCAAAATTTTCTCCTACTTGAAAGGGAATCGAGATTTTTCCAGACCAAACTCAAGATTGCTGGATTTTTTACAATGGTTTCAGGTTTCTGAGTCTTATTTTATTTTTCACTGGAGAAACATGAAATATAATGAAATTAGCATGATCTCAGAGGAAAACGTGGAGAGTTGTCAAATGTGAAAAAGGAATTGTAATATGAGCTCTTAAGTTGAACTACTTTTTGGAGGAGATGCAAGATAAGAACGTAGGAAGAGGTGCCAAACACACCACATAAAGAGCTCAAGCTGAAAGTACAATAGCGCTATCACAGCGTCAATAAATAAACATAATGAAATTCACGACACATTATTGCATTGCTCTGCACTGCCGCTATTCATTTAAAAATGATGAACACATTTAAAATAATTCACAACTTGTCAAATGCCTGTGAGCAGTGCAGTTAGACCGGTGCCGTAAGAGGTATTAGTAAAGGTCTTACAAGAAATCTTCATACAACTTACACCAAAAGTAAAGATGGAAGTATGGGAAAACAGAACAACAACTACACCTGAATCTGCTAATACAGTTGCATCCAATATATTTACACTGCTCAACAATGATATGTACTAACTGAAGCTACTCTGTCAATAAAAACCACATTAAAAACCTTTTGAAAGAGCTTCCCTGTCAATTAGGCTGTAGATACATTCTGTCGCTCCAGTTTTCCTGTCAATTTAATATACTGGATCATATTAACAGTACTGGCTTGTCAATAAGGCAAATCCGAATCCTATTAATAGAGTTACAGTGCCAATATAATCGGCTTCCCATTTATCGAGCTTCCCACTATTTGGGAAAGCTGTGAAATGGGATTATAAGGTTAAGTTACATACATCTGTCTCTATATTACATAAATATTTCAGGAATTGTATCCCGTTGTGTAAAGAAGTACGTGTAATCACTTTTTTCCATTAAAAAAACTTCAGATGACAGAACAGTATAATAGTTTGCCATTGTTGAGAAAACATTAAATTATCCTCAATTATCACATTGTTTCATGCTTTCACTAAGTAAAACTGCTATTTTATAAGACAGTCTACTTGTGTGCCGCACATATAGAACTGCTAATAGATGTACGCACTTCACCCCACCCGCACATGATAGTATCTGCTTCAGAAAATAAAAGTAAAGAGATAAAACACATTGTGGAAACAAAATACAAAGCACTCCACAGTTTCAATCTGTATTTATCCCTTGTGCTGTGCCGTATAATCTTTGTGAAAATGAAACATCTAAGTATAATTCTAGTGTAACAGAAACCCCTGGAAATAACTAATAAAAGGTATTAGTTCATGCATTAAAAAATAGTAGAAGTTCAGCAAACCTTCTATTTAATAGAAGTCTTAATGAAGTTGAACATTAGTTGCTTTTAACCACGTTCAATATGAAATAACTACTTTCACTGGATTAGCAGAACATACAACAGACCGTTAAACTTGTTTACATTAAAAAAAAAAAAAAAGATAAAAATAATTGCATTAAAATATACTGGCTATTTTCTTATCAAATTAACTCTTTAGGTCTGACTTGAAAATATGGATTTAAAAAACATGGTTCAAAAATGACAGTTAAAGGTCAATGAATCAAGCTGCCCATTATATTTTCTGGTAGCAGATGGGTGCAATGAAACCTAATGATTGAATTTGAAACGCTTTAATGCTCCTTTTATCTTTGGCTCCCACCATGTTGAGTCTACCTTAGTATTCCTAACAGATACTATGTTTACTGCATGACAGACTCAATTACAATTAGCTAACTAGAATGAAATCTGCACTTATCGCAATATCCAGCTTATTCTAAGAATATCATACCATGAACTCAAAATAACAATACACGTAGGAGTGTGTCTTTGATAGCATTTGTAGCTTGAGGGGTATTTTTTATTTTTCACTTTAAATATGAAGTCTAGAAATTAGAGGAAGAATTAAATCAAAATTAAAGGAAAATTTTTTAAAATAGTGTCTTGAAATTTAAGGATATGATCAAAGTGTTTGTTTAGAATTTAAAAGTGTTTAGAACCCTTTTTTCTGCATGAAAACAACAGTATCTTTTCTGACCTTCCTTCTTTATTTCCTTCCTTCCTTCTTTCATTTTTTCTTTTCTTTCTTTCTTTCTTTCTTTCTTACACATTCTACAGAGCAATTTTGATCTCCTGGCATTTTTTTTTTGAGACATATCTGAAAGCTCTTACTCAGCAGGAATTCCCAGTGAAGCCGGTAAGTGTAGTGAAATTTGTCCTATTCTTACCACTGCTTATTTCCTGTTTCTAAGAGCAACATAACCCAAGTGTTTTCCAAACAGATAGAGGCTTATAAACACTGCAGTACTGGGTGGTGGAGAAGGAGAAAAAATTATGGCCTTTTAACACTGTTAATCTGTTTGGTACTTATCATATTTAATAAGGAGAAAGCAGAGACACTGGTTATTTAAAATCTGTTAACTTTGTGTTAACATCTATCCAGTATGTTTACCTTTCTGTGTCCAACCCATACTCCCACTAAAGGCAACAATAAAGCTCCCACAAGCCATGACCTGAGGTCCAGTGAAATCAATGGATGTTTTCAAACTTGTTTCAATAGCCCTTGGATCAGTCTGCTTACTTCAATTACTGGCTAAGCGAGTCTTTACATAGCATGCTACATTCCCACAGATACATATGTTGTATGCTGAAGAAAGTTGCATTTAAACAGATTTGTAATGGCAATGACAGGGAAAGGTGATTAGCTAGGCAGCAAACACTGTATGTGGCAGGAAATTCCAGTTCCATGTTTCTTCCCTATAGAGAGAAAGAAATTAGCAACAAAGATGGAGCAGGATTTGGTTCTGAAGCCACACTGCCTGCACAGAAAACACACACAAAGAGGAACACTGAAGCTTTCTTCCTAGGTGACGATCAGAAAAAAGGGCTAAATCTAGATCACCTCCTTTCCTTTAAAGCTGCCACCTTATCCCCTTTCTCTTTCTAAAATCCAGCACCAGAAAACCAATGATTCCCTTAAATTCCCTAGGAATTCAGGAGAAAATCACGGATGTTAAGACTTACATTATAACTTTCTGCCTAATTTCTTATTTAGGTCATGCAACTCTTTATTTCAACTTTTTGTTAAAAATACTCAACAAGGTGTTCTCTAAACATTTTGTGACAAGATACAAAGCCTTACTTTCACACAAATACCTTCGCATAATTATTTCCTCCAAGCACTAGGAAAAGACACACCACTAAATATGCTGCCAAAATAATGGCTGAATTTACGACAGAATAGTAGATCATCAAGCTTTACAGACTCACACGGCCATGCAAGGAGATTTTCCAGTGTAAAATGGTGATGAATTGATTTATTATTTGTGACATAAGATAAATAATTTAGGCTGGCACAAATTTAGCAAGAGGTTCTGTCCCTAAATATATTTTAAAGTCATAACAGTCATGTGTCTGTGATGAGGTACCTCATAAAATGGAAAGTTTGATAGAATACACCATTACACCACGAGTGTAGTAGCAGTGGTCAAGTAGACTTGGACAAGAAAAAAAAAAGGCTTTTCTGATATCTGTGTATATGCATCCACAACTCTGTCACTTTAATGTTAACCTGCTGCAATGTCTTCTGATAGTACTCTACATTAAACTGATTCAGAACAAACAAAACAAAAAATACCTACTCTTCTTTATAGGATCATGTCATCTAGGACACAACACCCACTTATCTAAGGATTGGCACAGGTAACCTCTAGCTTCATAGGTGTTTAAAGGCTGACTTTGACCTGCAAATTCTTAAGACTGGGAAAAAAATATTCTGGATTGCCCTTCTCATTATGGCTTGCCGTATCAAGATTCTGAAATCATATTTTTCTGTAAAATTATGAAGATCCACATAAGATATGGGCTCTGCAAAGATCCCAGGATTAGATAAAGTCATCTTTTTGTTCCAAAACAGTGTTGGTTTGTCGATATCCAGGACACTGCTGCAAGTTTCACCAGGGATAGAGTGACTGAACATGAATGCTAATATTTGACTGAGGGGGTTGTTAGAGCACAGGGATTAAATTATGGACTTCCTCTCTATCTAATTAGCAGGATGCTCACCCAGTATGTGAGTGCTTTTTTCCAAAGTGAAATGCATTGAACGTCAACTGAAGGATGCATACATATTTTACTTTTTAAAATTTTTTTTATGGCTTCTCAAAGAAAATAGTTAATGGAACCTTCTCTAATTAATGTCCACAACACAGAAGTCCCCAAGTTGACATTCAAAAGCATGTATATGTGGAAGCCTCTTTCAAAGTGGGAAAAGAAATGAAAACACTACTGGGGCATTGCAAGAAATTTCAAACAAAAGCTCATGCATAAAGGAAAAAAATAACTTAAGATTGTTCATACTACTCTTCCTGGATAGTCAAACCAGATCATGTGTAACACAGACTGATGCTGCTCCCTGCAGGTGGATCATGAGCCCACATGAAGCCACACCAACTTCCAACTTCACTGGAATTCAACATGGAGTTAGGTGCTTAGCTGCAGAGAGTGATCTCCAGGAGCACAGCATTTGAGTGCAATTCTTTTACTTATATGCCCTCAAAACTTGTTTTCAGGTAGAAAAACCCATTAGAAGATGAATTATTTCCATGAGAATTTGTTCATTTACATAATTTCAGAGCCATCTTACTTTACTGGTGTTTCATGGCACTGTGCTATTGGGAATAAAACAAAAGCTATAAAATACTAAGGAACTACCATATTTTTCAGTTCATGTGCAGCCTTATTAACGTCTTGATAAATTCCTAAGAATGATTAAACTTTAGTTTGTTTGGTGTTTGTATTTAAATCTTTTGAGGCATGAAGCGATAAAATACAAAATACTCTTCTAAACTATGTTAAGATCAACAGCAAAATCATTCACTTTCCAAGAAAATAGAATCAGCATCATGCTTCTAGAATGCTGTGTGTCACATTTTAGCACAGAGACTTTACAAGGCAGTGGTATAGCATCCTATTCCTAAAGGTTTATGGCATTGTTTCTTTAACCTTAACCACAGCACCAATATAATGATAGTCCAAGCTACCAGTAACCTTAAGAATGTGCAAGGAATAGACTGGCAGGAATTAATCTGCCATTTTCATATATCTGCCCAAGGGAAGTATTGTAATTGCAAAAATGTACTCTTAGACTGCTGAGACTCATAGTAATTATGTTTCTTTTTTAATAGAAATAGCCACAGGTAGTAACAAATTGGGTTTTGAGATGGGGAACTGGGCATGCATTCTAACCCAAATTACTATGTAATTGTCTTTATTATAAAACACTATAGAAAATCCAAAACTTAAACCAGAACAAAAACTTTCCCTTAAAAAAAGACTTCTCCTCCCATGGCTATTCAATATGTGTGTCTATTTCTTCATTCACAGGTATCAGCAAGACCAGTATGACTGCAAGTAATTTATCTAAATAACTTTGCCATTGCTAACCAAAATTCCTGAAGCTTACATTTGTTTAATAGAAACAGCTTCCTCCTGCTTTGCAAGTAGGTCATAATCTAGAAATCCAGATACTCATTCCTAAGTTTCCTTTGCCAGTATCAGAGGATGAAGAAAAGACTATGTGTGGTCTATATATATTTTAAATGAACTGAAACTGAGGTTTTCTTCAAAATTCTGAAAGCCTGTTTGAAATAAATGAGCCCAGGAAAGTACTTTAAATGAGTTCTTTCGTGCTTGAAGGAATTATTAATTTTTACCATCACATCGTTGCAATAATGAGAAGTATACTTTTGGGAAAAATCATATGTGTAGTGGCCAATGAATAAATAAAAAAAAAAAATTGGTACAGTTGCTTCTGCCCCTTTCAATACTACAGCCTGTTAGACCAGAAAAGAAGCTACATGTGGTTTAAATAGACAAAATACATGTACAGATTCAGACAAAATGAAGACTGTGTATTGAAAGAAAGAACAGAAAAACCTTGTTTTCACCTCCTTTTCACCCAACAGCTACAAAGCTGACTGACATATTTCTTGCCTTGGAGCTATGAGATGCAAATTACCGTGTGCTTTTCAATAACTAACGCAGTCCATGGAATCAGTTAAGTGCAGTTTCTTTTCACATGTTGCATGACTTATACCTCCTTTTAATCATCACTCTCAATCCTGAAGTTTGATAGCAGGATTCCATCATGAAGTGGAAAATGAGGTCCTTCCTTACCTATACTCTTGCCTTAGGAAAAAAATGACAACATCATTTGTCTCTAAACTTGATACTTTCTAGTTTGCAGCAAAAGGTGCAGGTCGACAGCATCTTCCAAAACACTGCTACACAGCTCTGTACAGATCATACACAATATAAAAAAAAAAAAAAAATTAGATGCACATTGCTCATTAATAATGCCTTTTATCCATCTAGATGGTTCTTTTGATTCCATTCTGCTCTCTTTTCTGTGTATATCCACATATGCTTTCGTACACACAGTTACATTATCTGGCCTGTAGCCTAGAAATATAATAGTTTCTAAGGCTTCGTGGTTGTCATTTTAAAAACGCTTTTAATTTCATTATTTCCCAAGCACTCTAAATTTCACTATATTCTTATTGTCATTTGATCCACTGAAATGATGAAGAGATCACAAAAGAACACATTTGGTACTTTACAGCTGTGGCTGGATAATCTGGCTCATGATCATCAAAGCAGGATTGTTTTTATGATCTTCAAATCTGCATATCAAATTACTCAAGTCTCTGAGAGAAAGCAAGACATCAGGCCTATCTGAACAGAATACGAAAAAATGTAGTTGGAGGCTAAGTGGAACGAACAGCTTTTGCAGCTTTGCAGTGATCTTAAAGCAAAGGAGAGAAGCAACAGAGAGTAGTTCAGGTAACACAGACTAAGAGATTCTGGGCTGAATTCTGTATATGCTTATGCACATCAGCCACTCCACTCCCGTAAAGGATCTATTTAATTAGATGGTTCTATTGACCTGAATTAAAACGGTCACCGATTAAGTGTTTTAAGGATCCTACCCTGAAAGAAATAATATTAATTTAATTATACATATATATGTCTATTTCCACAGGCCTCAAAATTACTTATGCACTAACTAAGGATATGCTTTTTTCTAGATTTGCACAAAAAGAGCATTTTTGACTCTGCTAGTAGTCATTCAAGTGCTGAATCTGAGGTACATTGTTAAAACAATGTTCTCTTTTTTGTTACCTTTAAAATTTTATAGAATTTAAATATTTTCATTAAGAATTAATGAACATTTGTTTAGCCCACTTCAGCTTACCTTTTTTTTTTAAAACTGAGTTGTAGGTAAACAATCATAAGTGGTTGCTTAGCAATCAGCAAAGAGCGAGACAGAAATAAAGTAAGTAAAGACACTGACTGACATGTTCTGTGTTTGAATCATGGTATTCAGTAAAAACAACAGAATAACACTCAGAGAGGTTTAAACCAAAATTCTCTTAATAAAAGAATACAAAAAACTGTCTTTAGGAACAAATTATGCATTTAAAAGCTACAAATTGTGATTCACATGTCTGTCGCTATAAAAAATTCCTGTAGCTATTATTAAAAATACATTAAAATCCTTCAAATGTTCATGAAACCATTATTCACCTTTTGTTTTAATTCAATTGTCAACTGTGTTTCCAATGAGTTTAAAAACAGTATATATCTACAAAGCAAGCAAGAGTTTACAGCTTTGAAGACTTGAAATTGATTTTTAATGCACCAGCTTTCAAACACTACAAAGGCTGCTCTCTGCTGATAAAGACAGTAAACAAGAAATTGTCCTTTAAATGTTCCCTTTAATGTTTTTCTTTAATTAAAAATCAATCAAAAACATTGCCACATAAAAAAATTTAAAATTAAGACATTAAAAAATGCTTTATGTTTTTGACACACAACGCATTCAAACCAGAATAAAAACTTAAGATGTTACTTTTGTTTACTTGTATTAGTTTAGACTTTTTTTGCACTGTAAACATTGTTAATCAAAAAATAAAAGTGTGTAAAAGTAGTTTATGACTTAGCTCTTTTTATAGAGTGGAAATGTTAAAAATATGGTGAAATTAAACCAGAAATGATAAAAGTACTAAAGTAAAATACTTTTTAAATACCTTTAGATTATTTTAATATATTCCTATCCTTTAATCAGACCAAAGCTTATTTATGTAGATTAGTTACATCTAGAGTCTCATTTATCTAACCTGTATTTATTCTTTGATCACAAAGCTTGTTAACTTAAATGCTCTTTTATTGTTATGATTCATTTTCCCATAATTATGCAGTTTAACTGCATGATTTTTTTTTTAATAAATATATGTACATGCACCAATCATATTCAACAGTGTTATGCTGGATGCTCAACGAACTGTAAGAGCCATTTCAATACAATAAAACAGTCTGGAAGTGTTCCAAGGCAAGGAGTGGAAATATAAGTAATCACAGTGTTACTAGAACTAGTACAGGCAATACACGCATGTTGAACATACATCAGTAGATGGTCTGAACCACTCTGTGAAAATAATTTTGCATGACTACCACTGCAAGAACCTACAATGCATTGATTAGAGGTCTCACTCACACAGCTGAAATTACGCATTCGTATCTCATGACAAGACTTTTCCCTTCCCCTTTGGAGTTCTCCTTTGGCAGGCCATGGAGACTGCAACACAAAGCCACCCAGCAGGGAACAGCATAAGATTAGGGACTTTTCTGTTACGGGTTAAAGCATTTTGTGAACACAAGAAACTCTGATCTGATACATACACTACAAAGCCAGCAGAAACATCCATGGCTAAAATCAAGTATCTTAATTTGAAGGACTTAACATGCCTAGATTGCTCATAGCTTATTAAATTGAAAATAGACCAGTATGGGACTGACTGTCTTGAGGGCTGGAAAAGGAGATACCCTCTCACTGAACCAAAGTGAGATACAAATTGATCTTTATGCTGTTCCTCTGTACAAATAACACTAATAATTGGCTGAAACTATGCAGTTATGTCTTTATATGTAGAGGGATTCCTCAGTTTTGTAGACAAAAAAAAAAAAAAAGGGATCCCTTCTCATGTCAAGCAAGTGGATGAATTGATCTGCTATCCTTTCTTTACAGGTAATACCACTACCTAGTGGAAGCAAACCAGCAGGAGAGAGAGATGGGTCTTGTGTGACCTTACTAAAAGCAAATGCATCAGCAGCCTTTGGGATTTAGCTAGAAAATATATGACTGCTCAAGAAGGTTATTTAAAGCACTGTCTAATATTCTAATTAACAGTGACATCTGTAAGAATTTGCTTGTACTTGAATGTAGTACTTAATACTGAGTATTTTATCTAAAATGCTTAATAATTTTTTTTTATTTCTCATAGGCTTTACAGTAATTAATCCAGACTCTTCTTCTGTTAAAAAAGAAAAATGTCTACAGCAGACTGAAAAAGAAAAGTTTCACTATGACATATAGATTAGTAGAGCTTAGAATGCACCCTGGCTAAGACTTGTGACAGCTGCACATTACTCTGTTTCATCTCATCAACATAAGCAGTGACTAGTTAATATCCTTGATGCCCCTTTAAAAACTTAACAAATAAAACACTTAAACTCAAGGAACGTTTTTCCCCAGTCATTGTGCTGCTCTCTTCCTAGCACATTTTTCTATTTCTTTTCTTTTTCCTCTTTTTTCTATTAAGACAAGAGCCTGCAGCCCCCTGAGAATTTTACTTGTTTCTTGTATTTTTGGACCCTTTAGCATTAATTTTACCACTTCTCTTACAGCTGAAGTAGCCATACAATTGAAAGCATAAAGCTCTCAGGCTATCTGCTGCAAAAATTTGTCCCAACTGCTCTACACTGACCTTTTGGCACCAAAGGATTGCTTCTATGTTTTAAAGATAAAAAAAGAGCTGTGTTTCTGCTCTGGTCAAAAAATCATTGTTTAAGTTCTCATCACCAATTTTTTTTACCTATTGGAATATCTTAATACTAGTGTCAAAATGTCTTTTCTTCATACATGCAGGTACTCCTCAGGCTTGAAGAAGTATCTGAAGATCTCTGCCATGCAACACATATGTTTTCTTTAGGAAAAAAACCAAACCAATCCCAAAAAAACCTCCCATATATAGCCACTTTTTGTATGTAGAATGAGTGCCTTGCATGGCAAAACCTAAAACTAATTAAACCTGGCATTTTGAACTTTTGTAGAAACAGCAAAAAAAAAGAAAAATGAAGCATGATATTTAAAAACATATATGTAATTATTAGCTGGTATGTTAATGCTTCCTGGGGAGGAAGGTAGTGAAGAGAAAGAAAAAAATGCTGGGGAAAAATAGACCAAAAAATACTATTTTTTTAAAACAAAATCCCAATTGATCTACACACAGATGTTGTTAGTTGGGAGGAATTTTTTTAATGACACTTTTGTCTTATCAGAGAAACCAGATTCTATGCTTTCTTAATACCAAGTAATATTTGTGAATATTTGTGAATATTTCACACATACCTATTGATAACTTTCCATGTAAAAATATTTGCTGAGCTTTAACAATAATGTTGTATTGTTCAGTTTCAAAAATCTATGAAAACATGGTAACATATGTTCAGCAATTTGTTCAATGGAGTATTTTATTTCTTTTCAGCTGTACACATGACTATGCTGGGTTAACCATTGGACTTAATCATCCTAAAGGTATTTCCCAACCTAAACCATGCTATGATTCTGTGTTACAATTCACATCATAGTTACAAAAACCTCTAAATTCCAGCCTCCTTAATTGTTTGTAAAGATGCTGTAAGAAAAAAATCACAAAAACTTCAAACCTCAAAATGAAGGGTCCAATCATACTATTCTTAGCTGCATTCCGTAGAGGTCTTAGTCACAATTCACTCTTGAACCACTAAAATCATTTATGAAGTAAAAATTATGCCATTGACTGAATTATGAGTAAGAACAGGCCTTTTCATCAACAAGGTTAAGGATAATAGAAACCTGACAAAATATGCTGTTGAAAGATAAATCTTCAAAGGATTTTTCAGTCATTGGCATTGCACTGGCAATCCCAAATTTGTAGGGATCTTCCCATCTATGCTTAGGTAGTGACAGTGAACACAAAGATGTAGAAAGCTCAGACAACTTTAAGAGCAGTTGAGAGCTGTGACAGTCAATCTTGCATAACTTGTTTCATGTTTTTATAAAACAGCAAGTTCTACAGACATACTATGATTCTTAATTTTTTTGTTAACAAGAATTTCTGTTCTAGAAAGACTGTTTTCTTTTTCAGAGTATCTATATTCCACTTCAGACTCTTAAATTGTTTTTCTCTATTATTTTTATTGTTCTCTATTACAGCACTTCATCTTGGAAAGTGCTTCAGATTTCATATGGACCTATATATCAAGAATGATCCTTTACAAATAATAGTGCTATAAATATCACCAGCAAGGAACTCAACATCAAGACCAGTACAGATGTAACACAAAAAAGGAGTTCAATTCTGCTTCCTCTATTTCAGCAGCCAGTGCAGATGCCACAGTGAGTGGTGTGTTGCCAGATCTGATCCTAAAATACATGTTTTGTGTCAAGATGCAGTACATCTTGACCAAAAAAAAAAAAAAAAAAAAAGCTTCATGGAAGCATAGGAAAGGTTTTGTCCTGAAATTCTTATATAGCCAACTCTGGGATGGATTTCATCCAGTGAATAAAACTAAAGCTGCAAAACAATGTAACACAAAACCAGACTGCACACAAAACTGCAGACTGCATTTACACAATGCAAGCATTCAAAGGAGTTATTTTGCAAGACATCTAGCCTTGTAAAACACTGTTAAAGCTATCATAATGAAACCTAGGCAGGTCGTTCAAAAGTTTCATCTCACAATTTAGTGTCTTTAGATACAGCCCTAGAATATGCAGCTGTGAATCTTTGGAATATATAGAGCACAAACCTGCAAACTTGCAAATGTTTAGAACTGCTCTAGTATCCTCTTGATGCAAAATGTTACCTTGCACTAGTTCTAGTGAGAAGAGAGAATAATATTCCTCATTTGAAATAGGAGATATAAAAAATAAAAAATTTATATCTCTGTTTTCAGATAGGAATTCAAATCACTGAGGATGAGAGCAACTTCTGTGACGAAAGCTACTTTTCCCTATATGCAGCAGCTGCAGGTTTCTTTTAGCAATCTTGAAATTTCTGAGAAGTTTCTCAAAGTATGAAATAGCATATTTAAAGATAGAGCAGCACTAATACGGTTCATGGTTTTTTATTTCCCTTGAAGACTCTATCTTCTTAGGTACTACTAGACACCTGGTGATGAAGCTGCACTGGGACTTAACATTAATCTATTGACACATCATAAACATCATGTGGCTGACGTATTAAGATTGATCTGTACTTGATCTTAAAATGCTGCAGGAGTGCGTGGTACAGCAGATACAGCAATTTCAGCAGTCATTCATTTTTAGCTGTTGTTTAACAAAGGCTGTGACCACCACTTTCTTTATTCACACCCACCTTATTCCTGATATATTTACAAAACTCCCCAAGTTGCACCACAACTATAGCAATAAATAATCTCTAGGATGATCAACACTGCTTGCATATTGCAGATAGTTTTCTACACTACTATTATGTCACTTTGAGGAACCTATTTCTGGAACAGACTTGTGTAAAGAAAATATTTGTTTTCCTTTATCCATCCACTCTCATCTGTTGGAAACCTGCAAGAAGAAGTTGTGACTTGTTCACACAGGGAAAGGCAAACTGACTAACTTAGAATTTTGGTAGAAGAGATACACATATGTGTATGTTTGTACATTTTTTTTTTTCTGATGTCTGCACTTCAAAATAAACCAAGATTCTCTTTCTTTTTGTCAGATGAGTAGGTCACCAGAATGAGATGAACAGAATTTTCCCAGTAGTCTTTAAGGTCTAGAGTGAACAGAAATCTTCTTTCAGCCATGTCGAGTTTTCATTTTCTCCTGCTTTCCTTCTCCCCAGTAAAAATTAGTAGTTTGGACCTTAAGTGATTCACAGGTCACATGGAATTTTGACTCTGGCAATGAGAATTGTACAGCACTGCCCTATATTTAAATATTTTTAACAGACTTTTGTTTGAAAGCATTATTTCTAAAGTATGTTTAGAAAATGATTGCTGAAGTTAAGAACAATGAAACATGCTAAAGTGTAGATGTGTAACTTCCTAATATGTTACTAAACACTGTTCTTAATACACGTCCATCTCAGGTGCACATCAAATCACAAATGGTCAATTTTCAGAGGCCTTAAGCACTTACAAGTCTCTTGCACCAATAAAAGCTGAAGTTATACAGAATCCTTGTCTGTCCATCCAAAATTTTATACATATATGTATGTATGCATGTTTAAATTATTTAATTTTTATGGTACTGAAGAAGCTCATTGATTGACATATAAGCAACACATGCAACCGTGGTACATAGGCAGATGCTACAAAGTAGTGAGCAAACACACAAGTTGTCAAATTGTGTGATCAGTGTGTAACAGAAGTCACTTAAAGAGAGGCAAGATTACACCACTCTTACCCATATCAGGAAGTATTTCATTCAACTGCTGGTCCTTTTGGGTCACTTTGAAACCCCTAGTCACTAAATAACACTTTACTCCACAGGCATTTGTTGATGTAAATTGGGCTATCTGTAGAGTAAAATACTATTCATGAGAAATAAGGGAACCATAAGGCTCATTGACTTCACTAGGTCTTACTAGTAAGCAAAAGGAAAAAAAATATTATGCACTCCTAATAAGAGTGAGAAAATTTGGATCTTACTGAGAAAGAAATTATTTATTTGCTATTAAATATTTATAGAATCAATTTGATGTACTAAGTAATAATATAATATTTAGCATGTATATACATCTCCATAGATATATAGTATGTACATATATATATATATAAAGTTTTAATAACAAGTTCCTGTTAGAGAATTGTGCCATTAAACAGTTGCCGAGAAAATGAGAATGAAGAAACGCAGTTCCATTGTATGAATTACATAGTATGAGACTATCATGTTTCAAAAATAGATCTGTAAAAACTAATGGGAACATTTGTTAGAGAACCCTTACACAGTTGTTTACCTTCCCCTTACTGAGGTAATGAAGAAAACTGCTTAACTGGATTGACTAACTAAAAGAGATGATAAAGCAGCTGGATTTTGTTTCTTTTTTCTTGCCATTGTCTACACTTTTGATTCCTAACTGTGTAATGTACATATGTGGACACAGGTTTCTTGAAGTGATTAAGGATATAGTAGATCCAGAGAGAGGGCTGATCCTTTACTATTTCTCCTTAAGTCTGCAGTTTAAATTTTACATGAGGCAGAAATACAGGACCAGACATAAAGTAGTGCCTACATTCTAAATGCAAATTTTATATAAAATTTACTCCAGGGATGTGGAGATGGAGAATACAAAATGTATTTTAGTAATGCAAAAGTACAGTGAAGAAGATCAATTTTCCCCTCCAGCTACTTTAAATCTGAGCCTTTTCTAAATAGAAACCAACTACACTATTTCATACTGTGTCTGTTTTGCCAATACAACTACAAAATATAGTATCAATAAGTCTGTTTGAACAGGTTGTTCACTAGGTAAAACTGAATGTTTTCTAATCTACTGACTGAAGCATCCAAACATCCAAAACACTCTGTGTAGCTACTGAGGGAAAACAAAACCAGTATTAGATATACTAGTATGTGTTACGAGCAGTTTCAGTTAACATTTTCCATAGTTGTCATAATGAAAATTCTTATAGAAACCACAACACACTCTTTTAAGGGAGGAAATTCCTCTTTTAGCTTTATATAGATTTCAGGGAAAAAAAAAATCATGATTTATCTTATACAGTGAACACTGTAAAAAAGAAGGAATAATATTTTCCATAGGGATTTTACACTACAATTGAAACTTTACTATTCAGTAGCATCAATACATTAATTAATTGCTCTATATAGACATTACACGGTTGTAGGAAAGTATAATTTTCTGTCTTTTAGTAACGATTACACTTGTCAGTAGGAAAAAAATGCGGAGTGCTTTTTTTTTAGCAGACAACTCCATTTTACAGTAAAAAAAAAGTTGACATTACTTAAACAAGTGTCATGGAAAGTTATTTGTTTTTTAAAGCATGAATAATAAATCAAATTATCTCTGGTTGTGCCCTAACCTAAACTCTTTCCTAAAGTGTCACTTTTTGTTAAAATCAATTTCAGATTTTAAGTATTGCTCCATTCACCTAATTGATAGCAACACAAATTCATGATAGGCATAAAATGAAATTGTTTCTGTGACACAACTCAGTAGTTGCTTGAGGATTAGTTTACAGTGACCTTGCACAGGCAGCCTTTTTTTCCTTTTTTCTTTTTTTTTCCCCAGTTATAAATGCTCCATTTACAAGTCATCGGTTACTTGAATTTTGGTTCTTTAAACTGCCAATTATCAATGGCCATTTCTATTCTGTTTAAAATATTAGACACAGCTGGCAACTAGAACATTCGGTGTTCACAGATCACAGGGTATGGTAACTCCAAGGTATTATGAATCTTCTTTAGGTACATCAAATGACTGCAGTGCAACTTCTTTCCCACCAGCTGCATACACAAAATGAGTCTGTGTCACTTCTGATACACTCAGCTCATTCCCCTATGACTCAGAACAGCATATTAGGAGAACCACAGGATAAAACAGATATGACATTTCAAATATATTTAATAGTCATTATCCAGAGCCTGCTTTCATTCTGAACGTTAAAAATCACTTTGGAACACACCTGTAGTGTTTGAACATTAAGCTGCATTAATCATGAAGTAATACTTTAAATTAAATCAACTGGAGCCAATTTCTGCCCTCACCTTCACTCTGCAAGTTCACTGCTCTGAAATAAATCTTCTGAGTTTGGACCTTAAACTACCTTCTAAAAATTAAGTCATTCTTTGATTAGTACCCTATATCCAATGGTCCAAATTCTGCCATTTCTCACATTCACAAAAGTCAGTAGAGGACAGTGTGGATATAACTGGCAGCGGAATGCAGCCTAGCTACAATTTCTAAATGAGCTTTGGTAGAAGACTGAGTGTGCAAGTCTTTCACTATAAAGCAATTATCAGTGTTGACTCAGGCTACTGGAAATCTGACTAGTTGTTTTTCTAGTTTATGACAGAATGTGAGTTTTGTTAACATTTAGGGGTAGGAGGGAATCACCACATACATTTTCTTTCTATTTGACTAAGCAGAATTTTCAGCACTGAAAGTTTAGGTGTTTATGGGGAGAGGAGGAGGCAATGGGGCCTGAATGATACCACCAAAAAAATATATTTATGGATATATATTCTAAAGAAGGAAATGTAAAAAAATTAAAACATACATCTTGGAAAGATAACTCATACTTATATACAAGATTGGAGGGCTATAATACACTGTTGCAATAGATGTCCTCAGTGTGCAGTTTCTTCCCTGTCCTGTTAGTTACTGCAGGTGCTATGACCACTTTAGAAATGCCCTCCCTCTTCTCCACCCCAAACCAAAAAGAAGTGAAACCTGTGGAAGTGCCCACCTCTGTCTGCCAGTCTTCTGGGAAAATACCCCAGCATGCCTCAAATGTACTAAACTCCTGCCCACACTCTCACATGCACTTCTTCAGCACTGCCGTAACTCTGTCTGTGTTTCAATGGGCATTTTCTTTTGAATCACATGGGAAACATCAACGTGACAGCAGAATCAGACCCACTAGATGTGGTCTGGTTCCACTTTCACTAAGTCCACCTCTCTTTAGTGACTTGTGTTGGTCCCTTCAGTGGTGCCTTACAGCAGATTTCACTGCAGACAAAAGGGAAAGTTAAACCAGTGTCTAAAGTGAGGTCCAGGGTATTCTAAAAGTCTCCTACCTGAATTATGGACATCCGGCTCGCGGGAGCCTCGCTGGCGTTAGTCCCTTGCCCTGTGAAGCTGGTGTGGCAGCCCACATGTCCCTGGGGTACAGTCAGGTTGTTGGAGGCGGGCTTCAGGTACATCACCTCAGACCTGGGAGAGCTGAGGGGCAGGCGGGTCTGGTAGTCAAAGTACATGGGTGAGGTGGCCAGGGATGGGCTGCTCACCACGTTCATGACATTGAGGGGACCCCGGCTGTCCTCGCCCTCACTGGGCACCAGCATAATGTCATTCTTGCTGATCTTCTTCTTCTTGCCCTTGCCCCCTCCACTGCCACTGCCTCCTCCTCCCCCGCCACTGCCTCCCCCTCCTCCCAGCTGAGGGTGGCTATACTCGGCAATGCGACAATTATAGGTGCGGATCTCCTTGTTCTCTCGCTTGCACTTCACAGCAATAGTGATCATGGCGGCCAGCAAGATGATGGAGACAGTACTCAGTGTCACAATCAATGGCAGCGACAAGTCCCAGTGTGGCCGCCGATGCTGCTCACCATTCACCTGCGGTTCGCCAGCCTCGGGCAGGGGCCCTGCCAAGGCCCTGACTATAAGCTTGGCCACTGCGGAGAGGCTGGGCTTGCCGTGGTCACTGACTTTTACCACCAGTTCAGCCACGGGACTGAGCTCCTCCCAGTAGGGGTGCAAGGTGCGTATCTCACCGCTAGTGGGGTCCATCTCAAAGAGGTGCTCCTCATTGCCTTCCACAATCTCATACGTGAGGCGCCCACTCTCCCCAAAGTCACTGTCCAGGGCACGGACAGTACCCACGGGGTAGCCCACCCCAGCATTGCGTGGCACCTGCAGCTCAGCAGTGTCATTGATGAGGGCAGGCAGGACAATGAGGGGCGCGTTATCATTGACATCGAGCACGGTGACGCGCACTGTGGCATTGCTTTCACGGTGGGGTGAACCCGAGTCTTTGGCCAGCACACGGAACTCAAAGTGCTTTGTCTGCTCATAATTGAAGCTCCTCAGGGCATAGATAGCACCATTTGTGGGGTTGACAGAGACATAGGTGTAGATGGAGACATCTCCCACATGCCCAGGCAGAATGGAGTAAGACACCGTCCCATTTTGGCCCAGGTCAGGGTCCTGGGCCAAGACTGAGCCCAGGTACTCTCCAGGGATGTTGTTCTCAGGCACCTGTAACACATATAGATTCTTGCTGAAGCGGGGTGGGTTGTCGTTCTCATCAAGGATCCGGACAGAAAATGACTTGGTGGAGTTAAGTGGGGGATTGCCCCCATCACGCGCCACGATGGTCACATTGTACTCATCCTGTGCCTCACGGTCCAGGGGTCGGTCAGTGACCACAGTGTAGAAGTTGTCATAGTTCTCCTCCAGGGTGAAAGGAACGGCACCGGGCCCGCCGCCACCGCCGAGCACCCGACACTGGAGCTGCCCGTTCTTGCCTGAGTCACGGTCGGTGACCCGCACCAGGGCAATGACAGTGCCTGGTGGGGCAGCCTCACTCAGAGCTCCCTGCCGAACGGAGACAAAGCCAATGGTGGGAGCGTTGTCATTGCGGTCGATGAGGCGGACAGTGACCTTGCAGTGAGCAGGGATGGGATTGGGCCCCAGGTCCCGAGCTTGGACATCAATCTCAATGAGGCCGCTCTCCTCATAGTCCAAGTTGCCCTTGACACGGATGAGACCACTCTGTGGGTCGATGCTAAACAGGTCACGGACGCGCTCAGGTGCGTAGCCACTGAAGGAGTAGAGCACCTCTCCATTGGTACCCTCATCGGCATCAGTGGCATTGAGGTCGATGACAGCCGTGCCTAGTGGTGCGTTCTCTGGCAGCTCTACCACATAGGAGGCTGCCTCAAAGATGGGGCTGTTGTCATTGGAGTCAATGAGGCGCACATTGATCTGCACCGTGCCTGAGCGCGGTGGGTCTCCGCCGTCCAGTGCTGTCAGCACCAGCGTGTGGTGACTCTGCTCCTCACGGTCTAATGGCTTCTGGATGACCAGCTCTGGAAACTTTGTGCCGTCACCACGGGACTTCACATCGAGGGAGAAGAGGCCGTAGTCATCACGAGTGAGCAGGTAGGTGCGCAGACCGTTGTCCCCAGCGTCTGGGTCGTGGGCGCTGGTGAGGGGGAAGCGGGTGCCTGGTGCAGCATTTTCAGAGATGTCCATGTCCACTTGGTCAGACGGGAATGATGGTGCATTGTCGTTCAGGTCTTGAATCTCCACTTTGATCATGCAGATCTCCTGGTCGTTGGCGAACACCTCGAGGGACAGCTGGCACTTGGCGCTGCGCCGGCACAGCGCCTCACGGTCAATGCGCTGCTTGGTGTAGAGCAGCCCGCTCTCCCCGTCCACGTCCAGGAGGTGCGGGGCTGAATTCTCCAGCACCCGGAAGGTGGACTTGGGGCCGCGGCCGACGCCGGGGCCGCCACCGGGAACGCCACGCTCCGCAGGCAGCATCCCGCCTCCCGCCGAGCCTGCCGCCAGCCGCGCATCGCGCCCGATGTTCCCGATGACCGTGCCCGCTCCCTGCTCCTCCGGCACCGAGTAATTCAGGTTCTTCAGCGACAGGGCGGGAGCCCAGCAGAAGAAGAAGCAACAAATGGAGAGGTACATCCCCGAGCAGGGGTGGGGGCGGCAGGAGCAGCAGCGGCGACCAGGGTTGTCCCCGTCTTCTTTGCCTCCTGCGCTGGGGTTGTTCTTCCTCCTCTGACGGCTCTTTTTTTCCTTCCTTTTTGGTTTTGATTTTTTTTTCCTTCTCTCTCCCCACCCCTATATTTCAAGTTCCTGGACCTGTTGCTCTAAAACATCTGCAGAGACACAGGATGAGAGGCAGCAAATAGACCATGTAGCTCAGAGGGAGGGAACAATCGGGGGGGTCTGGGGGAGGGGAGGGAGCAGCTTCGGCAGCGTTTCAGCAAGAGCTTGCCGTGCTTGCAGTCCCCTCGCAGTTGAGTTCGTCTGTCCAACTTCGGCAGTGGGAGGGTTTCAAAAATCAGAAAATTTGCAAAAGATCTTCTCCTCCGGGCAGGCGATGTGTTCCCGATCCTTGAATCCCCGCAGATGTACAAAGAATAATAAAAATAATAACAATAATAAAAAAATCGGCGGCAGCGGCTGTTTTTCTAAAAACGATCAAAATATTTTTGTAATATGTGTATTTATATATACATAGGAAAAGAGGGTGGTCACAGGTCTGTAGCAGAGGTAAAAAAGCTTATTTGCTACTCATCACTTGTGATGCGATTGATGGAGTGGAGGGGTAGGAGAGAGACAGAAGGGAAAAAAGTCTCAGCTTGTTGTTGAAGCCCTCTTCGTGTGCAGTGAGAGGCAGTGAAATGTCTGATTGCACCGCGGGGTTGTTGGTTTTCAGGGAGTGTTTTGCTGCATTTAGAGATCTAATCTTGCATTGCTTGCGGCGGAGAGCTGCATCTCGCTGCCGTCGGTATTTCCCCCCTCTCTGTCTCGTACACCCTGGGTCACTGTTTCCTTCCCGAATCAGAGGGAGAGGGAATGAGGATTGCAGGGCAAGAGGGGAAAACAAAACACATTAAAAAAAAACCCCGAAAACCAAACCACCCCCCCAGCAAAAACTAGTCTCCGGATTTGTAGCTTCCTTTCCCTCCCTCTACTACCAGCCTCCCACTCGTCCTTTTGGGGTGAATAAATTAAGAAATCCACCAGTTGACCTTCATCATTAGTAGTAAATACGTATTTTGAGAAAAAGCTCAGACCATGCTCAATCAGCAGCACACTTGGGTTTCTTTAAGACAGGCCAGTAGCCGCCGCCACCACCACATCCTTTCTCTCCGTGTATCTATGCGTGTGTGCGTATGCGTGTCTGAGGAGCTGCACTTTTCTCGATGCAATTTAATTCCAGTTTGCTTTTCTCTCCAGTCGAGAGGAAAGCAACAGGCAACTCACGGCTGGACGCATAGATTAAAAAAAAAAAAAAAAAAAAAAA
>VZTE01000894.1:1080543-1184475 GCA_013397775.1 Eulacestoma nigropectus | reverse complement strand
CGGGGGGAGGACTGAGGCTGGAAAGGTGCGTGCTCGGATTGCCGGAGGGCCGGTCTCGACCCGTGCGTACGGAAATGAAGCTGCCATTTGTGACGAGCGTGTAAGTAGCAAGAATCATTTAGGGGGAAAGGAGGTAAAAAAAAAAAAAAAAAAAAAAAAAAAAATTAGGAAAAAAAAAAAAAAAAAAAAAAACTCTAGAGCACTTATAAGACGCTCCTGAATTATTTTAGGAGCGTCTCTTAAAAGATTCAGTTAAGGCAGCTGCTCGTTCGCCTTGCTCAATAGTATAGCCTTCAGCCCTGAGTTATTATGTCCATAAATATAATTTGACTTGGAAAAAGTCTTGCAGATTTATGAATTCAAATGAGTGTTCTTTCCAGACCCATCTTCCCGTCCTGAGGACCTCTTTGTAGCTGTGAAACGGATAGTTTGCCATCCAGAGCGAGTCTGCTGGTAACTGTTATAGAACTAATGCCGTGTTAAAATGCAGTGTATAAATAAACGATACATACATTAGTGGCAGCAGAAAACCACTACTCTCAGCCGAGCCAACTTGCTGTGTGAGAGCGACAGACAGATGAAATAAAGGATATGTTTACAAAATGGGCTTTGCTTTCTGCATGAAGGCTTCAGATTGGCTGAGGGAAATTGGCGTATTCGGCTAAGTCACGTATTTGGAGAAGTTCCCTATAAAAGCAGCACAATGTTAAAAGTGGAACAAACACCAGCGTAAGCCCCTGAGCTATCAAGAGACCTCGTTTGACTGTAACTTGAGTCCTCTGCTTTCCTCCCCTTATTCTGCAGCTTATGCCAAACCTTCAGGATGTCTCAGGATGTCCAGAGATTTTTCCACGCCAGTTCTGCTAATTCGGGGGGGGCGAAAGGGTCATTGCAATTATGTAATGGCTCCCTCTAGCGTGCCAGAGATACTGCTGCATTTGGGGTATATCCCATGTGCGTGCATCCTGTGGGGGGGGGTGTGTGTGTGTGTATATATAGGTACATACTGTGGGCTATACACTGTGCCTAAGTGTGTACACATATGGTAACACTGGTTTTCTTTCAGAGCAGGAAAGCATCAGCAGGAGTAAAAAAAATGGTTTGTATTACGGTGGCATGTAACATGTAATATATTTCTGACAATGTTTCGCATACTTAGTTTAAAAAACAGCCTCGAAACCCAGGATAATTTTTTTTTTTTTTTTTAGGAGGAGGAGGCTAGTGTCTCCATCCTTTTTTTTTTTTCTCTAGCCTAGTGAGTACCTTTTTTTTTTTTTTTTTTAATATATGACTCAGCATTACACAATAAATACTCTGACTCCACAATGAAGTCAATACATTTGAGGACACTCTGCAGTTTGTAAAACAAGCACTCGGGACTCTGAATTAAGGGAAAAACTATATAACCCTTTATACAAGTAACAGGAGTCTTTGCTTGTAAAATCTGTCTTTTTTTATCAAACATCTTGCAGCTTACAACAATCCATTGATACCAACGACATGCATGGAATACTCAGAGGAAAAATAAAATCTCAAACACTAGCACTGGATCTTCAAACCTCTGACGGACTGCCAGGTGATGATGATAAATGAAACTCTTACTCCTTGCTCTACAAGTCACTTTAGTTTTGTGGTGTTAAGTTCAGCAGAACTACATTTTAGTACTCGTTTTCAGGTATGGCTGATTATTAATTATTTCTAATGATTTCTTGGAAATCATGCCATCTTGGCATCTTTACAAATTGTGGCTCTTAAACCCAGTAGAGACTTAGATGCCTAACTGGAAAAATACATATAAAAAAATCATAGCTGCATATGAATAAATGCCTCTGTCAGGGTGATATTTGTTGCATCAGACAGTTTATAACAACAAAATGACATTTATTGATTTTAATCCACCTGTGCAAGTAATGAATATTTTATTTGTTTGATGATTTTACAGTATATCTATAATACTTTTTCATCAATTTTTTAGCATATATTGCATATTTAATAGCTTATACTGGCATCATAATTTTATATTCATTCATCAGAAATTTTTGTATTTTTCACAAAGAAGAGTTGGAAATGAAATGTATGATGGTAATGCAAATGAATGCCAGTAATACCTATATGTTCTGCCATGTCACTATATATTGAATATATAGTGCATATTTGTTGCTGAAAAACAACTAAAAAAAAGAAAACAAAATAAAAAAGGTGCTTATTAACAGCTTGGAGAGAAAGCTGGACTGTGGAGAGGCTAATACATAGAAAAAACACAAATCCTTAGTAATAGAAATACATGTATAGAAGACTTGCGCTGTCTGCCAAATCAAGAAAAGCACATTAAATACTCTATATAGGAGAAGCTCAACAGAGGAGCAAAGTCCAGTATAACAACCCGAACAATTAACTATGTATGGAGTTAAATTATGCTTTGGAATGCTACTTTTCAATACTTGAAGTATTTGTTTATTGGAAGCTCTAGTTTGATAGTAACCAAAATAGCAAGTAGTAACAGGACACACCTCCAAACTTTTTTTTTAATTGATTTAGTGAAAACATAACACAACAGTATTCAGTCTTTTTTTGTGAAATGTTCATGATGAAATCTAGTACTGTATTATTCTATATTCAGGAAAGACAGGTAAACCTTTCTTCTTTCAAAAAATAAAAAAGGAAATAAATAAGAAATATCCTCAATCAGAAGTGTTGAAATGAAAATCTTTTGTCTTGGTTTGGAGGGTGCTTAAGCATAGCACAGAAGTCTCAGAACAAATATCACTAAGCAACTAAAAGAAAATAGGCAAGGAAAAGATCAATATAGTTAAATGTCAAGGTTCAGTATTTAAGTTATTTGAGCCTAAAATGTATCATTGGGAAAGCCCAAATCCAATCAGTTTGAGAACAATAGAAAGAAGTAAAATTAGAAAGGCCAAGGAGCAAATTTGAGGAACAAAGAACCCATATATAAGACAATTAATTACCTACTAATAAACAAACATGTGCTTTACCCATGTGAGGAAGCCACGACAAAACTGTATGGTCTATTAGTTAGCCAGCTATAAAACAAAAAGTACTGCAGAGAAATTATATTTCTGCACTCTAGTACTCACGGAAAATGAAGACATTTCCTTGGGTCAACTTTTTTTCAGTAACAACGATGAGATGTGGGTGTGTATAAGGTGTCAGTGGTGATATTCTTAAAGAGCAGAAAGCATCTAACTAAATGGTAGTCATCAAGTGTTCTTACAGAATCTGAAAATGTGGTAAATGAACTGTTAAAAATATGCAGTCATTAAGATCAGTTACTATGTGTGAGGATTAAAACGTACAAAATACGTTCAAAATTCTCTTTTAAAAAGACTGAAAGGGTGATCAACAAATTGTGGTGTGGCAAGCTTTACTTTTTGTAGCAGTAGTATAAAATTGGTTAAAATAGCAATTAAAAATAGAAACTGTATGGCATCTAGAGAAATGTGAGAGAAGTACTGTCCAGAAACCTGATGAAATCAATAGAAACCTTTCTACTGATTTGATTCATCCCGTAGTAGCGAAGTAGTACAACTTGCGTAGACTAAAAGGACGTTCTTTCTGTTTATTGGTATTGTTTCAAAGTAGTAACAGAACAACAGATGAAACCACTTTTGTTGCTCTGTATGTGAGCAGTTTTATGTCAATTTAATTGTGAGGTCACACCATCAAGACATGTAGGAGAGAGAGCTGCTGAGAAAGGGAACACAAAATAACAGGGCAGTAGGCAAAAGAGAGGGTAAGTGTCTGCAAATGATGTTAGTGGGCTAAAGGGAGGATAGGACCCAAGAAGAGAGAAGAGTAGGAAAAAGCTGCCGAAACAGAACACAGGGCTCTTTACAAGGCTTCAGGCAAAGGGAGTTAGTGAGTAGGAACTAAGCCTACTGAAAGAGTTGATACCTATGGCTTCTATGTAGCTGGGAATATTATACTTACAGTTGTACCTGTGTCATTTTGGAAACACAAACAAACAAAAAAGCACCCACAAAGATTCGTTAGGCTTACAGAAAGGGTGACTTTTAGGCCAGAGGTAAAGTGTTGGGATTTGTATTCTTATGCCTCTTTTCAGCCACATTATTTAATGATTATTTAGTACAAGATACAGAAACATTCTTTGCTTTTTTTATTACAGTGAAAACAGGGCACACTGAGATCAAACCCAGCATGTTTCAAACTGACTAAGAAGACTAAACTCATTCTTAATGAGTTTTTTTTTTTTTTAAAAGCAATTTCTTTAAGAGCAATTGAAATATTGAAAACTGGTTTCCTACAGGTGCGTCTTTTAATTTCCCTTTTGCCACTCCTACTGGATTCCTCCTGTGTCTGATGGTTACCCTGCAGATATGAGTGGCTGGCTGAGAGGGACATGCTGCGGGGCCAGGCAGCAGCTGCCTGGAAAGGTACAACAGCTACCTTTACTTCTCTCAGGGTATCGATTTATGTCACATACATACCCACTCACTGAAATGAAATTTAAGCTGAAACCATCTTTAAACCCCTTGCAAATTTGATTGAAGTTGTCCAGTAGCTCCCAGAGTTGCTGGGCAGAATGATGGAGAGACAGAGACACTCAGATAATGGTCAAGGGGGCTGGTGTTTTTACTTGCACAGCCTCCTTAAGAAAACTAAAACATTTAAAAATAAAACACTTTAGCTATTTGATTATAACACGATGCCAGTGCTGGAGTTAGGATATGCCACAATAATATGATCATATGACTTGGCATGTTAACATAATTCATGCCCTGCCAGTATCAGTGAGACAGGAATAGACTGTAAATATAGACACTAGATCTTGTCAAAAAGAAAAGGAAATATCTGCATTTTCAAATAAAGGATATTCTCTGAAGCATTTTAAAACTTTTCTGAAGCAAATATTGTATGGATTTTTCTTAAACCTGACAATTATTGTTTGCACAGTAAATTACATCAAACCATATAGAGATCAACAATATGTTTTACTTCACTGAATAATGAAGTACTTTACTGATGAAAATCTGTTTTGTGAATTATTTGTGACAAGTTTGTTAGCGATTAGAGCACATAGACCTGTCATTAATATAATGATTTAAATATTTGTTTAGAAATTTATAAACATCATTAAATTTTATTAAATACTTGGTTTAGTAGATGGGATTTAGTTTGATTGCAGTTATTGTTAATGGTTAATGTCTCCTACCTCCTTTAAAGATTATGTGGCAGGACAGGACAGCTTTTTGTTGTCTTGTTCCCCTTTGGCCCAGGCTGCACTCTGGAAATATTGTGCCTTCCTTGAGAATGGTCAAGCAAAGAATTTTGCGGAAATGCAGGATAAAAAAGGAGAAGGAGGAAGGGGGAAAGAAAACAAAACCAAGAGTGAGCAGAAACTCCAATAAATGCTGAGAAAAGTGGGGAACAGAACTCCTATTTAAGTCTCAGAGGGGAAGGAAAGAAAATATTCTCTTGGGTTTGGGGAGGGGACTGTGCATAATCTGCAAACCTGCAGAGCTGCTGGACTGGGTCCATACACAGACAAGAAGACCTGGCGTCTTACATCAGCATGAGCCAGTGGGTGTTCATCTGCACCTTCTCTATTTGTCTCACTTTGGATGTTTTATGAAGCTTTGTTTTGGGTAGAGTCTTATCTTTGAGATTTAAAACTTTCCTAGGAGTGCTGATAGTGCTGTCTTTAAGGAAAAGGTAGAAACAGATCAAGCTCAACGATCTGGCTAAATTATATATATTTCGCAGATAGAAATACTGATAGAGGACAAAGTTGGAGAAGCCAAAATCATAGAATTGCAGAATGATTTGGGCTGGAAGGGACCTTAAAATCATCTAGTTCCAACACCCCTGCCATGGGCACAGACACCTTTCATTAGACCAAGTTGCTCAAAATCCCATCCAACCTGGCCTTGAATGCTTCCAGGAATGGAGAGCAACAAGTTTTCTGGATCACCTGTACCAGTGCCCCATAACCCTCACAGTAAAGAATTTCCTCTTAATACCTTATCTGAACCTACCTGCTTTCAGTTTAAAGCCATTCCTCCTTGTCCTCTAACTATAGGCCTTTGTAATTAACATTTCAAGAACATATCTGATGATATGAAAGATCAGGAAAATCAAAGAAAATGGAGACCCTAACAAAAGTCCTGATAAATATATTTCATGAGAGCTATTTAAAGGCAAAATCATGCACTGGAAAAACTCCAAGAAAAATACCCTACCTAGCAGACTTTAAGGTTATTCTCAGTGAGATTTGGTATGGAACAAATCTTTTCCTTCTCTTCGTTGAAACAAACAAAATTACTGACCCAACAGCATCTGAGAAAGCTACTGGATATTTCTCATGCTTTTTATGTAGGAATGTAGGAATAATATCATGATATTATATCTATTATTAATATATATTTGGAATTCACTGAAATCTCGATACAGGGTGTCACTGAATCTCTTTTCTAGTATTTCAGTATTACAATTGCTTCAGAGCTAATGTTTGCTGGCTGTACCCAAGGAAGTGTAGTAAAGTTCAATGCATCATTTTCTCCTCGCAAAGCACTACTTAGAGGTTGAAGACTGTACCATCAGTCAGACAGGTCAGCAGTTTTCATGTGAAGGAAGACCAGTGTCTTCAGAGCTGATGCTGCCACCTTCCAGTATTGGTAGAAAGCAGAAGATTGAGGAAGACTCCAGAATAATTCACATGTAAAGTACAAGGTAGTCCTGATCCACAGAAATTCACCTCTGCCTCTCTATTCTTACAATTATTCCCCAGGTGGGATGAAGATACCGTCTTTGAAACTTTTCATTTCCAAGTGCAGCTGGAAATCGAATTCCAGTTTCCTGAAGAGAATAAGCCTGAACTGTAAGTGCAAAGTAATCTGTGTGTATAAATTTGCAGAAGATAAGGTTCATACTGGAGACAAAAGCAATAATAACAACAACAACAACAACAAAGGAATTAAGCTAGATTTCTGGTAATGAGTTATTACCATAATTTTTTTAATTTTAATTTTTCTAAGCTACCATTTTGCACCCACTGACAAAATTTCAAAATCTCCTAAGGGTGTATGAAATTTCTTATACATTGCATACTAAATATTCTACAAGATAAATTCACCTGTTATGCAACCCTTTTGTTTCCGAGGTATTCCCTTATTTAGTTATGCAGTTAGTAGCTCTACTTTAAACATGACTGATTGTAGCACTGTAAACAATTCTGTTGCTAAATCTCTCAGAGAGATGGAATCCCATTTACTCTCTCCTAGATGCAATTTCAGAAGATTAGAAAGAAAAAAACAAAACCTAAAGTAAAAACAACCAAACCAAAACAGGTAATGAAACTGACTTTGCTCTCCATCCCAAAAGTTCAGGGACACAACTAGGCATAAATTATGATAATTAAAAAATCTGTTGAGTCAAATGTTACATTTGTATGCCTTTTAAAAGGGAGCAACATCTTTAGACTTTTTGTAGGTGAAAACCTTTCTTTGCCAGCTTACATATCTATTTGAAACCAACCATCCAGTTTTGTTCCTGCTAACCCTTTTCATTTGTATACTCCTATGTGAGCTCCAACATAAACAAGACTTGTAAACAGCAGACTATAGATAAGCTTTCAAAATGTTGTGTGGCATTTTGCCCACATATCTGTCAAGTAAAAGGTTAGAATCTTCACTTTTTAAAGAAAAACATACCAATTAGCAGCAAGGCAAGGCTGTCTAGAGCATGAGGTTTTCAAAGCTTGACACGTCTGTAGGTGCAACACAAGCCATATATTTGTACGAAGCTCCCTTTCATCTCCTGATGGCAAGAGAGAACCCAGGCAGGGGCCCGCCTCTGAGGAATGTGCTCTCAGGAATTACAGAATGAGATTCCTTGGCCAATATGTCCAGCATATCTACAACTGGGTAAGGGGGTAGGAGATGATTGTTTTGCCTTGTTTGACTACCAAATTGGGGTCTCAATACTGGTTGTGGTGGCATAATCACCAAATAGGATTGTCAAATACTCTTACCCTCACTGTGCAGGAAAATAAGGAAGACTTGAGGGCTTGCTTCTTGGCATGGGCTAGTGTGACTTCAGGTCGCAGCAAAAGCTGGAGAGTGATGACAGCAGCCTGTGAGGGGCCACTGGTCCCTGTCCTGATGGGGCATTGGCAGCCGATGCTCAAGGCCATGCAGGACTTTGGCTTCATTCCCTCAACACATTGGCCATCTGAGATAAGCTGAACTGACAGTTGGCTGCCAGCACAGAGCAGTAGGGGTTTGTGCCCCCCTTAGAGCCAGGGGCAAGCAAGAGAGGAAATAATGTTTCTAAAAGTCATAATTCCCTTCTCTGTTTGCTCCTGGGATGGTGCTGCTATACATCCCCCTTTCTGCAGGCGAACTGTTGTCTTACAGTCTTGTCATAAGTGATTAGTCAGAAGCCAGTGCTATAAAAAAGCCAGAACAGAATGTAATAACCAAGGTGCAAAATTAACATTTAAAAAATCCTATAACCTGCTGCAAAACCAAAAACAGATCCTAAAATTAAAATATGAAATACTGTATCCTTGAGACCACTAAAAATGCTTAGTGAATTTTTTTGTCTTTATGAAAGACATTGAACAGACTTGATTTTTTAAAGTTGTGAAGCATCCATGTCCTGGTAATTACGTTCTTTAAGGCATCTTAATGATGAGTACATAAAATCATTTTTTACTCTTTAAAAAAAATGAATATGTTGGATAAACTATGCAAAAAAAAAAGTAAGAGAAACAAACAAATCTATGCAAATATAAATCTTACGTAGTATTTCTGTCATTAACATTGATGTGTTAGGTACCAAAGCAGGTTTAGTTTTATATAAGAAAGTGTATTCATGGCTGCTGCCCTGAGGAATTTAGTGTCAGTAAATTAGCATAAATGAATTGCTACAATTTTCTGTTTTATTATAATTTCTAAAATTGTTAGCAGATTTAACGGTTCTACGTACATCTAGAGATAACATCTGAATTGCAAATAAATCACTACAAAATATATGTTGCAGACAGTTTTATTTAATGTGCAGAGGCATTAAATATTTAAAGGGCTAACTTCTGCCATTTGCCTATTCCACTAAATGTGTCCACTGAGGTGTGTAAAGGAGGGTGTACTATATGGGGAGGGGTAATATGTTGAGGTAAGATTTGTTTTACACTACAGGTATTTAATTTAGAACTAATGAGTCAGTTATGTTAGTAAAATAGCATAGTTATTTTAAATACATTTATTTAGATGTAGGCAATATATAATTAGTTTTTTATCCTTTTTTTGCTCTATATTTCTTAATAGCTAGTTCCTGTTCAGTGTGTAGTAACTCATATCAAACCTAAATGAAATGCTTTTTGGAGGATTGCTCTTTAAAGTTTTACTGAAGAAGTAAAATTTGCTTTTTTAATTAAAAACTTACTTGAAAAGACAAATTAAGGGTATGTAAGCATCACTGAGACACAAGAACATGCCTTCTGGTTATGGTGAATGATGATCCAGGAGCACTTACATCCTTGTTTGTGTAATGGTGAGGCCACACAGCCTTACTGCCTGGGAAACTCTGTCTGCCAGGGTGCTGCAGTGCAGCCCCTCCATAATGCTCGCTGCCACCTGACATGTGAGGGCACAAAGCCTGTCTCAGAGCACACCAGTCAATTTCAACATCTCACCCTTATTTCAAGGTGCTTAATGACTCAGAGTATGAAAAAGACCGAGTCCTTTGCGACAATTGGTTGACAGTTTTGGGGTTTTGTCCCATTAGAACAGTCTGACATAAATATAGTTTATCTGGAGAGGGACTGACATCTTTGGTGGACAGACTCAATACAGTGGAATGAAATCCCACAAGAAATAATGAACATTTTACACCTCAGCAATTTTCTGCTTCAGTTGCAAGGCTTTTCTCTTTTTTTAGCTTGCTTTCATGTAAAGATATGCAAAATTTGTATGTAGGTAATTTTAATTTATAAAGATGAAACAGGTCACACACTTCTCTTTCAAGCAAGGGTGCCAGAACAAAATTAAAGTAGATTAATTTGTAGTGATTGGTACACTCAGATGTTCTCATCCTACAGTGGCAAATGTCTATCAAAAAACTTGTGTGTTGGAGAAGAAAAGACCACATATGACTGAAAGAAAAATAAAATAATTGCTAATGTGAGGTGTCAAGCTGTATGAAATATATTAGGTCACAAAAATGTGTGAATTCTGACATTATTGAGCTCTTACTCCAAGACATAATCATATAGAAAACTGCTCAAGAAATGCATTTTAAATTGCTTTGCTGTTTTCTTCTCTAAGAAAATGTGGTGTTCTTTATAATGGTCTCTGATCCTTAAAGGCTGTAGTCATGTTAGTATAGCATTCACTTCTTCAGCAGACATAAATTGTCTCTATGGTATTATGACTGTAGTCCTGATCCTGCTCTCTTGCAGAACTTTACCAAGTAGCTGCTTGTTGCATTTTCCTACTAAAGGCTCATCAAAGCATAGCCAGATTTTGCCTTCACCTGCATGATCATCCTGTTATCGTTTGGCCCATGTGACGCAAAAATCACAGAAGTCCCCATGCAATTGACTTTCTAAAGAAAAACAATTAATTCATTAACTTTTAATCACAGCTTCTTTCAGGGTTTTTTTCTTTGGGTTTTTTTTTTTTATTTTTAACCAATGAGTGAGGAGAATTCTAAAGTTTTGCTTGTGACTTTTCTGAAGCATTTCATGTAGCGAGCTCTTTGGTTTACAGACTTTATGGGAAAGCGTTCACAAACAGGGGCCATTGTTTATTGTGTTGTAGTAAACAACAACTCTCTCAAACAACAGGCTGCAGCACCCTGGGAATTGGACCCAAACCTCTGAAAAGCCACTTATCGTAGAGTAAATGCACGAAAGAAAAATGTTAAAAATTCACGGGATGATTTTGAAAGACTTCAAAGATCAAATTATTGTCTATGCTGTCTATCTCAAGGAGTTTAAAATAAGATATAACACAAAATTACACCTGGCAGACCTAAACAATACATCACTAAGTGCCCACATACACAAAGTGTATGGCTTCTACTAAGAAACTAAAGTAAATTTGAATATTAATACTTAATCTCTTTATTCTGTCTAGAGGCATTATTCTTTTTCAGTATGTTTATTTAGAGTTGAAGCTGTGGATGCTTTCTGGTAGATTCTAACACAGGTCCTCCTTCCAGTCAGTGTACCAAAAAAGAAAAATGACAATAATTAGTGTTCACACCTTATCACATAAAGGGAACAAAGATGGTTAATACACAGAGGCAAATACCAATATGTTGGAGGACTTACTGTTGTGCATAAATGGCATGAATCTAAAATTATTAAATCACTTCATAGTTGGCAATAGCATAACCAAGGCCTAGCACTTACCCTTCTGAACAGAACAAATTCTCATTGGGTTAAACAGGTCTTTTCCAGTATTAGGCATATTTATGCAATTAATTGGGAAGGAAAAAAGAGATGATAAAAACGTGACCTTTTTTCCTTCTGTGTAGTAAATATCAGGTGTCAATATCAACAGTAATGCAGCCAACATTTCTAATGTATCAGGACAACTATTTGGAATACTGACCTATGGAATAAACAAGTATTGAGGTTTTGTCATCCCTTCTAAATGTCACAGCACTTTTCTCCCTCACACAGGGAGAAAATTGGAATGTTAAATGGAAAGATGCTGTGTTCCACAGCAAACTGAGGACCAAAGAAACTGAGACCCATGGGCTAAACTCCAGTGCTTGACTATTGTCATAGCCTAAACAAAGACTGACTGACTGACTGACTGACTTCCTTCCTGTAATTTGCATTGAATAAATGTGTTCTATTCATTAGGAAGGAAAGGTTAGAAGACAGCCAGTTTCAAACGTGGAGCATTATCTTCATCCTTCTGAAATCAGATAGAATTTTGCTGTTTGCTACCAAGGCAGCAAAAGTGCACACTGTGGTACTGAAAATAGGAGGGTTTTTTTTAAGTCTTAGTATAGGTGAGCACAACAATGATTTTAGTTTGGGGTTAATAATTTGGAAGATTTCTACCACACCAGCCAGAGAAACACTATCCTATTAAAAGGTAATGTAAATTATTTAAAATTAAGTATGTAAATATACTTGGCTGCCACACTGAAATTTTGCTTTAATTTGGTTCAGAGATATACTGAAAAAAGAACACAGAGTCTGTTACGAGGAAAATTGCATTTTTAATTTTTTTTTCAAGTACAATACTTACAATCAAAATATTTAGATTTAGTCATTGTCAACACTAACTCACTAGCACCACAAAGTGGGAGTAGAGTCTCTGGTACATTTTTACTAAAACCAGTGCAATTACATCTGACATTAACAGGTATGGTTGAATTTAACAACATGTTTTAATTATAGATGTCAGTATTTCTAGCATTGTTGGCGTATTTCAAAGAAAGAATAATAAGCAAACTTCTACCAACACTGTTAGAGCAGATAGATGAACAGTTGGCATGTGTCTCCAGATGTGTGGAGTATGTGTCACAAATGTGAAGGCATGTCTGAGTTTAAGCAGCTAGTGACCAGTGTTGTATGTTGAGCTCTCAATCAGATTAATTCCTACGTCCCTTTTTTTTAAAATGACACATTTTTATCTCTTTTGCTGTTCAAATTACTTTGATAAATTGGAGAGAGGGATTGTTTTCCCACAGTAGCATCAGATACAGAAATTTTAGTGGATTTTTTTGTTTCTCATTTATCTACGTATTACAGTTTAAGAAGCATACTTCTAATTAATCAAGTTAATTACATACCAAGATGCAAATCTTGTGTGGCCAGGCTTTTTTTGTTATATTATTTCTTTTTTTAATTCATTTCATAGTTAAACTACAAGAAATGTATCACATACACTGCATTTGCTTCAGGAAGAGTTACTGATTTGCTGCTGCAAGTTTTTCTTTCCATTTCCCACTGCTTCTATCAATAAAGCTGATAGCAGTTGCCCTTAGATACTTCTGGTATTATAATACCATCAGCAGTAAAGGTTTACAAACATTAATTCAACTGACAATAGATTATAGAATCTTGTTGCTTAATAGCTGAATTATGGGAAAGATCTGTATGATAAACAAGCTGAAATGCCTCTTGCCTGAGGAAACTCCTAGGAATAAAAGGTTCTGTTGTGTCTGTTTGTTTGGGGTTTTTTTGTTTGTTTTTTTGTTTTTTTTTTTTTAAGGAAAAGAGAAATCTGCTGCCATAAACTTTTGCCCAACATTTTAAATTGTTATATATAGGCTTTGCCTATGACTTCTTTTCATTATCTACTTTATTCTTTTTTTTTCCTGTTTTACAGATTTAAGTGTACCTGTCTTTTTTTAGTAGGAGCTGTTTTGTTGAAAGGCAGCATATTTATTTTAAAATTAATCATGGCTCAAGGCTCTTGTGAGAAAGTCACAGAACTCATATCATGCTGTCACAGGTCATGTCTTAATGAGAATCAAAATTATACTTTACTCCACGATAAAGTCCAGGCTGTGGTTTAAATATGTATCAGCTGGTTGTGGTCAGCCATCAAAGGAAAGGCAATCTGGTGAAAGAATCTAATTTGTCAAGTATGTATTACTCACACATAGTAACCACTATTCCTTTCCCTTGCTGCACTATAGATCTGGAGAAGAAGAGAAATGGAGACATTTCTGTTGTTTGCTTAGTATGAATATATTTAAATGCTACTTTGTATATTTATTTACAGTGTGATGCAAGATGTTGAAGTGAATTTCATAATTATTTCGTCAACTTCATTGTTGTACCTGCAACTTCACAAACACCTCGTATTTTCAAAAACAAGCCTCTTGCTCCAAAGCACTCATAAACAAATTTACACAGAATGCACAAGGAAACATGAAAGAGGAGTGCTAAGTTGGTTGGCAGGTTAGAGCAGAGAGGATATTTTAGGCACTGTTAACAGTTTTGGGAATAGAAAAAAGAAGTCATGCATGAGATATGGATACACACAGTAAGCAGGACTGTGTCAGAGCCAGGAAAGAGTAAGGACTCAGGCCACTGGTAGACTCAGGCAGACTCTTGCAAAGCCTCAAAATTGCAGAGGAGAAATTTGACTTTGTAGAGTAATGAGACAGAAAACCACCTGAGGGACTGAGAGAGGACTTGACATGATCAGTCATGAACAAAAAAGATAACCTTGGCCACAGTGTTTGAGTGGACTAGAGGAGGGAGATTAGAGGGATGAAGGTTACAGTGGCTAAGAGGTCACAGCAGGTGAGAGATAATGAAGGCATGAAGCAGGGAGGAACAGAAGATGAATAACTGAAGATACTGTAGATAGAGAAAAGAGATGATTTGGCCAAGGAGCCCAAATTCAGATATTTGAAAGTTGGTTATGTAAAAAAATATGTAGTCAAGACTCCTGCTGTGTTTATTTACTATCCTATTGACATGCTGCTGCCAACTTACTGTAGAAAAACTCACAAAGCTTTCTAGATCATCTATATTGTTATCTGTCTCTATACATTCATGTGTATCCATAGACAGCTATTTTTATATTTTGACTGTAGAGAAGGAATATGGAAATCAGGTGACAAAAGTTTATTTTGCTGACTCTACCACTGATTAGGCCTGTGATCTCGGACAGGTTATTTCTGTTTGCCGTGCTACGGTTTCTCTGTCTGTACAGCAGTGAAAGCTGTTCTTGCCTTTCTTTGTAAATTTATAGATGAAAAAGGATAGATACTATTCAAAAGACTTAGAATTTTCTGTAGAACTCAACTCAGTTAGAAGATGCCATCAAGACACTCCACATGAATACCTTCACAACCACCACTTGGGTAGCAATGGTCTCTTTGTAGTGGCAGCATCCCAGTGCCTGGTACTGGGGTTGGTCCAGATGTGTTTGAGGTTGCAAGAAAGTTGAAAATGACTGTGCCCAAGCAGATAGTTTTGACTGGAGATGTCACAGCTCACTGGTGTCTGAAGCCATCAGAACCAAAATATATTTGCAGACACACTTCACCTACCAGTTGGCTCTGTGGGTTACATGTGGCTTTGAAACATGTGCTGTCAAAAGACGGTGATGATATTCTTCCCTGAGAATGCTTCATTCAACATGCCAAAGAACTTTTAAATATATTGGTAAAATAAGACATAAAGCAGACAAAATACTTGTTGGGAATTTCAGCTGGGAGTACCAATATATTTGGCGTGTCACAATTCTAGTTCAGTGAAACTGCAGACAACAAATGATCACACCATAGAAGACAGAAAGAAAAAAATATAGCTATCAGATTAACCATAAGCCTAGAAAGAAAGAGCACCTCAGCAGTAAACACAGACATAATAGTGACTATAATTTTTGCTAAATCACAGTTAGACTCTGCACTGATGAGTAAAAGCAAAAAAGGGTAGAAGCTGGTAAAGAATATTCTTTCCTCTGAGGCACTTCTGCCTTAACAGTGTTCTTTGTACTGCTGGTGCTGAAGCTAAGATCTCAAGAGGATGAGGAAAAGGGCCAAGGTCCTTCACTATAGTGCTGAACATGGCTAGACCTGCCAGCTTTTCACCAGCTGAAATTCTGAATGCCAGAATTCCTGTGGAGGTAATTTCTGTGGCTTCTTCCTCCTGCTTTTCTCCCTGTAAGCTATGAGTATAGAAACCTGTTTCCAACATCCGCTGTTCAGATAAGTCAATATTTAGAAGAAAAAAAAAATAAGAGATTAATAGCATTTAAAATATTAACTGCACATTAAAAGAATCATATGTTTTGTAAATAATATCTTTTTGTATATACAATAGATACACGTTGTTAGAGAGCAGAAAATTCTTAGAGGAATAAAGATCACTCAGGAAGAGATCTTTCTAATATGGAAAGGAATATAATACAGAAAAAAAGATCTGTTGAACATGCACAATAAACTTTTTGACTTTCTATATTAACTTGTTGCCATTTGCTACTGAGACAATTAGCAGGTGTCAGTTAGACACAATAGCTTATGTACCCAATTACTTTCTCTCTTTAGACAACAGTTTGCAGTCACAAGAACGTGTGAGGAGTTTTAATCAAAGATTAGAACTTTTTAATTAAATACGACCGTATGTGACTAGTCATTTGGCATTAATTACTGTTTTAGTTGGATTCCTTTTGATTTGTAAAAGGCCCTGAGCACTGCAAAAATTATGTCACATCATAGAAACTGCTGATTATTAAAACAAAAAGTTTTCTTCATCGTCCCATCACTCTCCTGAAAAAGAAATGTAATTTCAAAAGTGAAACCCCTGGCTTAGAGGAGACCAATGAGTTTTGAAAGCAAAATAGCAGATGGTACTTCAGCTGACTTCCCTTAGAAGGGACAGTGTGAAGGCACTTAATTGTAATGATTGATAAGGTCTTCTGTCAATGCTCAGCAAAACTTTCAAGGGGCTAAACAGCTGGCATGAGGTTCATTTGGAGTTTTAACTAGCTGACTACCCTTTGGGGTGTCTTAAAGCTAACTAGCATCACTGATATTAATAGAGGACATGAATCAAAATGAAACGCTCTTGCAGAAACTGATCTGAGACTTCAAGTAATATTTTAATTTGTTGGCCTACAGAGAGGAGGATAAATGTTAACAGTGTCCTTGTGAGATAACTTTAAATTCAAGTCCAATGGTGGCATCAGTATTTGCGAGTCCTTTTGTGATACTGGCTTTTTCATACGCTCCACTTACTCAGACTAGCGTGGGAACAATGACAATGAAAATCCTTATCTGAACAGCCTGCAGAAAGAGAAGGAAAAAAAAGAAAGAGAAAGATATAAAAGGAGCAGGAACAATTCTTAGCTCATGTAAAGATTAGGGGTGAACTTCACACAAACACACACACACTCAGAGTCACTGTGCCTTTCGTGGTGAACTTTTAGAGAGATTTGTCTATCTGAAGGTGAATTAAGAAAGCTCCTAACCCACAGTGGCACAGTGCAGTTTCTGAACGTGGGGTTTAAGTGCATGTATCTGTAGCTCTTTTCTTAGCCTACTGAAATGGTGCTCAGTGCTGAGCTACTAGGTCTGTCTGCCACGGAGTTTGTTCCTGGGGATGATGTCTTGCCTGAAACTCAGATTGGGCAATTAATATCTCATGAAGAAAATTTGGAAATGTTTGAACTAGTGATAGTCTGATTTCCAGCAATGCTGAATACAAATCTGGACTTGTGTGTCCCTGTTTTGCCACAGTTTAATCATACTCATAAGTTTTAAATCGGCAAAGCAATTAAAAGCCTGTTTCGGACCCCTAATTAACAAAGCACATTGCCCTGAGACTCTTTTGTGGGCAGAAGTATTGACATGATAGAAAGAAATAATATTACTTGGAAATAGCTGATCTCCACAAATTGATACCTAATTTACATGCAATCCTGCTCCTTCCGACCGTCAGCACAGGAGGTTATTCTGCAGTTTGAGTAACAGTTAAATGGAGTAAATTTACTCAATGGAAAACTGAAGTCTGGTTTATAACCTGATCTGAAACTCAACAGATCAGAGTTCATTTCTGTGTCAGTCTTCCGATATGACTGTGAAGGAAATGTTTTTCAATTTCTTTGTAACTCAATTTTCTAACTATAGAAAGATGGCAGTACCTTTCTGCTTTACTTAGTAGATCGCAGGACCCTGAAAAGTTATCTGTTACTTGCATTGGTGCAGTGCCTGGGACAAAGAGATGCTCCTAAATACTGTTGTTATTTCTAGCATAAATTGTATTTATCCCTATTTTTGTAGTTTAGCCTCCAGCCTGCTACAGTCTGAAAATCACTATGGAAACTGTGGTAGTAAATGTGGTATTTAGCAACCAGTCTTCATACCACGTCTAGGTTAAATCTTTTCTAAAGTGATCTGAATCACTGTGTATTTCCTATAGGAGTGCAACCTCTCCTGAGACGGACAGGAGGGTTCACTCCATTCAGATGAAAAGGGTCCATTTAAAGTGAAAAAAAACTATCAGCTGTGTATGAAGACAAGCTCTGTAGGAAACTTTAGTTCTAGAATAAATGAAAAATGTGCGCTTTATTATTGAAGAGATACTGTTTTTCAAGGGAGAAAAAAAAAACACTGAGGAGAAACACAGAATTATCATAGCATTTTGTATTCACTGCATCAGTTATTTCCCAAAGAAAGCCTATCAGTTAAAATGATGAATTTTAACCTTTACCAATTCTTCTAGAGAACATTCAATTTATATTCTTCAGGCACTTTGCTACTTGTTCACCATACTGATGCAAAATTATTGTTTTTGTAATATTTAAAAGATCTAGTTACAAGTTTTCAAGGACAGATTTCACATTTTTTTCCAAATCTAAAGCCTGTAGTGTAAGTTAAGAAACATATAGAACAAAAGTTAATGTATGGTGCACTTACATGCCTTAATACATTAATATTTAAATAAAGTATTGTATTGAATGCAAGTATGGTGGTCAATAGAAAATAAAAAGGTCATATTATCACAGAGTACAGAAAACTTTAAGAGATGAATACCAATGGATAAACATTTCTGCCTAAAATCTTTTTTCCTCATTGCTCCTATGAGATCAAATAATGCCTATATGAAATCAATGGTTTCAAACTCCCTTTATGAAACCAATCCTGTAACTGCTGTTGGCAGAACTAAACTTGAAAAAACTAACAAGCTAGCAAACAATGAAACAAAAAAACCCGTCTGAATATAGGTTCAAATATTGAGCTTTGTTTAATTTGTGTCTTAAACAATTTCTGTAGCCATGGAGTAAATTTTTCTTTAGCCACTTCAGGGCTTTGGGCACCCTTTTTAAGAGAGCAATCATGTTAGAAAGGAATATTGCAGACCTTGATTACTGCTGCAGTGTTGCAGCATTAGATGCTATCCTTGCTTTGCAGTCTAGGGAAGTATTGGGTGATAGGCCTGGGATGCAAAACTGCCAGCACACTGAACAAGGAGATGGTGTGTAAGAGGGCTATGATGCAGTGGGATGACCTAGATGTTTACTTGGCTTCTGTTAAGATAATTTTTGTAGAGTAAGGTTAACAGTTGTAAATTCTTCAGAGAATTTTCTTTTACTTTTTTTTTCTCCTTATTTTCTATTAATTCACTTTTTAAAATTATGTTTCTCTTCCTTCAAAATGAGTGGGCTATGTGGATCTCTGTAGGGGATTTTAGATCTTTTCTGGAGAGCATTCTGAGCAAGCACAGAGATAGGAAGTGCAGGGGTTTGCCAAGGGTGAGAGAGAAGTAGGAAGCAGTGAGAGGTATAGCAGTGAATTGGTATCCTGCAGGTCAGGAATTCTGAAAGCATTGTTAGAGGCTTCAGGGATGGCAGAAGCAGTGTGCCTACTAACTACAGAGGACTGTGCCATTTTCTCCAGCTGGGAAGCTTCCAGAATGACTGAAATAAAGTGTAGAAGCAAGGACCTACCTTTAAGATCATGGAGGAACTAAAGTGGGGGAAAATGGTTTAGTTTATAAGTTAATTATTAATTGAACTTTTTTTTATCCTCGCAGTCACTTTGACTGTTTCTGTCCAAAAGTTTAGCTATCCTAGTTGAAAGAACTGATGAAGCCTGTATTTTCAGTTTCTTTCAGAGGGGTCACTCTAGCAAAAAAGATCTAGACTGGTCTTCTTCAAAGATTCGGCTGATTTGGGATCTTGCCAAAGTTCTCATAGATATTCCAGTATATCTGAAATACTTAGAAAGTGTTTCAGGCTTTGCTACGAAGCACACTGAGTAGTCTCTGTTTTATGAAATTTTAATCTAATTATCAAGACACCTACCAGTTTAATGCTGTGAGAAGTTTGGTGTTAATATGCATGGCCTCCGGCAAGAGCTTATTTATATGGGGATATTACCAGTGGAAATGTTAGTCACCTCCTAAGTGTTATCAGAGATTTGCAAATGTCACTGGTACAAAACCTTCCCACATAGATACCTAAAGCAGTAGCTGTAGCCTAATAATAAGCTCCAAAGGAAAGCTTGTGTGCTAATACATGTTATTTGCCATATCCCAGGAACTGAATTTTGGTGAATTAGACACCTAAGAACAGAATATATAGATATTGGAGTATTAAACAGAGAGATTTCAAGATCAGTCAATTTAAAATTATTAAAGTATGTGTCTGAACACCCTTTCCCTTCCAATTTGAGAAGGTAACTCTGAGATACACTTAACTGCCTGCATGAGGCTAGACTTCACGTAGGAGTCTGCCTTTCATATGAGTAGCTTAGTGTTTAGCGCAATTGCCACAACAGCTGGAGATTTGGAATAAAACCTAATTCTTTTATTCCAGAAGGCACTGCACTGAGTAGAGAAGAGCCAGATTTGCATTCTGGTCCATACTCTTGCTGTCACCATAACTTTTTTATCTAATGGCACTTTAATGTAAATTGGGAAGGGAAGTCAGTGCCCAGTTCCGCCTGCTATTGAGTACTTCAAGCACTGTGCTGTATTCTTCCACAACTGTTGTACGTGAATGTAGAATTCTTGCTTGGCACCCACCTTTTGAATTCACTCCAAGCTCTTCTGAAGAAAAAGTCTGATTTAAGTATGTGCTCAGTTCTTTCCTAAAGTTAGGTTGCATTAACTTTGAGAACCTGCCTTAGAATGAACAGTAGTTGATTTGACTATCAATCATTTAAATAAATTTTTGAAAAAAGCTAATGTGTATTTTTTCTACATTTCATTATTGTGCAGTGGGGGAAAAAAAACTTTTTGTGACAATGACAAAAGTGCACAGATCCATTTTAAGCTTGGCTAACTGACACAGGAAATATTCTATATCTGTAAGTATAGTCAGCAATTTATTCATCCACATTAGGAATGAACAAGAAAATGAAATAAAAATTCCCCTGCAGAATTAACAAAAGTTCTCAGTTTGGCAGAGGGGATGAAACTGTAAGACAATAACATTGAACATAGTGATTTTCTACTGCATTTACCTCAGGCAATAGCACAGTGATATTTAAGCAAGTTAGTAATTATATGAAAGACGTCAAATAAAAAACATTCAAAATTCAAATTTATATAAGACTCTGTGAGATATGTTAGGGCTTCTAACTTGTATAAGTAGGTAACACAAATCCAAAGACAATTCTTTTTCAGGATGTCATAAGACTTGTGGGTGTTTCTGGTATATGTTTGGTAAAAAATGAAGAGTTCTTAGACATAGATTTATTTTGATGTCTCTCATTCCATGTCAAAGTCAGTACATTGTAAGTCACTTTATCTCTAGGGAGATGTTTCACCCTGTATTTTTGCCAGTCTTTGTAATTATTAAAGGAATAGATGAAGAATACATTTTAATCCCTTGTACGGGGTACATAGAAGACAGGTGAAGAATTGTGCCATAGTAGCACGCCCCCTGCACTTCAGGGGGTGCAAGTAAGACAAGTCTGCAGCTTTTCTAAAGTACCCCATCTAAAATGTTTTTACCCCAGGTTGCTTGAATTAATGATTTCACTCCACAGATTGACCCCTATTGCACTATACTGCTTCCTAATGTAGACATACCTTCTAATCCCTAAGTCTTCCATCAAACTATTATAAAGTCATTAAATATACAAATATTGTTCATGGGCTGCTACTGGGTTTGTAACTTTTATTTAAAAATAAGAAATTTAAAAAAGGTTATATTTTCTTCCTTTCTTAAGCTGCTAAATTTGTGTCAGATACAACTAAATAAATAGGATATCTCAGTGACATCCAGGCAGTGGTGTATCAGAGCTCCACCTGTTTGCACATCTGAAGAGGGTTTTTTCCTCAAGACAGTCTCTTCTTTAATTTGGATCATTGTCTGAAAATACTTCTGTGAATCAAAACAACAGGGGCTCATTCTTTAGAGAAGAGGATTTGTGTTAGAAGGAAAAGTATTAAGATCCAGGAGCATCATTGGTGGGAAATTTATTGGTATTCCATTGAGGACCTTAATATAAACATCATAAACAGCATTGTGAGGGATCACCATTTCAATGGAAGATTGTGATCTGAGAGAAATAGAATGACATGGATGACTACAGTGTTGAAAGAGAATGAAAAATAGTTGTATCAAGTGCAGTGTCATTATCTTAGAGGGCAATAAAGTGGGAGCTAAATCAGATGCAAGTGAAAAAAAAGAAGCAAGAACAGGGAACAACACTCCCTAATCAAGCAATTACAACCCTACTATGTATCAGGTAAAATTACTTCAGCAGAAACAGTAGAAACAGATAAATAATAATGTCTCCATACAAAGACTCCTAAGTTTGAAATTTTAGTTTGTATTTAAATCATACAAACTGCTGAAAATATTCTTACATTCTAAGAATTTTCAGGATTATTTTTTCTGAGAAGCGGATGACTTGAAGTCTTGAGATTCTTGTTTTCTTGAAGAAGTAGAATTTCCCATGGAAATACCAGTTGAATTCCTCTATTAGGGTAAAAGAACTAGGAATATAAATATTTGATCGGTGGATTGTTGAAAGCAAATAAAAACCACAGTTCATGTGCTGGAGGCAAAGGGATAAGAAGAGAACCACTAGTGATAGAAATTATCACTATCCTCCTTTGCTTTCCATCTGCTGGCCCAAATAATTTAAAACTGTAATAAAGAGTAAACACATATGTGCTGATTACATGTAGGAGAAAATCACCAAAAATGAACATTAGTAGTAGTTAGGTCTTCTGTCATTGTTTGTGTATCCTTCTCCCTTGGCCCTTAGACCAGAAAACCCCTGTATGCCAACAACGAGTAAACAAAAGACACAGTCAAAGATACTTGCTGTATGAATTAATTATTGAATTAGAGCTCTCATTATTCATTGGTAAACAAAAGACTTGGAGTCAAAAAGAGCTAGTGTTTGAATTTCGGTAATGAAGACACATTTGGTTAGGAGTGACATCTTCCACCTACATAGCCTTATCAGCCTTGGTGCATCTAGAAAATGCATAATTCAGAGCTCTGAAATAACATTTCTCTCCAATAGGTCTCTAGTCGGTCTAACATCAAGCCAGTATCAAGAGGTTAGGAGCTACTGTCATGCATGAGGTGAGTCATTTGCTGCTGAGATCTTGAAAGTAAGACTAGTCATTAACACATATATTTCTGGCAGTCTAAACTGTTCCTGTATCACAACTCAGAACTCTAGGAGATAGAAGCTCAGCTTACCCAGCAGAAACTTCACTGCTCCCTGCACACTCACTGTGGCATTCCTCACAAGACAGAATGAATTGTGTTTGTTCAACAGAGCAAAGCCTTCAGGCCAGCCCAAATTGTCAGTGTCTCAGAGAAATTCTTTGGAGTCATCTTGCCATGAACATTTTATCTTTTTTGGAGGTAGGGGACTTTTCCTCTTGTGAACAAGTCTTAGTGTTGCCTGATTTGGAACAACAAGGTTCAAAAAGGGAATATGTTTCAAAGAGCTGCAGACTGTAGGCAAGTGGATAAGCAATAAAACCCTGCTTATTCCCACCCCAACAGCTGTTAACACTAGCTGAAGTCAGGCAGACACCCTACCCTAAGTGATTTTTTTAGACTGGGTATTATGTTTCATGCAAATTATAGAGCATTGCTACAAAACTTGAAAATAGTTTTCACTGCTAACTTGTGATTAGATGATCATAGAATCATGGAATCATTTGGATTGGAAGGGACCTTAAAGTTAATCTGGTTCCAACTCCCCTGCTGTGGGGAGTTGGAACCCCACCTTCCCCTAGACCAGTTGGTCAAAGCCCCATCCAGCCTCCTGTGTTGCTCTTAATCAGTTTGTAAAACCAGCTGCCCTTTTATGTCTCTGTTTACATTTCTTTCTCTTTCATGTTTTTTCTTTATCACAGTTTTTTGTGGTACTTATTTTTTCCTTCTTCCAAGAATTAAAACTTCACTAAGCAGTCCAGAGGAGGCCAGGTTAAGTGACTACTAGAAATACTGTAAAGAAATATTTTCAACCCAAGCAAGTAAATATTTTCCAGCTTTGAAATTATATGAACATATATCTACTAAAAATACTTTGTCAAACATGGCATGGAGTAGAAAAAATTGAATAAAAGAAACATTTTGTTTGGACTCAAGTGTTGTGATATTTAAGACATTCCACATTTTATTTTATTTTGTTTTGTTCTAAAATTGTCTAATACATTATTTCACAAGCATTAACATAAAACTTTTATTGGAAGCTACTAATTACTCTTTTCGGATAACCACATGGGGCCTTAATTAAAAATTGTAATCCATTTCAAAATGGATTGCAAAATGCATATAATGAAAACACAATTCAAATGTGTTGTCAGAAAACTGGATTTTATTACTTAAGCTTAAGGAAATAGATATATTTTCTAAAAAAAAATGCTCAGAAAGCTTGATATTTCTTGATGTTGCAGTTGTTCTCTGCTACCCAGCAGTGAAAACAGTAATTATTATTAGTTCTTCATGTTCTTAGGGTTGGGATTGGTATTTGTTTGCATGAAGAATGCAACCATGCAGAAGCACAGAAGCACTTTAGAGGAAGAGAGGCTGCCAAAGTCTCTGGTGAGGCTTGCCAAAAAACCACTCACAGTAGGGTGTCTCTACTAGCTCGCTCTGTATATATAGGTCCTGCTCTTAAGGATAATCACCTGGTACTGAATAGAACTGTTCATTGAGGCTGAGGGAGCGTCTGAAACTGTCTCAAACCTTTCAAAATTGCAAAGTTGCCAACACTCTCTTTTTCTCAGGGGTCTCCTAATTCTTGGTTAACTTGGTCTTGGTGCCATGTTATTACTACCACTCAGCCTTGGAACTGGAGTCAGCTTATAGCCAGACAGGTGAAATTTGGGATAGGTTGCCATGTGCATCTTAACGTCTATCTATGGAGGTATGTCCTCAATCTTTCAATGAATCTTAAAAAAAGTCTTCACAGAAAATTCCGTTCTGCTCATGCTGTCATCCTTCTTTTTCATTTTACATGAGACAAGGTTAATTGAGCCCAGAATGAAAAAGGTGTGGGGAGGTCAGCTATGTGTCACTCAGCTGAGAGTAAGTAGCTGGTTCTCATGAATAAATTCTTGTTCTGATGTGAAAGAATTCAGATGAAAAGAGTGAGATGCTGATTTTGAGAGCCTACACACCTTGGGGGGATAAACACCGAAGGGAATGGTTTTGAAGAGTGATAAATTGCACTTCCTGTCTTTTGAACTGTCGGCTGGCAGTTAAGCCATTGGTCTAGTAAGGAGATTTTCAAACCGTGACGCAATTGATATGTCCTCCATACAACTGTGGCCTAAGTCGCCAGGGTCTGTGACCACTTGAGACACAATCAACAATTTGGTGAGGACAGTTCCTGAAAAATGTTTGCTTTGGCTCTTGAAATTAAGCCACTGTAACCAGAAAAGACCATGGAAAGTGTTCTCTGGCTGTGCTTTGAGTAGGACAGAAATTAGAAATTAAGCCACTGTAACCAGAAAAGACCATGGAAAGTGTTCTCTGGCTGTGCTTTGAGTAGGACAGAAATTATATTATTTCTCTATGTCAGAATAGAAATGTATTGTCTATGCTGTTTGCTTATGAGGACAATAGTTCTAGGAATAAAGACCTGAAAAAACATCATATTTGCCTCTTCCTGCTAAATGCCATAACAACTGGGAGGGAGTCACTCATAAACTTTCTATCTGTTCCAATACTATGCCTCTTGCTTCATGGAGGTCCCACATCTGCAGACAGGTGGAACATGCCCTTTCCTATGGCTGCTGTAAAATTTATGGCTAATTATGGCTCAGGGCTGGCAGCAAGCCTCCAGCTTCTGTGAAGAACAGGTCTGAGCATTAAGCAGATGCAAAAAAAAAAAGACATAGCAATATTTTCAGACTTTTCTGGAGAAGTAGATAGCTCACTGACTTACTATCCCCTGATTAAGCCTAGAATTTATCTGGGCAATGGGCATATATCTTCAGTAGCCAGGGCTGAACAAGTATGGCCACTTTTAGCAGTAGTAAACTTTAAGCCTCACAGGAAGGCATTTTATAGATTCAGGTGTTGTAAGGATTAACAAGTGCTGCAAAGAGATGACCTAGATAATGATCTGGGCTGTAGTCAAGTTTGGGCTTCTGAATCCTAATTTAGACTAACCTTAAGCGATCCCTAAATTCTCTTAGTTTCATTTTAGGCCTAAATCTTATATTGAATCTGGCCCACAAGTTCTTTCTTGGATCTGGTTTGTGATGTTGCACACTTAAAAATACTTTTTTCCTTTGAGTTTTGAACTTTTTTTTTTTTTTAAAAAAATGTTTCTGCATTGAAAACATCTGTGATGATTTATATATTTTTGTAGTAATCCCCTAATTCATTAGGCGCTGTTTCTCCATTCAGAGGATTACTATGTAAATATATGTGCATAAATCTAGGGAAGTTTACTTTTAAAAGGGACAGACACTTGGATTTTAGAGGCATTTTTATTTGTAGTGTTGTTTCCAGCTATGATAAATAAAGGTCTGAATTGCAGCAGAAAATGTGGAAATCAAGACCCTGATCCTGCTCTGAATTCCAAGTGGGCAGGAGGTTCAGTGCAGGATCAGGGCCCTAAAATCTGAACTTACAAGGGCTGACTTTTTTTATTCTGCAGTGTTCAAATGGACTGCTTAAAAACCCTATAAATGCTTCATCTAGACAGCAGGGCACCATTTCAGGAACTGATTGCCCATTATAGTACTGACAATAAAACAGGAAAATACCCCCAGGGAGAAGGAGCAGGGCCTTATGACTTTTCCATTGAACTCAATGTGAAACTTGTAATTTCCTGGCCCCACTTCTCAGAATGTGTCAGTTTTCAGTAGCCATTGCATTATGCTCCTAAGTCTCTTTCAAGGAAATCTGAAATGAGGGGACTTAATACAGTGGAAAATGAGAGAAAATCATGGCATAAATCTGAGTTCATATATAGTAAAGAATATATTTTTTTTCTTTATATTGTCTTCTTTCTCCCCCAGAATTAATCAGCTGGAAGTAATACTCTTTTGATTTACATTTTCTGTGCTAGATTGTGAAAATGTGCTTGCAATACAGAGAATTGAGCATGTCTGTTTAAAAGATCTTTTAAGATTATTTTTTTCAGAGATATTTTTAAAGAATCTCTGAAACAATATATTCAGGGAGAACAAATCAGACTCATATACAGACTCACACATTCTCCTTTCATGCATCACGGCCAAGAAACCAATATACATACCATGCCTCCCCACACTGAATCTTCTCCGTGAAACTTGCAACACTTTGGTAGCAGAGAGCACCTGTCTGGATAATGTGAAGGGATAAGGGAGTATGTTAAACAAGGGCAGAGGGAATTGGGGAGGGATGCAGGAGACACAGATCTAATTGAACCAAAGCATTTTATTAATCTAGAGTGCTGTCTCCAGGCATGCCTAAAATCTAAATAATGATACTGAACTTCAAAGGCCCTATTCTCCATTCCTTGTGCACTCATTACTCCTGTTTAAGTCAATGGAACTTATAAGTGTATAAAAATGCAGAATCATACTGTGAATAATCTGTTAAGAATCAATTAGCAATAAAATGCTGCTTACAAGGGGAAAAAAAGACAAAATCTCAACCTCTATTTGGTCAATTCTTTCCTGTCTATTAGTAGCATGAGTAGCTTGAACATCAAGGTATGTGATTTTGACTCTGTGGAGAACCATCTAAAGCCTGGATTGCATTTGAGACTATTTTTTTCCAAACGATATATTCCTCTGGACTTCTCTACTGCTGTTGGACACTCAGCTTACATAGCATATCAAGGATAGTGTAGAACCTGACTACAAAGTTGTGCAGCTTCTCAGGTGGGCTTAGGGATTTAGCTTGTGTATTTTAAAACTCCTCTGTTGTTTCAGCATCTTTGCATATTGAATTATGTTAATTTCACTAAGTAAACGTTAATTAGTTGATGGTTTCATGGTGCTTTGAATCTGTAAGGTATTCTGAAAGTGATCATTACTAATTACAAATGTACTATTGTTATTTTATCTTTATTTTTTAAAAGTCAAAGAGCCTTTTATCCTCTTTTCCTTAAAGGCATGCACTTACAGAAAGCCACAGGACCCAGTTCTCCATGTGCCTTTTCAAGGGCTGTGCATGAGGATGTCATTTACTGAGACAGGGGACACGGTGGTGAAATACTGTTGAACCCAAAGCCCAGTAATTATTACTTTCAGAACCCCAAAACCAAAGCATTTCTCATTTTTGCTTTCCTCTAGCAATATCATCAAAATGGACAACCTAGCACTTGGCTCTCTGAACAGTGGAAAAAAGGTTCTTGTCTACTTTCATGAGTAATTTCATGTATTAATGTAGGTAGAGTGTAATCGCTGAATATACTACGGGCCACCATACTGAGCGTGATGTCATACAGTCTGGAATGTCCCTTTGGTCAGTTGGGGAGACCTGTCCTGGCTCTGTCTCCTCCCAATCTCCCAGGTAGCCCCTGCCCCCTCCCCAGTGTGGCAGTATGAACAGGAGAAAAGGCCTTGGCTCTGTGTAAGCCCTGCTCAGCAATAACAAAAATATCTCTATGTTATCAACCCTGTATTCAGCACAGATCCAAACATAACCCCATACCAGCCACTGTGAAGGAAGTTAACTACTCCAGCTAAAACCAGCACAGTGTCTTTCTCAATTGCATGTAAATATTAAAATTCGCATGAAAATTCTGGTGTTGATGTCAATTTGAAAATTTCTGTGGCAGATTGTTTTATAACCTTTTCTGTTACTAAAGAAGCTTAGTTAGCCTGCAGAGGTTGGCTTAATACATTACTAATAATTGGCTGGTTTTAATAAGAATAGTATTTCACGGAGAAATGGGAGTTCATCCAAATCAATAGAATTTCTGAGAAAATGTCTCTTTTAATTAAATTGATTAGATTTCATGATCGCAACATACAGCAGGAGAAAGTATTAAGATTTATTTGCTTTATTTTATAACTAAACCAAATTAAACCAAAATTGCTTTCTATATGAATCAATGTATTTGGTATCCCGATACAGGCAGCGGGGGCTCCAGGGACCTCTGTGAGGAGTGTCCAGGGCTGCCCCAGGCCGGACACAGCTGGATCCAGGTGGCTCCAACCCACGCAGGGCATGGCTGGGCCCTGCAGCCAAAGGCTCTGTGGCACCTTGGGGCAGACATGTTTAAGAAAGGGTAAAAAGTGTTGCATAGCAGCCATGTGAGAGAGGAGTGAGAACATATGAGAAGAATAGCCCTGCAGGCACCCAGCTCAGTGCAGAAGGAGAGGGAGCTGCTCCAGTCACTGGAGCTGAGATTCCCCTGCAGCCCCTGGTGAAGACCATGGTGAGGCAGCTGTTCCCCTGCAGCCTGCAGAGGACCACAGGCAAGAGGAGATCCGCATTATAGCCAATGGAGGACTCCGTGGCAGAGCAGGTGGACGTGCCGTGGAGGAAGCTGAAACTGGTGGAGAGCCAGAGGAAAAGAAGGAGAAGGAAGGAGTGACACACAGGAGCTACTACGGGCTGACCCCACCCTTCCATTCCCCATCCTCAAGCACTGCTCAGCATGAAGAGGAGGTCCAATAGTCAGGAATGAAGAAGGAAATTTGAACCTGGGAAAAAAGGGGAGCGGAAGGGAGGGGGGTTGGTTTTGGTTTTGTTTCTGAGTAGCGGAGTCTATTTTTAATTGGCAATAAATTAAACTTCCTCAAGTAAAATCTATGTTGGCTGTGGTGGTAATAGGTGAATAATCTTGTCTTCATCTCAACCCATGAGATTTTTCGTCTTATTTTCTCCCCTGTCCTGCTGAGGAGAGGAAGTCAGAAAGTGGTTGTGTGGGCACCTGGCAGCCAACCAAGGTAAACCCACAATAAAATTCAATATTTTTGTCTTAAAAAACATTTGGGGATTTGTACTGATTTCTATGATTCTATGAAAATTTTTATTTAAGTGTTGTCATAAAAAATAAAATTAAATTGTCCTCTTTTTTTTTTTCTCTTTTTTCCTTTTTTTCCTGAATGTCTCTTCTTCAGAATTCTCTAAACAGATTGTTATTCAATTATTCATTTGATTGCACTTGGGAATTTCACTCTGGTTTCAGACCTCTGTTGCCTCCTTCACATTAGAGGGCAGAGAATCATATCTCCAATCTTCAAATTTCAGTGGTTTTCTGTATACCGTTCCAAAGAATGAAAATTTAAAAAATAACCCAAATTTTTCCCTTTGCTCTCAGTGACAAAAGAGCAGCTGTTATTTCACCAACCTGTTTCTTATTGTAAAACACACGGGAAAGATATTGGAAAGTTCTTCTTTACCAAATGTTCTTCTCTGCAAACTTTTTCTCAATCAAGAGAAGTAAAGAACCTGCTAATGTTAAATTTCTGAAATATTTCTGTAAGCAAAACATACTAGTTTTTTCAGAAAAGTACAGCAGTATTTGTTAGCCAAAAAGGCCATGTGGAACTGAAACAGCCCCCTGAAATTAATATATTATTTTATTATCACAGCTGATGTTTCTATGGTTGATGCATTTTAGGTACAACCTGACTAAAAATTTTTGATGCAGTAATTAGTATAATTTGCACATTTAAACAATCCTGTGAAGCTAATGAGTCCATTTCAATGGACGAACACATACTTTGGTCTGTGCTGCAGCTGAAGCTTATTAAATAAAAAAGACACTTCTTTATCTAAAGGTACCTTCAGCACCATTGATGGACACTTACTATCATCATGTGGTAGAAAACTGGGGAGGAGGAAGCGAAAAAATTATCATTACGGTTTAAACTACAAAGAATATAGAAGGAATGCCAGCAGGGATGGGATGGAGCTAATGCCACACATGGAACTAACCAGTGCATCCAAAACATTTTAGCAACAGTGATGTATTCCCTGGCTATGTGGACATTACAGTACAGAGTACCACGAGGGTAAATTGGAGAAGGCTGTATGCTGGCAAAGAAGCTCCATCAGAGAAAAGTTGCCTGTGGTAGGTGCAATGCATAAGCAGAAACTGGTGTACTGAAAAGTTGCAGCTAAGGTCAGCAGTAAGATTTCTTTTAAAAGGTCGTTGGAATTTTTCTCATGCAGCAGTATGTCACCAAAATTGAGAGCAAGGCTGCTGGAGTCTGGTGCTGGGGGATAAAATGGTAAGATGTTTTCACTGGAAAATTCTTGTGACATCTTTCAGGGCTAGTAAGAATTTGAAACTTAAGTCATTGCTGTTACTAGGCTGAAAGATTCACTGCAGATTAAAAAAAAAAAAAATCAGCCTATAACACAGTTCCATTCCAATGAAATTTCTCTGGTTTTGCTAATGTTTGCTTAATGTCTACTAGCACAGTAGATGTGTTGTAGAGTAACAATTACTTCAATTATAAAACATAATAGAATGTCACTAAGAGATTTTTTAATGATATTTTTATATTATTATTTAGATATATAAAGAAGTAATACTTCTACAGTTACTTTTTGGACATCAGACTAAATTATAACAAGAAGATAACTAATTATAGCTGATGGTCTGCTGTTTTTGCTGTGCATTTTCCTAGTAGTTTTCCTCATTGCGTTCTGGCCCAAATCTTTTTTTTCACAGATTACCAGTCTGAAACAAGCATCTGCTTGGGGACAGCAAGAAGAAACTAGGTATCAAAAAGAAGGAAAGAATTTAAATGCACACAGTGATATAAGACACTAAGTGCCTTAGTCCATATTCACAATTCTTTAAATTCATGCAAATCTTCTTCACAGGTTCTTTGAGTAGTTGAAGGTGGGCATACCCTGGCTTTCTAGCACTGAGCATATTGACACTGAGGTCAGGGCTGAAATTCCTTGTGATTGTTGCTTTTGTCCAGAAGTAAGAAGTTTTTCATGCAAAATCCTTTTAGATACTCAGTCAAGAGGAGAGGAAATGACAGTATACCCTAGTACTAGCCTGGGTAAATTGACACATTATACAGGTGTATACAAATAGTGCTGAATATTAGATGCAGACACTGCCTGGAATTGTCTGGGACTTCTCACCCCCCAGCAGAACATCCTAGACATTTGGATACAGAAACTTATTCTATTCCAAAATACTTTCTACTCTGCATTATTTGGAAAAATGAAGAACACATCTTTTCAGAAAGTGTATTACAGAATCCTATTAGAGAATGTTGTTCTATTTTCCTCCCTTCTATCTTATGAAGTTGTAAAATATTTAATCTACTATTCAGTTTTTGTGGCATGTTTTTTTTTATTTACTTATGAGTTGCACAAAATTCCTGAGATGAAGAATGCTATAAAGAACATTTATTTACTCCTTATCCAAACTCAGGCCCTGAGAGACAGGAGCTCTGCATTTCTCGATAACACGTTGAGACAATGTACAGCCAAAGGAGAATTTCAAACCCTGGAGTTTGAGCCATTTCAATGGTTCACTCTGTCAGCTGTTTGAGCAGTTTGCCCAGATCTGTTAGATTTCTTCGCTGTAGAATCTAAATCCTTTTACAGATGGAGTAACAGGTTCCTTAATCTTTTCACTGCAAAGAAGTAGTTCTTTTTTAGAAAGATAGAATTTTAATAGCTTGATCTTTTCAAAGGCAAACTACCAGCGAAAGCTTGAGTTTAAATTATTGGCATTTCTACATCTGGAGGTAATGGTAAGATCAATCATGATAGTCGAACATGAGAATTTATGCAATATGTTTGATGTTCTACACATAAGCATTGTGCACTGACAAATACTATTACTAAATGGAAACTACACACGTGAAATAAAGTACTCTTTAAAGAAAAGGGTTTCAATTTTTTTCTTTTGTGATACAAAATATAAAAAATTACCATTAATTTTTCAGCCTGCTTAAATGTGTTTCACATTTATTATTAGACCTGCTATGAAAAAGAATTCTAGATGATAAAAACATTTGTTCTGTTTTTATAAGGAATTCTTAATTTAGAATAGTTTTTAATTCTAACTAATGTTGAATTAATACAAGTTTTTTAAAAATTACCTGAAATATGATGCCTTCTTTGTAAAGTTTTGTCACATCAGTGATAAATATTTGACTGTTTTTTCTTGTGCCTTTTATTATTTTATTTCTTTACAAGCTCCAAAAGCTATTGAAGATCATCTGTAGTTTAAAAATACAAGCAGAAGCTTCTCCTTTCCTTTGTCCATGCACATCAACGCACTGCATAAGAGCTTATCCCCAGATGATTTTATGACTCCAGAGATGATTCCATATGACTGTCATATGTCTCTATTAAGTGTTGAACTACTTAATCTAGTTAGTATTATCAATAATTAGGGGTATTTTTATGTGGTGAAGTCTTTCCCACATCCATCATGATATTGTTGAATTAACTTAATCATCTCCCATTCTGTTTTGCATCAGCTCTTCATATTTGCTGATTTATTTTCCGATTTTATTCTTCCCACTGCTCATCAAAAAATACAACACGACATTTTCAGTAATAGCGGCATTTTTCTGCATTTAAGTGTTACTATTTATTGTGTTTGCCATAATTACTGTTGGAAGATAATCTTCCAAAATTGCTAAACTTTCTTATACATCGAGGAGTGTAATTTTCCATGTATAATTGTTGTTAAATGACCATACCTGGATTTCCAGCAATTCAGTGAATACTAAGAAAATATGAACATTATATAAAAGTAAATTACTCAAAAGCTAGCTGAAAAGCAAATACAGTTTTAAGAAACTGCTCACTAGAAGCAAATTTACTAGTAGAAATTTACTAGAAAAGTTACATTCTTGATCCAATTTATTTTCAATAGAAATTGTAACATTATGAGACCTGTTTATTAATGATCATTTAGAAAAAGAAGAAACTAGCTTTGAAAGCATTGAAACAAAATAAAAAATATAAAGCTTTCTGGGATATCACAGTATATTTGTTTTATTTCATTAACCTGCTGTCATCAATTTCTTTTTAAGACTTAGTTTTCTTTAAAATCACATTCATTTTTTTTCATTTTGTAGCTCCCTTTTTCCTTTTTTGCCAACTTACCTAAATTTAACTGAATTGCAGAATCAGAGTGAACAAAAGAATTACCCTCTTCTGTCTCAGCTTGGACAGTATCTGCAGCTGGTATTATAAATGTGAAAGTGAAGCTTGTAAAGAGGAACTGGTTTTGTTTCCTGTATAAATAACAAGTAAGCTCACCAGTGGAATTAAAATCTTTGAGAGGAAAATACAATTTTAAACCAACATCGTTCAGTTGCAATAGACTTTTCAGTACCTTTCTATTGTATTTTTGCCAATATTTTAAGCCATAAATCTTGCAGCTGTTGTTATTTGAATGCAAATCCTTCAATAGGAAATTAGTATGAAAGCATGTAAAAGAAACAAGTGGCAATAACTGCACAAAATTAACAGAATCATAAGTAAAGACTGTTTTCTCTAAAAACCTTTTTCTTTAGCAGACTTTCAGATTTCCAGATGGAAAAAAGAATAGGCCTTAGGTATTTGACATCAGTGAAATTTACTGTGGGTAATTAATTAGAGAAACTGCACTGTTGTCAAGAAAGATTCTAATAATCATATTTGTTGTTTGCAAAGAAAAATAAAGATATGTATTTTAAGATATTTTGGTTCTCCCTTCTAGTTTTTAACCAAGAGTCAGAAAATATCTGGTAAATCAGTACTTAAAGTAGATTAAATAAGACATGGAATACACATATTAATGAAGGAGTAGGATTTTTAACTTTCCTTGTTGCAGAGCTTTTTGTTACTAATCTATGTTGTCTTTCAGTCCTGACAAAAACAAGCAAGGTAAAGCAAGGAGTAAAGGCCTTGATATGAAACAGTATCTTCAATTGCTATTATAAACCAATTTCAATATTTTCTATTATTTTGTCTATAAAGCCTTGTTTTCTTGTTACAATTTCAAAATGATTAATCAGAGAAGAATTTACCAAAATTATCAGGCCATATCTACACTCAATTAATTTAAGAATAAACAAGGCATTGGTTTTTTTGTATCTCAGTGCTGGCCTCAAAAGTAATATGAAATGAGAATATAGGATTGAATGTATTCAACTATAATGACATACTCCAAAATTATGAACAAGTTATGGTGATTTATTTAATTTAAAGTGTATTTGTAATTTAATTTTACCCTTTCCTTTACATTGTAGTTTAACTTTTGTTATCTTCACGTTTACCCAGTCTCTAATTTTCAAAATTAATGTAATTTTCAAATATAATTAATAATTTTCAAAACCCAAGAAGTCTTATTTGACTTAGAAATAACACTGGGTTGTAATTCTATATGATTGCACACTGAAAATATTTCTATTAACACTACTGTTCTAATTCAGAAAAGCGGTTTTTTTTAAATACTTCATTATGAAGAGTTAATTAGTTATTATCCTTTACAGTTTTCCTGATTGGTGCATAAATAAAACTAGTTTTCTAATGGTTATCTAAAATTCAAAATGAGTTTTGTAAATCTTGTTTTTTTGGACCAGTAGCACTTCCCACTGAAAAAAGATATTTCCTTTGTTATTTTTTCATTGTCTTCCTCCCAATGTACCTGTGTATGTCAACAGCCTAACTGAATTAAAGGGGTAGTTCATGCAGACATTCAGCAGAGTTTGACCTTGAAATGGAATCTTAGATCATGACGTTGCTGATGACTTGCAGGTAGAAAAAAAAGTCATGGCATGTTGAGGAGGAAAAAAGGAAGAATGAGATGAAGTGTAGTGAAATGAAGTGAAGAGAGAATGTTCTTCATAGCTGTTTGAACTTTGAAGAAACAGTCAAGTGTTTCATTAAATATGTGATTATACCTAAATTAATATTTAAGGTATTTTTTTCCCTTTTTTTCTGCCTATACATTCTACATTGCTTATTTTCTGATACTCTTTGAGAATGGAGCAACAGGACTACACTTAAAGAGCTGCAATTCCACTTAAGTCAGAAAATAACCTCCAGATGAATTCAATTTTCCAAAATTTTCATTGATGACAGTTGAGCAGAAGCATAGAAAAAACACAAATTTCTCCTATGTTAATGGACACTGCCCTGCCCCCTACCCCAAACCCGCCTAACACCTCACTTTTATTTCTTGCTTGTGCCCTGGAGAGGACTTGTACTTTTCAGGACCTGGCCCTTCCACTATCATTTGCGCATCATATTTAGCTGAGAGTGCAAATGTTATCACCCTCTAAGGTTACTTGCATTTGCATGCCCAAGTTGTATTTTAAAATGACGTTTAGCAGCATTTACTTTTTTGGCTGCCATTTCTTCATCTTGCATAATACATTTTTCTTACATCACAAGATGAGGCCTAGGAAAATTTTAAAGTTGCAGTGTACCCGTGGGATGACAGCGTGATAGACATCTGTGAAATAAATTCCGACTTATGGTGAGCAGGTTCAGCTGCAACTCTTTAAATTGGCATTTTATAATACGGCAGGCTTAAATGGTAGACTGTTGAACAGCCAAAGAAAAACATTACATCATGCAAAACTGTAGTACAAGGGGAAAAATGACAACAATGTGCAAAGCTGCAGCTGATCCTACTTGCCATATGGTATGTCACTCACTGTAATAACACTTACATTCCCTCTGTAAGTGCCCTTAAATATCAAGGAGTGAATAAGGCATTACGCAGATTGCAAAAGGAATTTGTAATCATGTATGTTATGAACTTTGTACTTTCAGGAATAGTTCTACTCTTACACTAACAGAATGCTCTTTAAAAATGTATATATCTTAGAATATTTCCAAAAATAAATAATTTAAAATTTGCCTGTGCAAATGGTTAAAAGCAAGGCTTCCTTAGTCAATATAAAACAAAAGAAGCCCCAAACCTTGAACAAATAGCTGCTATCATTTCCCTCCCTCTGTCCTTTCAAGATACTGTGATTTTCATACAAATTCACTTTCCATATGTTTATCTACTTTTTTGAGAGTATTCTGTTCTTAGAGATCCTGACGAGAAACCAGATAACTCGAGTTGTTTGAAGAATGATAATTTGGTCTTTATCTCAGATGTATGGTAAACTGTTCAGCTGTTCATTATTTCTCACACTGCAAAATCTAGAGAGCCCTCAATGCAAGTTTCATGCAGCAGTTTTGGAAAAAACAAAGGAAATACTTTGTCATATCACGCCTGTAATTAAATTATGGAACTCGTTGCCACAAGATGTTTCAGGAGCCAACAGTGTAATTAGAATCTTAAAAGGACCGTGGTCAGCCTGATTTTCTCTATTGAACACAGAAGTCTGGAGCCTTCATCTCAGGTAGTCCCTCAGGCTCTTACTGCTGCAAGAGCATGCCAGGGGAAAGGACACTCTAGGCGTGCCAGTCCCTCATACTCATGACTGTTGGAGGAAGAATGCTGGACCTGGTGGATCCTTGTCCTGATATGATCTGCTGTTTTATGGTAGTTACATTGGACTGAATTCAGGTCCAGCATTGCGTTAATTATTTCCCCTGTCTTTAACTGGATACCAAAAAAAGGGAAAATGAGAAGAAAAAAAAAAAACTAACTACCCGGTATTTTTTTTGTTTTATTTTCTTTTTTTTTCTGTCCCTGAAAAATACAAAAGCAAGTTGAATGTGAGGCAAACATAGATCATGAGGTTTCTTACTCTTTTAAGGATGGGTGAGGTTTTAGACATAAGCAAGTCACTTTGTATTCTAGCAGTCTATAAGGGACAAATTCAGTGCTTTATTCATTATGTGAAGAAAGGATTGTTTTGACATTGTTTTCTGATTTTAATATCTTCTTCATATACCCTGTGCTTCATTTGTGTGCTGGAACCGACCTTGTCCTGTGGAATCATGAACAGAGATAGGAAGTTAAATATATTTTTTTAGAATTTGCAGTTTCTAAGATCTTCCCTGATAGGAAAGTATTTTTCCATTAGTAACTTTGTGAGAAATCAACCCTTCTCCTAATCTTATAGGTAGTGTTTCTGGCTGTACACTGTTACTTAAGCAAAAATCTTACTGGTTTATCTGTAAAATTCTTTAGTACCTTTGTGACATAGCTACTGTGACAAATCAGTTAATATGCACCACTAAGAAAAGTCCTGCAGTGACAGAGAAAAAAAGCAACTTGGCTATACAAGTTACTTCTATTTCTAGATTATACAGAATAATCATTCTCTAGGTGTCATTTAGGGAAGCAAAAGTGGGTTGAGGTTAGGATCTGAGATCTTACGAGGTCCTAATGGGTGAGATGTGTTCAGCACACATCATAACTTCTGAGGTGGTTCCTATAGTATGATGTCTACTATATTTTTGTTCCAGCTCTTTGGTTGATTTTGCTTTTTTGTTTTTTAACTTTGCAAGCTAGTGGAGTACACACCAATAAAAAGTAGATCTCAGAGTAGGAAATGTCAATCCTATGCACATGAGTTGGGACATTGTTTTTTTTCCTACTGACTGACAGATCCAATTCTTTGTGAGACTTCTCTTAGTCAGTAAATATCCTAATTCTTCTCTTCACACTTTTCATGTCCTTACTCACCGTGTGGCTTATGGGAACTTCCCTCATTTCAGCTTCTTCCCACAGCTTTTATGGCCCTGAGAATTTTCTTTGATCAGTTTGTAGGATTATATTTTTCTACAAGCTATTTCCTCTGAAATGACAGGTCTCTTCTGCCAACATTTCTGTCATCACTAATAAAGCATAGCATTGGAGAATGCCCTTTTCCACAGTTTAGTACAGTATCATTTGTTGCCTCTCTCTGTTCTTCCTCGGTAATACACTGACTGAGCCAGAGCAACTGACCTGATGGTTTCATCATCCGGGATTGCGGACCTGTCTTTTCAGTCGCGGTACTTGTAGTATCTGGGGATCAGGGTCAATATCAGTCCTTGGCAAAGATTTTACATTTCAGGGTACTATCTTGTCTGCCTGATTTACTGATAGTTTCTCAGGAGCTGGCAGGAGTGAGCGTCAAGTACATTTTCTTCAGCTGTAACGTTGGAAGAAAATGTTAGTTGGAGCAAGCAGATTATCTAAACAGAGTCTGATGAGTCTGTGTCCCTGCTCATTGATCTTTCTTAATCCACGTTTACTTAATTCATTCTAATCCCTGACCTTTGCTCCCACTTTAGCTTTGCGGTGTCCCACATTCGGCAGCACATCAGGCCTCAGCAGAGTGTCAGTGCACTCTCCAGAAAATTGTCATCCTTGGCTGTTGTCAAAGAGAGGAGACCTGGGCAGCAGCCAGGTTAACTGGCGTTTCTTTACAGACGATTAAAATAATAACAGCTGTAAAAGGATTATATCTTGTTAAGATTAGAGTTCTCTCCCTATGTAGGAGTGCCAATGCTTTCTTGTGTTTTAAAAATCTTCTTTGAAATGATAAAATAAATGGCAATTGAATGGTAGAACATAGCTAATGCATCAGCTATTATAAATCAGTATCAGACAGTGGCTTTGAGATAACAATATCATCAGAAGTGAAAAATTTAGCTCATATGTTGTAATGGAAAAGTTTGTGAAACATATAGGGAAAGCTGGACACTTTGATGACACAAAAGCATAATTTTACTGAAAAAATAAAAGACAGGGATGTATAACTTTGTATTTTTTTCTAGATTCCACCAATTAACATAAAGTAGCTTTTTTATTACAAGGTTTCTCCCATATTAGGATATAAAAGTAAAATACTGTCTTATATGAAAGCTTTTCAGCTGACCTTTCACCTTGGAAATGCAGATGATTTTCACTCCACAGGAGAACTGTAAGTCACTATGTACAAACGACCTAAAACCAGAAAAGTTTTATTGGGGTTTTTTGTCTGTTTTCAGAGAGATGCTTTGTATTCTTTAACATCCATTTGGGATGCGCTTGTTGGAATCTCATTTATAAATTATGTACTCTTCTGCCTGCCTTCATTTGCAGAGTGTATCATATACAAAATGATTGTGTAGCTTTGAGGCTCTCTAGTGTACTTTAAACAGGTGATAACTTATGCATCTTTAAGCACATTGAACTTAGAAAGAGACTGGGCCAACCCAAATTGAAATCGATAATTAAAAGAAACACAGGTAGAGCTGGAACAAAGGAGCAACAAATGTAGATAAAAATGTTAGACAAAATGGTTCTGAAAAGTTACATACAACGACTCTGCAAGCCCTGGGGTTGTTGCACAGTTACTTGAATACATAGTATTTCATGTAGAAAATAGAAAATGACACTTGCCAGAATCTGACCTTGACAGAAATATTTGAGCAATATTTGTAACATGATCAAAAAACTTCTTAGTATTTTAGGCAGTAAGAGGTTTTCTAGAAAGCTTTGTCTGCTAGTTTTTATTATGCTCTGTGTTTTCATAAATGGAAGGAGAGGAGTAATGGAAATATATTGCATTTATTTTTTAGCATTTTTATCTAGATTCTTGTTTGGTCTGCACTACATGACTGTCTGATAAGTTTACAAATATGAATTCCTTTACTTTTGCAGGGATACGTATTTATTGTTGTAAGAGAGAAAACTGAAAACTGAGGCACAAAGAAACTGAAAGTACGTTCTTTAAAGGTATTTAGGAATTTAGAAGACAAACTGGGCAGAACTGAGATTTTTCAGTCTAAGCAAATGGCAAGATGACAGACTCAGAAGCTTTCTCCATTTAAGATCAATTGTTTTTTAAATTTAATATCCTGTTACTACACATGCCAAGGAGGTTCACCAGATTGGTTGTGCTGGGCGGAAAGGATATGCAAGATTTACAAGTAATATTTAGGCTGGCAGAGATGTAGATTCTTCTGTACTTTATCCTATCAGTTAAATAACTTTTCCAAGAAACAGTTCCTCTGCCATGTTAGCCTAGAGGACCACCAACCCTGTCTCTTGGAAAGAGAGGAGCTAGATGTTGAATCTGGGGGTTCCTTACCACTAAGCCTCTGTTGTATTTTATGCTCAAGAGTAGAAGCATCATGATACCCGAAGAAAAGTAAGGGAGAAGAAACTTGAGCATGCACTGGGTGTGCATTCTTATTTCTACTACCTACTACTATTGTCTTATTTCTTATTTCCGAGGCACTGTAAGGACAAGCCCGTCTTTTAGCTTCTTTTCCCTGGACTGCTTCAGCATTCAAATCTTTGGATCTAATGTAAAATTCATAAAAAACAACAAGATCAGGTCTTATAATTACTGTCTCTCAGGTCTATTCCCTGGCCTTTAAACTGCCATTTCAGATTTCCCCTTGACTCATTTCTTACCCTCATGATTCTCATAATCTTAGCTAAATATTGGCTGTATCTCAGCAGCTGCTGTGGTGAGGTCCCTTTCTTGTTTTGTTTCCCACGTGGTCTGTAATCTGAAAGGTATATGCCTAACAGGTGGGATCTCTACTGCTTGGATGAAAGGCATAGGACCCCTTTCCTCCATTTCCTTCTTGTCTCCTGCCTCACCTACTGACTTTGGTTTGGGATTTTTTTGGTTGGTTGGGTGGGGTTTTGTTCATTTTTTTCCCCCTGAAACACCTGTCATTGTTATGAATTTCAGTTGGCATGGTTACCCCTGAGATATAAAGAGAAGCAAGAGTGAGAGTTGTAGCACGTAATCACCTCACTTAAGTACCCAACCATCTATAGATATTTAAAATGAAGGACTTAATTATTAAGACTGGAGTTGCCTTAGGTTTTTCCATGGTTAGTACAGCAAAATAGGCTTCTCCAGAGACAGTTTCTCTCACTGGGAGTGAAACAGTCTCCAGAGAGATTCTATATTCAACATCTTAAATCATGTTTTAAAATTCTAAAAATAAAATGATAATTTTAAATTTTATTAGACATTTGAATCTAGGTGAGCTGAATTCTACTCATATTAAAAAAGGACTTGACTTTTCTATATTTATTGCATATTAATTATCCTACTACTGATCCCTATAGAAATGTCTAATTCCAGTGGCTTTCTTGTAGTTCATTAGTGTTATTTAAGTATGAGGTAAGTTTTTTCTCCTGCTCAGTTTTAGTCTTAGTGTTCTGACTGCCAGTGGTTTGAAATGTTTGTTCCCAAGTTCTCTTCTGAGCCAAGCACTTCCTTCTTTAATTAAATGCAAGCGTGTTTCAGTGGATTGCAGACCCCAAAAAATGTTTTTGTAGACTTTACAGATTAGAGGGGTTTTACTCCCCCTGCCCTGACCAGTCTATTATTGTCTGCCAGGCTGGGGAACTTCCTACTCTCCTGTGTCCTTCGTCACTGCCTCAAAATATGTGATACATGGTCACATTTTCATGCTGTAAAAAAACTTTAAGCTGGGCTGAAACACAATTCTCTCATTATTTCTGACATGGTAGTTTAAACTTCTTTCCTCAACCCTCACATCAATAATTATATATATGCACACATACACACTGACAGTCAGATCAACAAAAATATAAATATGTGTTTATAGACACACTCCCTGTCTCTCTCTATTTAAAAATGGACCCTTGTTTAAACTACACTAGGCCCAGAAAGGATCTAAAGCCAAGAACTGCTCATGCAAATACAACTAATCTGCCCTAGAGGAGACTATTTCTGAGGCTGGCTGCCAAGCTTCCCTCCCTGGGGTGGATGCAGTTAGAAGAGCAGATCTAGTCTGATTTACTACAAATTGTACCCACAGCTTTTCTATACTAGAATATATTGCATGTCACCAGGCTGTTATTTTGTTCTTCTTCTTCTGTTTTTTATTTCATGTACCTTTCTCATAATTTTATTGTAAACTCTTTAGGGTAGGGCTTATTTTTACAAGAGGCTTGTACAGCCCCTTTCCGTTAAGCAAGACCATCAAAACAATGCATTAGCCCCAACTAAATTATCTGGAAATTGCTTTAATTCACCAAAAGAAATATATATATATATATACATATATATATATATATATGGTGTATTATACTTAATTTATTTGAGGAAAAAAGTGTTTTAAAAGATACAAAGGTTAGAAGTTTTGTTTGTTTGTTTGTTTGTTTTTGTGTTGTTGTTTTTTTTCTTAATAATCCCAGAAGAAAATTTATGTAATACTTCATTATACACAATCTAATTCATAATTATTTCCTTTAAAAGATCTTTATGGATATGTGCATACATTGAACATGAATGCCTGTAGGGCTGAGGAAATCCAACGTCTTTATAATGGATTTCTTTTGAGCATACTGGAACCATAACTTAAATTTTCGCATTCTTAGAGCAAGAAAAAATGAAGGCAAACAATGAAATTTGCAACAAAGTTAAAAATATGAGACACCTCTTCTGTCTGCATACCCTTTGGAAAATATTAGCTAATTATATTTAACCTAGAATGAGAACATAATTCCTGCTGTTTTGACAAGTAACAAATTGCATATTATCACCTTATAAATAATATTATTAAAAACAGTTGTCCTTGTCTGTAGTCTCTGCTTTGTAAGAAAAAAATTAATTTGAGGCCCGTCATTCACAAGATGTGCATTAGAATATCAAAGTAGCAGTCTGAAGATACTGAAAACTGAAAATCCTGTACACCCTCTGCACAGAGGGAGAAATTTGGTGCTGTAATAAGAAGATAAAAGTAAAGGTTTGTGAAGTCTATGGTAGCAGCATGATCCCTTGTGATAATCAGATTTTCAGTCATGATTAATTTGACTCAGTTATTCTACTAATAATATTATCTTGATTATAATCTAGGCATAATATTGGTTTCCATTGAGAAATATAAATCGTACATTAATAAGCATTTTGAATTATTTTTAGTTTACTAATTAAACTGTATTGCTCACCTTTTTTATTCTTAAAAAATTCCATGGAGAGATTAATTTTAACTCTTCATATTTAAACACATCAACTTTCATCCAAAGATCCAAAGGTGCTTCACAGTACAAATGCTAATTTGTACTCTGTGAATGATCTCACAGCAGTCCAATGAGATATATTACTAGCTGTTATTTTAAAGGCTCTTTTTCAAAGTAAAATGTTCACATCCTTCAGCAGGATATAGTAACATGTATATCTACGTGTTTGCGGAGTCCTTTTCAAGTCAAGGGACAGCACTTGCTGGTAGCATGCAGTAACCTTACCGAAAGATAACTCATATTAAAAGTAGGAAGGCTTTTTTCCATTCAGGTCAAAGGGGTCAGGTTTTCATTTAATAATATGTAATGGTAGGAGTAGCAGAGACAGATAGAGAAAGGGAACAGTCAAAATCATCAGGTATTCTATACACCAGTGAGATGCAGAATGTAGTCACAGAGAAGTTTGATATGTAGATTTAGTTGTTTCCCAGTTGTATTCCTAATTAAAAAAAAAAAAAAGTATGTGTGTAAGAGCATTGCTTCCTTCAAATGTGAGGCCAGACCAAATGCTGGATCAGTTTGGATCCTTAAAGCTAAGAAGCAACACAGCAGTAAGAACCTCCTTTCTTGGGGTTGATGCAGTGGAGACCTCTGTTTATTACATGTCGTTTTTGTAACCACACTTCAGAATTGATGAGCGGTCAAATGAGTCATGACAGCAAGTGTGACTACGGGAAGTTAATACACTGCTACCATACATGGCCTTTACCTTTTTATATTCAGGTGCTTAAAAAAAGAAGAGCTAAGTTTTACTTTTCTTTAAACAAAAATGAGTTCTTGGATAATTTATTTTTCACTTTTTAATCCACATTTAAACCAAGATAACTGAAACCAGAATGTAAACCTTGTAGTTGAAAGTAAAACTATTTTAAAATGTGCCGTAATTGTTAAAGATATGGTTAAACCAAACACAGTGATCTTAGAAGTACTATAACGAGACTTTGTGTTAATCAGATCTTTGCACAGAGATAGAACACGCCCACAGGGCTACGATTTATTGGCATCATGGAGACATGGTAGGTGGCTCCTATTACTGGAGTGTTGGAATGGAAGGATACAGGCTCTTTAGGAATGATTGGCAGGTGAGGCAAGAAGTGGATGTTGCCCTCTATGTCAATGTCCAGCTGGAGTGCATGGAGCTCTACCTGGGAATGGATGAGGAGCTGACTGAGAACTTACGGATCAGGATTAAGGGGAGGGGAGGGAGAGGTGATGTTGTAGTGGGGGTCTGCTACAGGCCATCTGACCAGTAAGACTGAGCAGATGAGCCCCTCTATAGATAGATAGGAGCGTTCACAATTCCTGGTCTGAATAGGGAACTTCAACCACCCCAATGTCTGTTGTAGGGACAACACAGACAGGCATAAGCAATCCAGAGGGCTCCTGAAATGCATTGATGACAACTTCTTTCTCCAAGTAATAGAGGGGCTATGAGGAGAGGTGCTATGTGGGACTTTATTCCGACCAGCAAGGAGGGGCTGCTGGGGAATATGAAGCTCAAGAAAAACCTTGTCTGGAATGAAATGGTGGAATTTGAGATCCTTAGGACAGTGAGGAGGGTGTGCAGCAAGCTGACTGCCTGTCAGCCTCAGCACCACCCCTGGTAAGGTGATGGAACAACTCATCCCAGATGTCACCTCTAAGCATGTAAAGAAAAAGGTTAGAGAAGTGGACAGTGAGGTGGACTGAGAACTGGCTGAATGGTGGGTCTCAGAGGGCTGTGATCAGCAGCAGAGAGTCTAGTTGGAGGCCTGTTAACTACCACTGTTCCCCAGCATTCAGTACTGGGTCCAGTCTTGTTCCACTTATTGGTCAAAGACTTGGATGAAGGGACAGAGCACACCCTCAGCAAGTTTGCAGTTGATACAGAACTGTGAGGAGTGGCTGACACACCAAAAGAGTCTTCTGCCATTCAGTGGGACCTGGACAGGCTGGAGAGGAACCCAATGAAGTCTATCAAAGGCAAATTCAGGGTCCAGCACCTGGTTAGGTGCTCCATGCACCAGTAACGGCTGGGGGCTGACCTGCTGGAAAGCAATTCTGTGGAGATGGACTGGGGGTCCTGGTGGACAAGATGTCTGTGAGCCAGCAGTGTTCCCAGGTGGCCAAGAAGGCCAATTTTTTCTGGGCTGCATTAGGAAAAGCATTGCCAGTAGGTTGACTGAGGTGATTTTACCCCTCTACTCAGCCCTGGTGAGGCCTCATCAGAAGCGCTATGTCCAGTTCCATGCTCCCCAGTCCAAGTAAAGGAACTGTGGCAGAGGGCCCAGAAGAGAGTTCTGAAGATGATTAGGGGACTGGAGCATCTCCCTCAGGCTAAGGGAGTTGGGCCTGTTTAGCCTGGAGAAGAGGCAACTGAGAGGGAATCTTATCAATGCATATAAATGTCTTACCAGCAGATGTCAAGGGCATGGAACCAAATTCTCTTCAGTGGTGCCCAGCGACAGGACAAGGGGCAGCAGGCACAAACTGAAACACCGGAAGTGTCATCTGAATATGAGGAAAAGTTTTTTACTGTGAGAATGACAGACATATTCTCATGGAACATGCTGCCCAGAGTGGTTGTGGATTCTGCTCCTCTGGAGAGGTTCAAAACCAGCCTGGACACAATCCTGTGCAACCTGCTGTAGCAGGGAAGCTGAACTAGCTGATCACCAACTAGAAGCCCTTTCCCATCCCAACAACTCTATATGAATCTCTTTAAAATACATGACACAAAAAAGAAGTGTGTATACCTGAAACAAGGTCCTTGGGTACAAGGCTTACCTTAGGGTATTGCTTAAGGCTCTGTCACTGGAATCAGAGATCAGGTGCTTGGCGACTCAAAGGACTGAGTCAATTATGTTTAAAAAAGGCAGTGGAACACTCATAAAGTGCATGTAACAGCTGCATGAAATGGCAATATGCTATCATTACAAGGAAAATAAAATGGATCATTATAAATGAAACACGCAGAGGATTGTTATCAGCAGAACAATTGTTATGTATTGAGCCATCAGAAACACCCACTTGGAAATCCTTAACAAAATGCTTAACATTTTATAAATAGAATTTCCAGGGAATTTAGAGATCAATACAACTGTCTAGCCACCTTCCACCTGTCTGAAACTGCCTTCCAATAAGAGTAAAAGAGGGAAACAATTTAAGTAGCTTTAAAGTGGAGCTTAATACATTTTTGACTGGATTATAGGAAGCAGGAAATGCCTGTTAGAGCAGAGGATGGGAATCAATGGCCTGGGAGGCCTTTCAGTGTCATATCTTGAGATACTTTCAAGCTCCAGAAACTTTCTTTGGTGCCTTTTCTCCAGTAAGCATAGATTCATCACAGAAGACAGGTTTTAACAAAACACCCTGTTGTTAAGAAGTTGTTCTAGCTAATAGTGGTGTTTCATGAACATTTAATCTTCAAGTAATTCTAATATTAACCCTGTCATAGTGAAGTAGGAATCCATACTTCATGATTCACTATTTATAATCAACAGCAGAAGTGCCTAAAATCAATAGCTAACATGCAACTTGGCAACAAAAAGAAAGATTAAAAAGGAATTTTGGATAAAATGAACTCACTTCGTATAATATTCCAATAATATATAATGCAACAGGGCCTTACAGGGAATTAGGAGCAGTGTGAAAACAGCAGTTGCTCTTCAATATGCCTATGCCAACCGAGATCAGATGAAATTTAAACATTTTTTTTCTTTGGTCACAACTAGAATTTACATATACACTCTCAGTAGGAAGGCCTATTAAAAGACAAATAATTTCTGGGGTTAAATCCGTGTTTATTCATCCTCCTTACATGCACCTCTAAGGAATATCTACACACAGAAAGAGGAGAAGAAGCCCTCAAGGTCAAGTGGGGATCCATGGGAATTCTTCCTATTCTAGCTGAAGAACAGGGGAAAAAACAATCAATGCAAATTCTTCTTGGCTGATGTGCCGCAAGTTTCTCATTATGGTAATTAGTGACGCATGAACACTGTTAGACTTTGCTGCATGTTATATCCCTTAATGCTCACTATTTACTGTAGTGCCCAGAGGCCGTGATAGGAGCACTGAGCCAGTGCAGCACAGCTGGAAGGCTGAGAGGGCTGCAGGAGGAGGAAATGCTGCTGCTGGTTTTATAAAGGGACCCAAGCATATCCTGTTCCTTCCATCTCCTGTAGTGGCTCCAGCTACTGAAATGTAGTAAGGGAGCAAAATTATTACTCCTGTTGGGCTCAAGAGCTATGTGTACATGGTGCTGCACCTGGGGACTTTGATCTGTCCGTGGCATGGGAGTCCTCTCCTTGCACTGTCCATAATCAAGAAGCACTCATTGTTGAAAAAGACCTTATGAAGGATGTGAGGAGTAATGTGAAAAGGTTTTTTATTATCCAATTCTAAATGTTTCAGTTGTCATTTAGAAGCAGGTCACCCACATGTAAATGTGGCCCTTGTTATATTGCCAGGGACAGAGAGACTTTGGACAATCCGCTGTGTAAAGGCTGATTGCACAAGTTTAAGCTGCCTGAGGGCTGCTTTAACTATCTTACCGATTTTTCTGAAACTCAAGGAGAGAGAAGACTCTATACTAAAACTGATGCATTCTATTTATCTTATTTTTCTCTTTGCCCCTTCTGAACAGCCACCAAACCCTCCGTCTGTTGTTGTTCGTTAGCTATTAAAAGTATTTTACCATATTCACCAAAATACTTTTCTGAAATAATTGACATCACATAGTTTAGAGAAACTATGGATCAAATGCTTGGCTGAAGATTAGAAAACTGTTCTATCTCTTAGTCTTAGTTAATTGAGACTTCACTTCTAAGCTTATGCTTGGTACTCCAATACAAGTGTTAGAAGTTAATCTTTTAAGTCTAACTATTCACCTAGTCTTTCCTTATGTCAGGGAGACAGAAGGCATCATCAAAGATTTATCTCATTCTGTAACAGACATTTAGACATTTCAGATAAACTTTTCTCATGAGGTTCCTTTTTGTTCTTGTAGGTCTAGGCTCAATAGGTTACTATGTCTAATGTTAAAATGTGTAGGGTAGACAGTATAAAGAAGTGAAATGTGATTTACATACTTCACCCAATAAGAGTGAAATAAAATGCTGGGATTTACAGGAAAGATTTGCCTAGATGCTGTCAACCACAAGCAGATGGTTGGCATTTTAATGTAAATGTAATATAAAGGAATAGTAGCCAAAAATATTGGTGTGTAGCATGTGCAAATTGGGTTTCAGCAGATAGACATAATGAGTCGGTAATAAGAAATTATGTATCTGATAAAAATGGTCAGCTTAATATATGAAATAAGGCAGAATGAGATTCTTTGTGCATAAAATTTCCTATTTCTAGAATTATATGCTCCTGAAATGATGGAATAAATGTTATCAGAATGTTGGTTGCACAGCTACTCTTTCTGCTACTTTAAACTATGAAAAAACGCCAAACAAAGCAACCAACCAAACAAAGCCCACAAAAAAAGCCCTACAAGCCCAAACACACCAAATAAACAAATATCTGGTGTTACATAGTTAACACTTTTATGTATTTGCATTTTTTATTTAAATGTATTTGTTTTATCATCACATGCCTTTATGCTGTATCAATTCAGAACCAATCATTCAAATCCAGAAAATCCTCTTTGAAATGTGCATGCCACGTGGTAAACTTATCTGAACATATTTAATGAAGAAAAATGTTCAGTTTTGAGCGTACACTATGAAGTTGGCGGCTTTTTCTATGTTATATAATAGCTTTAAAATGCACCTTAACACTTCTATCTGATTAGTATGAATGATTCAATAAAAACACCTTAACTGCATAGAAACTGGAGATGATATAGCCTAACCCAGCTGTCATGCAATTTATAAATACAGAAGCAACTACCCACATCTGTTCTCGTATTTTCTTTTTTCAATTTAAGAGGGAAATTGACCTTACAATCTTCAACGTGACTTCAGGTCATTGTTATTAGTGATGAGAAAATGCTGTGCTCTTCTTTTGACTGAGTCTGGCAAACCTCCCAGATATTTTACAATCACAGTATAAAAGCTCTGAAATGCTGTACAATATTTTATTTTTTTCAGATTTAGGCACTTGTAGTAACCTGTGCAGCTGGCAAATAAAAATCTTTTTGCAGGAAGTCTGTGGGCTTTTTTTTGTCTAAAATGATACTTCTCCTTTGAAACCCTGAATTCTAAAATAACTTGGCTAGAATGAATAAGTTACTAGGTGTTCCTTTTAGGCAAAGCAGTTAGTAATTTCCTTTTAGGGATCATGGGTAAGAGAACAGTATTATTATTTTTCAAGTTTCAGGAAGAACAAGTATTTGTATGTAAATTTAGAGTTGACTTGAGGCTCATTCTCAAGAAAGCACAGATCCACAAACACAAAAGTATGGAGCTTTCTATCCTCCCTGCATGAAGGAAAGAGAAAATCCAGCTTTTTACAGTAAAATTCCCATTAACTAAAGTATTATTCATGCATAATCCTGTTTAAATTTTTTGATGTGTAAGTTAAAAAAAAAAATCAACCGTTTAAGTACCCCAATAAAAGAAATGTATCATAATTCAGCAGCATCCAACAGATCTCCATAGGAACTTGTTTTACTTCTTATCTTCTATCTGCAGGAATTCAGGATCCACACATAAGTCTTGATGTTTAATATAATAACTAGCATACTATGAGAACTGAAATAAAAATTGATGAATATGTTTATATTCAGATGGGATACAAGGATGCTGCTCCTGGGGGTTATGTTCTTATCTCCACTTTGTTAAACTGTTCTGTTTCACATGGTATTAAGAGAAAAAGATATTCTTCCTGTATTAGCTGGTTAATATAGCGCACACACACATGATTTTTGAACTGGGACTGGGATTGAGGTTTCAACTTTTTCTCAACACTTAGGCAAGAGAATCATGCTTAGAAACTTTCTGGGGTAGAATGAATGTTTAACAGTCCTTAAAAAAGAGAAACATCTATTGCAAGAAAAAGGTACTCTTTATCTTTCCATTAAAATAGATTATTGTTCAATGAGCAATTCTGATAAATTTGAGCAGAAGTATTAAAATAAATTTTCATTCAGAAATAAAGATCAGAAATTTAACCATGCAAAACCACAACCTGCTTGCTTTTTTAATTTTTTTTTTGTTAAGCAAATATGTCATCTAAATTGGTTATTTTACAAAGTCTTGATGATTTCTTTAGAAAACAACATAAGCTACTTCAGATGTCACAGCATTCCTGCATGTCCCTCAAGGAAGAGGGGAGGAGAATAAGATATACTGTAGATATTGAGGAAAGCAGAGTCATTTGCCATAGGCAAAATTTTATGGCTCTTTAACCAACCTCCTTGGAGAAAGGCTGGATAAACAGATAGGCTTTGTGGCACAATTTTGACTTAGAAAATTCAGTGCTATTGAACTCTAGGGGTAGCAAGACCAAGAATTCTTTGTTAAAAAAATCTGCAAAGAGTCATTACAACTAGTCATCTTCCATTATAAAATAGGATAGCCACCTATCTAAAATATGGATTTAATACAAGGAAGCAGAAAATTTCATGGTGTCATCAAGCAACTTCATCATATAAGCTTAGGCGGAGGTGGGAGAAAGAATATTTATTATCCAGTTATTTACCAGGAAAGTTTTATTATAATCATGAAATGTAGTAGTAATGTAGCAGTATAGATAACCCCTTAAAATTTAAAATATCTTAAAACTCTAGAAAAAGGGTTTGTTTAGTAAAATGAATAGATGACTGAATATGCACTGCAGAGTACCTTTATTACTTTTCCCATCATTAGCTGTTGTTTGATGACCCTGCTCCTAATAAGTGAAGACAAGGTCTGACTTAAGCTCTACTTCAGTTTAACTGCCATGGCAATTCTTCTAATTGACTGTCTGCAGCTAATTGGTTTTATTTTTTTTTTCTTGTCTGTGTGTAGTGAAACCATTGTTTTCTACAGATAGAAGAAACAAGCAGTTCTACGCAGAATTAAATATTTGTGGTACTAAGGTAACATAGAGAAATACAATCCTGGTACAACAGCATAGGGCTTGAGAAATGGGGACACAGGATCTGGCATAGGGATGGACATGAGATGACAGGGCATGGGTCACAGGATGGCACTTCAGACCCCATGGTAATAACTCACTCATGGTCGATTACAGAAATGCAGATCTGGGAAAAACTGGTTTTAGGGATAAAAAAAATAAAGAAATAGTATCTACCTATATGTTAAAAGTACCACATAAGTAAATTTGGAAGTAAGGTGGAGATGCAGTCCAACAAAAAACACAAAGAGGTGTTCAAAAAAGTTAGCAAATACAAAAATGACCCTAATTGAACCATAAAGTGAAGAAGAAGAAACCATCAACATAAATATCATATTGCTCCCATTGAAGGACTCCAGATGCTGACAGTTTACCATAACAATGCCCCCAAACATCCTCCAAGAACTTAAATGTGAAATGTGAAGCAGAAGGAGGAAAAGCAACAAGTTAAAAAAGTCAGAACCAGACCTGTTCCATATGGTCTTCATTGTGCTACTACTGTTTTGGATAACCAGTTTGAATATTCAGAGTCAGAAATGTTTCTAAAATGCTTTAGTTGCGTACTAATTTTTCTTTTTAACATTCTTGCACTGGGAAGCAATGGGAAAAAACCCACACTAACATAAAAAGTGTGATGATATCACTCAACATTTTTCACAGAGTCACAGATATGTAAGTTTCAATTGTTTAGCCACAGAGAACTGGTTGCTTGGGCAACACAATGGATTTGAAATTTAGATTCCTTGATTCTGCAACAAATGTTCTGTGCAATCCAAGAATAGTCACAAGTATTTCGTTGTCCATCTGTTAACTTTATTTCATTCCACCTTTGTCTCTGGTATTTTATTTGTCTTTTAGATCTATGGCAGTGGGTTTTTTTGTTTGTTTGAGGGGGAGAGTTGTGTATGTTTTTTGTTTGTTTCTTTCTTTCTTTGGTTTTATTTTCTGTGGGTTTGGCTTTTTTTTTTTTTTTGGTACGAGACTGATCAGGAGGATGATTTACTGTTGATTAGCTTTGGAAAGTGCACAGAAGAAGAGTAGATGTCTGTTTGATTATCATCAGGTGTTCTAGCAATACCACTAAACATCCTATTCAGCAACCATTCTTAAATATTTTTGCTAGTGAACAAAGTTTTTGAAAGTCAGGGTTTGAAGACAACACCTTTATTTTTCTTACATCTTCCCTGACAAGGATATGTTTTGCCTTGAATCCAGGCCTGAGGTTGATATTTCAATAATGATGGCAACAGAGAATTAATTATGATAAAATTTGCAACTAAAGTATTTAATACTGAGCTATGTGAGGACAAAAAAGCTGGTTCTTAAAACAAAATAGAAAAAAAAAAATGGTTCTTATTTTAACAAAATCTTCTAAGAAAAACAAAACAAAATAAAAAGTAGATTTTTATAATGCAGGTGTTCAATAGGATTTTTATAGCATTTGAGATAATTGATGTCCAGTTTTTATTGCCAAAAAATCAAATGCAATATGTTCAAAGGAACTAGAATGAAGGATCCATCATTAAGCGAATGAGACACTTTGATTATCCATGGGTCATTAGTTCAATATGTTTTAATGGCTCTTAGAGAGCTGTTGCACATTCTGAGAGTACTTACTGACTGCCTTAGCTTATAAATGCATCTATACAGAAGAAAAAATATCAATATCAGAAAATCATCTTGGTAGGTCTATAGCTGATTCAGAATATTTATGTCCACTTTTCAGTTTTTATAGTAATAAAATACCTATGTTTTAGTCATGGCACCAGCTATTGGTCATAGTGACATGACACAATCATTGTTTGAAATTGTTACTCTTTCTACATTTTTGGAAATTTATACTACATAAAATCCAAGTTGTCAACTTGCAGAAATTATATTGGCTCATTTAATGTGCAGGTTAGGTGGATTTTAAATGGTCATGTGTAAGAAAATAGTCCAGAGAATTCCTGTTCACTAATCTGGGACCATTTAGGGGTCTTTGCTTTTCAGGGTTTTAGAGGCATCCCTCCATTTTTGGTGGGCGATTACTTAGACACCAGCACTGATACTATGGCCAATACAAGCTGATTTCTTTCTGCAATCTTGTGTTGCTTCACATGAATGTGAAACATATTTCAGTCTGGAGCTTCACTCTACTTTATTAACTTTTTCTTTTTCATCTGTTCTGACCCACTTCCAGATCATTCTTCTACAGTTATTCCACAATGGTACATAGAAGCTCACTGAATTTTTTTTTTTTCTTTCCATTTCCTTTTATGCCCATTCCTGACCTAAAATTATTAAATAGGATATCTCATGGTAGAAAACGCCTTAATTGGGGCAAACATGCATAGCTGCATGCCTTCATGATATAAAAAAAGATAACACTGGCGTATTTCCTAGGTAAAATAAGGCAGCAATTGCACACTGGAGTGGTGAAAATCTTTTAATGGGATCATATGATTGAATTTTGAAGGGGCCTCAAGAAGCCATTTATTTCAACCTCATGCTTGGATCAGGATCAGCTCTTAGACCAGACAAGGTTACTCAAAACTTTGCCTAGCTGAGCCTTGAAGATCTCCAAAAATGGGTGCATGACTTCTTGGGGACCACCTGTTTTCTCACTTGACTGTCTTCATCATGAAAAAGCTTTTCCTGACATGCAGCCTGAACCTCTCGTTTCAAATTATGCCTACTGTCTCTTGTCCTCCCATCCTGCGCATCTGTGAAGCGCCTGGCTCCATCCTCTTCATTAACCTCCTCATAAGAAAGGGAGGAATGCTGTTAGCTCTTCCCAAAGCCATCACTTCTCCAGGAGGAATGAGCACAGTTCCCTCAGCCTATATTATTTTGATACTATTAACTATATTTTTAAAATTTGTAAATATGTTCAGTAAACCTTACTTTTAAAATCATTGGATTAGCATGCAACAGCCTTAGGCTTAGATTCAACAAATGATTTAAGAGCTTACCTGCTGTGAAAGCTATTACCATCTAATGTTAGCAGTTAGAACTTGAAAGCATAAATATTTTGTTGGATCTGGGCCACAGCATTTTACTTGCTTGTTCTCACTTTGCCCTTAGTCATACATCTATCCAATTACAGTTAATTTTATATTATACGCTGTTCATGCAATCTTTTTCCCATATGTCCTTTTTATTCATACTAAGTAATGCACTGGCTCCTGAAAGCATATGTAGCCCCAATCAGCAATACATGATTTTGCCTTAGTGTAATAGACATCCACAGGATATCTATAAATTCCTTATTGTGTCTCTTCTCTCCAAATTCTGCCAACTTCTTCCTGTTCTTCTTCAGCAATTCATTAGTTCCTTGTTCCTGTCTCAAAGGAGGTATCATTTCAATACTTTTTATCATTAGCACTTCTCCAAGTCTCTTGTCTGTTACCCTTAAGACAGTTTCCCTCAAATTTATCAGTCACGGAGACATTATTCCTTCTACTTTCTACCTATTTAGCCATCACTAGACCTAGTTGGTTTCTCAGTCCTGGATCTTCTTATCCAGATTTCTCTAGGACAGCTTATCAGAAATCAGCAAGAATAAATGGCTTACATCAAGTCATCTTCTATGGTTGTCAAGTTCATGGCTTTTCAAGAAGTGCGCTTTATGTCCTTCCTGTTTCCTGCTGGAGAAAAGGAACTTAACAGCTCCACTTATTAACCGGACAAGAGAAAGGGATTGTCTGCAACAGCAGTGTGCAGTTGTTGTGAGTAGGACCCTACCTTCTCTTTCCTCACAACTGAAACGAAGGTGGTAATGGTTGGAAGAGGCAAGATAGAAATATGATTGAAATAGCATACAGTATAAATATCTTGGATTATTATGGTAAAGAAAGGGGGGACGATAGAGGGGGAAAAGGTTGGCGCTTTGTTTGTTAGTTAGTTAGTTTGTTTTAACCATGGACGTTTTTGTAATTGGACTTTTTATCTCTGAACATGAAAAACATTATAGTATGAGCAGAACATCCTCCCCTTTTGATATTAAAGCTGACTTCCTTTTTCTCTCTGCATTCTTGCATAGTCCAAAATCTGAACCTTCTCTTTCAGTTTTTACTTTCTTGTGACTTCTCTGTTCTGACATAGAAGAGGAAATTGTCCATGTTATCCTAGGTATCAGCTGAATTGATGTAGTAGTCCATCTTTCTCCTACTACTCTGTACTGGTTGCTGATTACCATACTGAAGTTAGACATGTGCCTTGGGAGAGCTATCCTTTTTCTCTATCCCAACAAAATATATAAAAGCTGCTGTCTGTGGGAGGAAGGATTGTTTCTCATTTCCCTTAATTTACGACAGGGTTTCTCTGCACGCAGAAAATGACCAGATCCGTGAAGTAATTACATGCCCTCTTGCCCAGGTATTTAGGAGCAACTGAGAAAGGACCAGAGATGGGAAGGATCCCCACTATCCCTAACTGGAAGACATATTTTTGTCTTAGGTTACAATGTAAGATATAACCAAAAGTATGTATTCTATCACTATGTGTTAGAACCAGTGTTCTTTATGTCTTCCGTGACACATCCCTGATAACTCCCTCCAGGAGATATATTCTGTTAATGGGCCATCTAGCCTCCACTGCATGACTCATAAAATTACATCATCCCACTGTGAAATGCTGCACCGAGGGGAAGGAGCCAAACATTCCTACCTGGATATAATCAGAGGTTTGGAACACCACACTCAGCCCTTACCTACTGGATTCCCAGAGGACAAGAGCTACATAGCCACCACTGGACCTTCAGAGGAAGACCAGACTCTTCTACAGGATCACCACTTCAACAGAACCATATCTATCACTTCAAAGAGGACTGCAGCCACCCCTTAATTGGACTGTAACCACCACCCTGCCTGGCAGGGTGTCAGGTCGTATCCTCACTCTGTCAGGTTAAGCCAGTATTTCTGTATTATTGCCTTGTTATATATATTAGTAAAGAACTGTTATTCTTATTTCTCATATCTTTGCCTGAAAGTACCTTAATTTCAAAATTATAATAATTCGGAGGGAAGTGGGTTACATTTTCCATTCCGAGGGAAGCTCCTGTCTTCCTTAGCAGACACCTGTCTTTCAAAACCAAGACAACTAGCAAAGATATAATGCCAGTTAAATTCTCCTCAGAAAAATGTGGAGACAAGGCAGAGTAATAAGGTATTATCTGTGGAAAAGAACACAGGTTTCATTCACAAGCTAGCTTTCCAACTTTCTCACTCATTTTTCCCAGTATATTTTTAATTTAATTTCAAACCACTTAATTAAAAGTGCATGCTTTTGTCACTCTGGCCTGTGTTTTCGTGCAGGCTTTGTATGGTACAGTTGATACCAGCCCAGTGTGAACTGCTGTTGGGTCTACTAAAGAGACACAGTGTAGTGTGATGATGTTTGTTTCTGCTGAGATTTAATGGCTATTTGACTTGGCAGCTGCTTTCTAAGACATGGTTCTCACAGGGGATCTCTCCATTTCAGCAGCCACAGTATAGGCTTCCTCTCGGGTACCGAGTGTCAAACATCTGCTGTCCTCTTATCTTTCCCTTCCAGTTTTCCCTGTCTCTGGCATAGTTTACTGCGGGACAGAAATGTCCTATTTACCCCTTCAGGATTGTGACAGCAGCTTTTTCTTGCTTAGGTCCACTATGAATAGGAATTTTTAGATATTTCAGAAAACATGGGGAACTACTGCTACATGCACTTTCCATCTTTGCCACTATTGCATTCCTGCTATTGCATTCCCCTCCACAATGATCCTTCAAGTGCCAGGAGGGAACCTGACAGTGCCACAGGCACCATCACCCGCTGAAGCGACAAGTCAGCTCCAATATTCTAATAGTACTTATTTTTGCACCCATTTGGCTGCATTTTCACTCCAGTTCCCTTCTCCATTTCCTAGCACACTGCATTGCTCTACTCAAATTCTGTCTTCCTTCCCTATACAGCTTATTAAAATGGAGCCCAGGACAATTAGTTATGTGTTTAGTTTTTAATTTTTGCTAGTTCAACAGAGAATTTATTAGAAAGGGATTGTCAACTTAAACTTCTATTTCTTTTCTCTAAAGGTCTGTCTGCAGGATCCAATTAAAATTTTGCATTACTTGGTCCCTACCTTGCTATTGATAATTTTCTCTCAACTTCTCTACCCTATTTTTGAGAAGGAATTTCATTCAACATACCTTAACTTTTGTGAGCAAATCTCTAAATGGAAATATGTCTGTCTATTTTACGGGGAGAAAAATAGGTTCAGCTGTATGTGGAGATTTTAGTTTCATGTTTCTTCAGGAGTTGTTACAATTGCTTTCACAGCCCATACTTAATCTCCTTTTCAGCCAATTAAGTCATCAAAAGGACCTGTAAAGAAATGAAATACTGTATTTTTTGCAATTTATGACAGTATTTGAGGGCTTGTACAAATATATGTGACTCCATTACATCCTATTAGCAGAAAGAGCTCAGTCCTCTACTAGTTATGTTTAGGACTGGAGTTTGGATCAATGGTTGTTGTCCAGTAAACCAATATCTGTGAAGGCTCCCATCTTTGATAGGCTCAGGCATCTAAGCTTTCAGTGAAGCATAACAGGCAGACTTCCATATCTTGAGTTTTCACAAATAAAAAACTGTATTCTGAAAAAAAAAAAATTCTGAGTAGGAGTTTAAGATACTTAAATACTGCTATGCATGGTAAATCCAGTTATACAGTTCGACATATACACTGGAGGTAATGGTGAAATGCTGAGCAGATGGGAGAAGAGGACATATGTGCCTAAGTGGGTTGTGCAGAAGGGGTTTTAGAAGTGTGTCATGGGCCAAGAGTTCATTTCAGAATAGTGGGGCATCATGCTGGCTTATTGTTTCTTAATGTCAAATTATAGTCTTGACTGATGGATACAGCAACACCTTCCAGTGTTTGGCGTTTATTTTGCTGACATTTTAGTGTGTAGATGCAGACGACTTTCCTTAGATCTAGTGTGTTGTCTAAACTTTTGATGAGAAATGTCATAAATCTTCAGAAGAGTTCAGGAAAGGACCAGATATTCTAAAGGAATCCACTTCAGCTGAATCATTTTGAGATACAACCTATTCGCTCTGTAGGAAAAAAAAGAAAAAACATACACTCTTTTCTCCTTTTTTTTAGATTTCTTCCTTTTCTGTATTGGGTTTTCCTCCTGAAGAATATAAGAGGTGCCAGGCCTCTCTAGTGACTGGTCACTCTTGCTCTCTGGTTTTCACAGGAAAGAGTTGGTGGAGAGTCCTTAACAAAATTCTGACGTTTCAAGTAGAAAAATTATAGTCTAGGAAAAGAATGCAATGGAGCTATTCCTCTGCTAACTAGCCAGAGCTGAGGAAAAAAAACAATAGTTAGGTAATTACTGCTTTAATTTTATGTCATAAATTACATTCAATATTTTGTATGTTAAATTCCATATGCATTTTTCTTGGATAAGCTCAAAGAGAAATTTACAGAGACTACTGTTTGTTGGAGAAGTGTTTAAATGAAGACATAAAGAATGGTCACCATGACTACAAAAGAAAAGCATTTCCCAGATATTTTGGCTTCCTCTTTGTGGAGGAAGATGAGTATTAGAATAAATGCCAATGTGATATTAATCACGAGAAAAAGGATACACACAGGAACTGAATTCATCTATAGAATTTGCAAGTACTTTTAAAACTCAATTTTTTAATCTATTCTTTGCTGAAGATAGCATAGCAAAAGGGTGGTTCACTAACACTTTAAACTTGCCAGAAATGCTTTACAGCATCTTATGCTGTGCTTGTCCAGAGAGAAGGACAAATTTTGGACTTAACTGGAGTCCTCTATAGTCTTTTTAGGGGCCAGCACACAGAATTTTTCTCTTTCATCTGATGAAGATGACACAGGCATGATACATTGAACAAAGTCCGTGGGAAGATCTGCCAATATCTGCTGGAGAAAGAATCTCAGCAAAGAACCAGACAGCAGAGAAATGCCTGTCTGTACTTTTTTCTGGCCAGATTGCAAGTAAGATTCACATAGACACAGCATATAGATAAGGCAAGGGACGCACATTTACTGCAGAAGTTGGTTTGTCTGTTGACGTTGCCTCTGTAGCAGTCTCATCCTGACCGTATGCCAAATAGCTCCTGGCAGATGCTCAGCTCAGTGAGCCTACATTGCTTAGCAGCTACATTTTAGCAAATCCTTGTAAGAGACAGAGTCAGACTGTGAAGCTATTGGTTCAGAAGGGATCTAGCTTCAGAGGTAGATGATGATTCCATTAAGAAAGAAAACGATAGCTACAGGTTCAAACAAGCAAAGCCAGTCTTGTGCAAAGCATGCTGATCTTTGGCACGAATGACAACTAATTAGTCCCAAACGATGGTATGGCAATGAAAAATATGATCCCAAAGGGAATTCTAAAGGTTGTCTTTCAGAACAAGAAGCAAGTTCTCTAAAAATGCTCAGATGCTCCTAAACCTTAGCTACGCTGCTGGAATATTGCATGTTACAAATGGGATTTTGAAAAGTGATACAAAGTCATATTATGTGGAGCTCTTGGTTCCAGTTGCTGTATGTGTAACACATGGGTTATAATACATTGTCTACAAAAGGCACAGGATAATTGTCCTGGTTCTGGCCAGGACAGGGTTAATTTTTGCAGTAGCCAGGAGGGGGCATGGCCAGGACTCTGGAGGTTATCCCATACCACCTCCTGTCATTTCTGGGGATGGGGGAAAGGCTCTCTTCAGGACCAGGATATTGTTGGACTCCGCAGTGAGCATTTGCATGTGAATCGCTTGCCTCTCCTGTACACTTTTGTTGCAATACTGTTGCTGTTATTGTCCGTTTTCTTACCTTACTGCTGTTTATAGTAAATTGTTCTTACCTCAACATGTGATCTCTACCTTCTGCGTCTCCAATTCTCCTCTCCAGCCCACGGCAGGGGGAAGGGGAGGAGCAGGGTGAAGTGAGCAAGCATCACATGTTTTGGAGTGGTTTCAGTGGGAGCACCAAATTGGAGAATATCATTCCTAAACCATCACAATATTTTTACACACAGTTCAGGATTTTTTTAAAGCAGACAGCTGATTTTTGGCAATGATGCCAGGCTGTTCTGCAGGATGTCAATTACTGTTTTTGGAAACTTCCACTGATAGAAATTCCATAACATTCCAAGACAAGTTTCACCCTCTATACAGATCAAAAGTTGTGCGTAAACTAAATATAGCTTTCTGTAATTTAGGAGCAATTTTTCTTGTCTTTGCTACACAGACAAGGAATTTAGCTTTCATTTGCAACCTTTCCTGTATTGGGACTGAAATTTTTTTGTATAACAAGTTTCCCTAGATTCTTCTTTTCTTATACATTTGCTCAGTCCTGATGAGATAGCCAAATGGGGTCTTTACATGCTGTCAGGGTGGACTTCTTCTCAACTGCATAAACCTAAATGTGTCTGTGACTTCTCTGACACACACTCACACACAGCTGAAATGCTGTATTTATAGACAATACAAAGCCATGGCAATCCATGAGAGTCACTGGAAATGTAAGGCCTGATTTAGCTGCACCACATTGGTGCCTAATGTAGTCTGAAACACACACAGGTCTGAAAGATCCAGATGGGACTGCTAGGTATGGCACAACACCAGTGTGAAACCTGGGCATTCTTGATGTGGGATCTGGGTGTCACTGAATCCAGCCCAGTGTAGCTGCTCATCTGACAGCATGTATACGCCAAATTTCAGATGAGCTGAGCAGCCCTCTGGGCTCTGCTGGCTGCAGTTATTTAAGACTCTGTTCCCTTGCCCACACACAGATGCCAAGGGCCATTTGAGATGCTGTAGCACACCCGAGCCACACAGATGTGACCTCAGAATATGACACAGGCCAATGGTGACATGTTCTTCTGGAGGGCAGGCACCATACTGTGGGGTACATCAAACTCTGCTAGACACCCACTATGAGCAGCTAAGCCGGACAGGTACTTTGGTATTTTTTAGCAGCACTGCTGTCTAACTCATTGATTTCAATGCTGTACATGTGATCATTTTTATCTACTTTAAAGTATTATTTTGTTCTTGTCCCATTTTGAATTGCACTCTATTTGCTTTTTACTATTTTTCCCTTTCAAATTATTTTGAATTCCAGCTCTGTGCTTCAATGTGCTTCAATCTGTTCTGAGTTTGGTATAATTTGTAAATTTAATAACATTGCCTCTATTTCACTGTCCATATAAGTAATGAAAATATTAAACTATGCCAGTTTCAGAACAGACTTCTTTGGAACACCACTTGACACAAACTTCTGTTTTGACTCCATCGCACCACAATACCTATTTTCTCAGTATGAATCTCTAGCTAATTGTACATGCAACTCACAATATTTTGATGTAGATTAATTTTCACTAATTTGTAGTGAGAATATGATGTGTGGCAGTGTTGCATACACTAGTTATATTATGGTATATGACAGCAAATCTTTTTTCTCCCTTACTACAGATTGAAGTTCCTTCGATATTGCATAATTAGTTCTTAAATCTGTTTTGGCTGCTGCTTAGCCTCTTGGTCTCTTCTGTATCCTTACCAACAGACAGTCTGTCCCAGAAGTTTTCTGAGTCTGAAAATATAATGATAGTCCTATGACATTCTGGATATTCCTTCTCCTAGGTAATCTTTGTATTTGTCCTGTTAATAGCCTGGAAGCTTAACTGTCCCGTACTAATATTTTGTATTTCTTCACCAAATTGAAGTCTCTCAGCTTAAATTTCTCCAGGTCTAGATGAATAATTTGCAAACTAGGAGGATATGACTTTAATTTCTCAAATATTTGAACTTCATTTGGGTGTTGGTTTGTTGGGGTTTTTTCTAGATAAGAGGCTTTTAAAAGGCTTTTTTGTTTGTTTTTCCCAGTGTAAATACTATCATTGCACAAATAACAAGCAAAGATTGACTAAAATAAGTCTGAAAGGATGATTTATGATTTATCCTTAATTATTTTTTGGCAGATGTTTATAAACTTGATTAACAGTATTAGTATTATTAACAGATGAATAATGTTTGGTTTTAAACATAAAACAAGGGTCCTTATATACTACGAGTGAGGTATTGGAGGAAATAACTAACCTGCTAAAATATTCTCTGTAGCAACATGCTAAAATAACAAGCTTGTAAATAGTAAGAAGCATTGCATACATAACACTAAAGTAATGTTAAGGCTGGGCCAGGCTTCCTATAGTTTTTGTGGGACAAAGAGAGAAAGCACAAGAAGAAACTAAGACAGAAATGCCAAGCTGTAATAAAATGGTTTTATCAAAACAGAGCTGCCTGGTGCATACCAGATTCTCCTAAAGATGAAATACAAATAAACAAACAACTGCAGATAACACTACGTCATCTAAGCAGACTGGAAAGCAAACTGTTGTATGGCCTGGACAGTCTGTTATACAGACTCAAGGCAGATCAGAAACAAAAACAGGCTTCTGCAATTTCAAAGGAAAAGCTGAGCCATGATTATACATGCTTTAGAATTTTAATATGCAGGAGACAAGAAATAGCTTATTAACTCTTGCTGCATAAATACCTCAGGAAACATCTTGATAAAAAGAAATCCTTCTGTCCCATTTGGATATGAATTAAGAGAAAAGAAATTCACACAAACTTTCTATTACATATAAATATTGGGTAATTTGAAAATGCTGCCTTTCCAACTGAACCTTAGGAAACCGATGTCATGGAGATACTCCTTTCATTAGGAAGGAACCACCCACAGGAGATTTTAGTTCAGGAGTGAATCAAGGGATTATCATATTATATTGTCAGAAACAAGCTGCTGAAGTTACTCCAGGACTTCTGGGTAAATGCAACAGACTGTACATAAATTACCATAAGGTGTTGGAAAAGCTTGTTTCCCATTCTGTCTGAGCCTTATCTGCTATAGTATTTAAGATCTTAGGCAGATAAACTACTCAGTATGTCTCAAGTTTTTAATCTCTTGGGAAAAAGGGAAGAAAAATATGTGTAATGTTGTCCTGAATGAAATCTGGAATACATATCTGAATGACAAGGTACTGCGAATATTAAGGGAATTGGAAAATTCACTGGAAAGTTCACCAAATGAATTTTTTTCAGTGAATAATATCAAGGAACTTCTCTTTTTGCACCTATGTGATCATTTGGTTATTTTACATTAAATGCTTTTGAGAGAGTTGTTTTTGAACTTGAAACTCTATAATAATTATTTAAAAGTTTCATTAAGAAACTTTCTACTGTTTGCATGGTTTATTTGGTTTTAAGACATAGAGACTTTAACCAGTGCTCAGAATATTTTAATCTCAGTTTATTTCTTTATAACACATTCTGTCATTTGAGTTGTAACATAGGTGGGAAAAAAAGAGTGTAGGAATTTTTTAATGATGAGAGCCTCAGTTCCCAAGCTTCCCAATCATTTATGAAAAAATGATGAGGAAAAGATAGAAACCTAGCTCATGGAAGAGAGGAAGAAAACCAGAAGGATGTAAAGCTAAACTGATTCCTAGTCCTTTAAAAACATGTAGTTGGGCAGATTTTTTGTTTAAAAACAAACAAAATATCTAGTTTCTAATCCATTGTTAAATATTAAAAATATTTGTAAAACAGAATTGTTGTTCTCCACCTTGCCCTATTACTGAGACTATAAAATTTATTCAACTGTTATAACATAGTCCTAATATGAACCTGTGCTCTAAGGTATGCCAAAAATAATGTTTTTCAGACAATGCGTTATTTTTTGCAGCCCACAGGATAAAGACTTTCAGAGAAAGAATCTTAAAATAACATGTATGTATTATTTAATATGTATGACGTAATATAAAATATTATTTATATGGTACAATTATTATTATTGTTTCATAATTTTCCCTGGTTAACATAAAAATTGATTGTAAATCAAAAGAGGATTAAAAATTATATGTGTTTATGCCATCAGGGAATTTCAATAAAAATTAGGATAAGTTTCGTTTTAAGCACATGCTTTTTCTTCCATTTTTCTTTTTTTTATAAATTGTTTTCCTGTGATACTTGGTGTGTGCATAAGGAACAAGTGAAAAGAGTTTAACAGTATGATGTCAACATATAGGAAAAGAACTTCTAATATAATTGGCATTTAAGTAATTCAATAGCTGCTTATATGCCTGTCTTCTTGATGGTTGAACTCTGCTGGACTTCTGATTGATGTTTTTTGATTGTTTTGATCAGCATAAACCTGGACTTGATTAACGAAGATATACAAAAGAAACACAATTTCCTGTTGGGGTTCAAGATTTACTGCACTGGAAAATTAGAATAAATGTAGCACCTTATAATGGATTCATTAATATTTGATTTATTATTTCTTGGTACATTTTGGCATCATATGATAAATCCATCAATTAACCTTTGCTAGGCCTTACAGGCTCCATTTAAATTTTGTAATTTCATATTTGTCTTGAAATTGCGTGCTCGTAAATATGTTGAAGTTTGTGATTTATCTAAACAACCTGAAATTAATATTTGCATAAGATGTATGCTACAGTTAACTGATGAATTACCTTTATTTAGAATATGTATTTTATATTTTACTCAGTCTAGTGTTCACAGACCTTGCAGTGTTTTCACACTACCAAGGTTTATCTGCTTTATTTGACTTCTGACAAAGTATGGAATTTTAATCTGTTATTGTAACAGTTTGAAATGAAGAGAAATTTTTGTCATACTTTTATTGCTGCCTAAGTTGCTGCCAGAAAATCTGATTGAAAGTACTGAGAAAGCAGCCATGAAGAAGAAAGTGCAAGCAGTCTTCCATTCTCTGCATTATGGCCTGACACGTATTAGATCAGTGTCTTTTTGTGCAACAGACAGTCTGCCATAATGAATACCAATTTCATGCATGTTACGCACAGGCAAGTCTTATTGCTCACCTTTTTCCTACAGTTTTCTTAAAAATCGAACTGGATTATGAAGTCTAGTTCAGTTGCCACATTCTTAGCATGAAGTAAAAAGACATTTTGTTCAAACCTTTCCTGTAAAAAGCTTAAATTTAGAAATATATTCCTTTGAAAAAATTAACAATTTCTTTTATGGAAAGGAAATTCAGGTGTGCAGACTGAAGAGCCTCCACTTTGCACTGCTAACAGGTCTCTGACTTGAATGATAAGGGGATCAGGACTTGCCAGCCTGCCACAGAGACACTTACCAAGCAATTTAGATGCAGCCTTACTTACTGAACTCCACATTAAATGTAGATAGATTTTTTTGCTCCATATATTTTGACTGCATGTTCTCCAGGGCTGTGCACAGAAATATGACAAGTAATTCAAGTGCCTAACATGGGTAACTGGTGTCTTTTTAGATGCCACACAGTGTATAAAACATTCACACAGGAGTGGCAGTTATGACACAGGGCCTAACAGTGACTAACAGTGACAGTCCATCTTTTGGAGGGACATCAGCAGGCCAGATAAATTTTTTAGGGTGTCTGTAAGAGCATAGAGTACCTCTGTTCAGGCTCCCTTGTCTCCTCACCCATGAAAAATATTAGATAACATTTTCCCTTGGTAGATGTGACTGCTTCTGCTTTTCCTGGTTCTAACTACTTACATTTGTGATGTTATATTTGTTTTCTGTAGAGGTGATCGTAGTGTCACATTAGGTCCCACTGTGATCCCACTGTGATCAGTAGTCACACAACCTGTAAGTGGAGTTGCATTAACTCCAGTCCACATATTTTTATGTAAATTTGTCTATTGCCAAAGAATTTGAGTACAAGAATGGAAAAAACAGAATTCCCCCCTCCCTGCTCCCATTCCCAAGAAGAAAATGGAAAATTCTTTGTAGCTAAGAGCCTTACTGCTGAGGTAGAGCAGCTTTTTCCACAGAAATATTTTCATCCCAAGATGCTCAGTACACGGCACGAAAGTCTGATCTGAAGCTGATGTGGGCTAAGCTTTCTCCCCATGGTTTTAAATAGATGCATATTTATGGAGCTGTTCAGAAAAAGCAATATGTGTTGCACATATATTCTGATTCTCATGTTTCTCCTTGCAAAGGAGAAGTCCCAGTCTGACTCACTATGTTTTCCACATATTTTGCCTAAGTGACACAGAATATATACAAGCATAGTAACTCGTATATATAAGCACAGTAACTGCTGACTTACTTTGCAAAACAGAGACTTTTAAATAGTTACCTAAACACCTTCTTTGTAGACCATGAAACACCTCTAGGAACCTAATTTTAGCTTTTCTTTTCTGGTGATTATACCCATTCCTGTGTAACTGTGTTGTTACTGAGGTGCAATGAAGTAAATATTTCATTACAAATGTCCACTTTCCAACACAGGGTTGAAATTTCATGTTCAATAGGACCAGCTGTCAGATAACTTTATCTTCTGATCAAAGACAACTGTAAGTGCATATCTCAGAGGAGCAGTACCCAGGAGGCCTGACCTCTAGGAACATTCCTGACGTCGGTCTGTCTGGTTACCTTGGCAAGTCATTTCACTACCCTGTGCTTCAGTTTCTCCATTTGTTAAAAGAGGGACACACACTTTGTTGAAAGCTTTGACAAAGATTCTGTTGTTCTGCAGACCAGCAGCATGTCAAGACCAGTCTTTCATGCACCAGAGAAAGGTACTAAGCATTTTTTTGATGATTACATCTGTACAGCCTGTAATATTAAAATTTGTAAAATTGCAAAAAATGGGGATCACTGTTTTTCTCTTTTACCCTGAAGGTAGTAAAAATAACTTATTTTTTAGCAGTGAGAGAAAAAGCAAAGCTAATTAACAGGAATGGTTATAAGTTTGACAGCTTGAAAGAGAACTTCAATTAAAAGGATAAATTAACTGGATTTCTAGAATCTGACTTACAACATAATCTAATTGAAGAAAAACTATGTGGAAATCCTACCTTTCAACACCAGTTCGATTTTGAGATTTGTGCATGTTATCAACATAGCATTTTTATGCTACTATTGCTTTTGTCATATTTATAAGAAATCCCAGGAAATCATGGTTTTATAATGAGTGCAAGCCAAAAATGTGCATAGGCCCCAAATCCTTCCTGTTTTATGTGGCTTCTCCACAGCTACTTTGCATTTTACTGTTTTCTGCAAGTTTTATGTGAAAGTCTAAATTTAAGACATAAAAGCTAAGCAAACTAAAATTAAAACAATTTCTCTTTTAACATTTTTTGTAAGTAACATAGTGCAATTTTCAAGGAAAAATAATCTACACTGTTATTCTCAATAATGTGTTTAAATGTCTCACCCAATCACCCATAACTAAATTTAGATGTCACTGCTAAGATTGGTTATTCTAGCTCACAGTCACTGTGCAAAGGAGTGATTTTAGTACTGCCTTCACCTAACGTTTTAGCAGAAGCTTCCTCCACAGGACATGTAACCAGCTGCATTAAATTATAGTTTACACAGGATACAAATAATTCCTTCCTGACTGCAGCATGGTATCAGAGTATACCGCACAAAGAGAGATCTGATTAGCCTTATCGTCATCTCAGCTACCATAGTTAAAATTATTATTAGTGGGTTTAAAATTATCTGTCTGTTCTTTTAAGACCTAGTTGAAACCAATTCTTTCATGATTTTCTGCAGTACTAATTGTCTTTGCTAAGACTGTTTGGTGTAGAAGCATATTTTATAAAACAATGCGTATTTGTCTTCTGTTTTCTTTGTATTACGATGTTGTGGTGTTTTAATATACTGCGAGACAAGCCAGATTACCATGACTGTTTTTTTTTCTTTTTTTTCACTTATGTTTTATGTTGTATCAATAACCTGATTCAGTTTTCTTTCAATATTCCTCTTTTCTTGACCAAATAATTTAACTATTTCCATGGTTTTATTACATGTAAATTCTGCTATACATCTCAGACACCTTTACTGACCCTAGCTGGACATATTTTACTCCCAAATGTGTCAATATCTTTATGTGTAAACTAGTTTAGCATAAAGGGCATAATGATTTCTGAGTGGCTATTGCAGGCCACACAGTCAATGGTCTGTGAACTCAAGTTTCTTTAAGTAAACCACAAATATTTAGGTCACAGAAGCTGTAAAATAAAATATTGGAACATCTGAATTGTAATAGTACTCTAATTGTATGTTTATTCCTTTCAGTAAACCCACTTTGAGCTTTTAAAGTTTTGAACTATTCCCTGTGAGGTCTCTAACAGAGTTGTCAACATCTACTGGTTCCATGATCTGCAAATAATAAATTTAAAAGTGAGTACTGGCTTGGTAGCTGCTAAAGCCTCTTTTCTTCAGTGCTGTTTGGAGAGGAGGGTAATTCAGAGCATCTTGCAAATGAAAAGCCGTATGCCTTTAATCAAAGATGCAAGAGTCCCTCCACAAAAATACATTGTTTTGGGATAGTTAAATCAGTTGTACCTTGTCTAGCACTTAAAGATCAGCTTTATGGTTTCTGTGATCTGATTTTCTGGGAGCATATAAAGGGCATGCAGAGTGACTTTCGTACCTAAAGCGACAGTTGGGTAATCTGAGGTCTCCTAACTCAGAAACCATGAACTGTCAGAAACCATCTGGGTCAGCTACTGCTAGAGCTATGCAGGTTCCTCTAGGCTGGATTGCCTCAATTGCTAGAGCATTTTTGCACACACCCAAGCCTGGGTACTTGGCATCCTCCAGCCAAAGAACTAGGTCCAGAAGCCAGGGCCGGAGTTTTCCCTATTTACAAATGTAGGCATGGACACCGTAAAGATGCACAGAGAAGCCTGTGTTATGTGGCTTCTTTAAAATAATGTGAGGGAGAAATAAACACAACAAACCAAGACCAGTGTCAGGATGTGTTTAGGCTGAGTTACCAAGCTGATCTAGGTGTCTACCTTAGAATGTCATTAATTAGGATTTAAAAGTGCCTATTTCTTCCACAAGGCTAAATAAGGGAGCTTTTGAAGTTTGATTAATGTAAAGATGTCTTCCTTTGACTGAATCAGTCCTATGTACTAGAGACACGTGGCTCACTAGAATTTTTTGGTATACATTCTGGCACTGTGTGTCTCAGGTAGCATAAGTAAATATATTAACTATATTTAGTCAAATTACAGATATGGGCATGCCCAAGATATTTAGCAGAAGCTGTTCTTTAAAAAGCAAAGAAAACATAACTGTGGTGGTTGCTCCCATCTTCCATGTAATGGATTAATATTTTCTTCAGCCCAAATGCCTGTAAAAATGTATCCTCCAGCCATATGGGAAGTTTTCTCACTATCAAACATAGGACAGTATGCACCAGAAAGTGCTGGAAAAAGGAAGAGGTAAAAGTCACAAAATAATGTCACTCTGCAAAACGCAGAGACATTTTGAAAGATTCATTGCACTAGATATGAAAAGTAACAGAATGACAACAATCATGCGCAAACACAGCATAAAGCTTTAAAACATGTTCTTATAGTACTGGGTTTGTTTTTTGAATATTAAAGAAATTTTAAAAATCTTGAGGCAGGATATAGAAATTAAAGAGAGTACCATTTCCTGAGCGGGTACTTTTAATAGGCTTCTAGGTTATTCTTTTGCTCTAGTCACAGTATGGCAACTTCTGAAGAGGCTTCTTGGCCTTAGCGTGAAAGTCATTTCCAGAAAGAAGAAGAATGATAGATCCTACTCTTGTCCTGGCCTTCATGATTTTGTTTTGGTCAGCAGGTAGCCCACAAGGTCCATTTATGGACTGCTTCTCTAATATTCCTGATGCTGATGTTCAGCCACATAGGAAGAGCAGATGAATTCCAAGTACCTTGAAAATACATATTGCAATTGAAAAATCTGGCCTTAAAGTGACATCTCAGCATGACAAAAATTGTATTCCTGCCTTCCAAAAATAGTTGCATAATTGGTATGTCTTAATTCTTTTCTGTGCAGGATTATAAAAGGAATGGATTTATTTTCTTGTTCAATACTGAACTGGGAAGGTTTCACATAGACATTCAGCAATATCAACTAATTTGCTTAGACTGTTTTTGGGGAAAAAAAAAAAAAAGAAAAGAAAATGTATCAGTCATGAGAAAAGATTTAAAAATTCTTTGAGGTGATTTAATTCTGTCTCCACTAGCCTGTATGTTTGTATAGAAGTCTATGCAAAATAAGACATATTAAGGTAATAAAGTTCATTATTGAAGTTATACCACTGAAATGACAGTTGTAAGAATGAGAGAGAGAGAGAGAAACAGAGGGAGAGACCTAATGCTGTAATTACTCTTGCTAGTTAGGCTGCCTTACATTCTGAGAGATTATAAAGAAACAAAGAAATAAATGATGCCTATAGAAATAATTACTACTAATTCATAAGAGGAGGAACTCACAAGGTGAAGAGAGTTACAAGGTTGATCTTCCACATTTTTCTTACCTACAACGTACCAAGAAATCCCTTTCTACTATTTCCAAGGCTGCCAAATACCTTTTCTTTGCTCTTTTTTGGAACCATATTCATACTTGATGGACTACGTTTGGCTATCACAGTCTATTTAGGTTAGTCTATGTACTCCAGAATACTTTCCAAACTAATTGTGCCACACTGCTCATTAGAAAGACTCACACACTCTTTTCAGATAGTTTCATCTGACCTAGAGTGTCACAGCCCGCTAGTGAACTGAAGCAGTACATAAGTGCTCTCTGGAAAAAAAGGGATAAGTACCTTGGAAATGCTCAAGTCTGAACTGCTGAGCTCTTGCTCTCTAAACTGAGGGAAAATGGGCACCACTTTTTAGGAATGACCCTGGGTCTCTTCTAACTTCCAAATATAGGCCTCACATAAATGTCCCAGACTACACCATTGAGGGGACAATGTTCTCACTTTCAATAGAAGAGATGATTGAATTCCAGAGCAGGGATGAGTTCTGTGGATTCTTTTAATTCATTAGGATAGACAGAATTGCTGCTGATTCTCCCTACTGTTCAGCTCAATACTTTGCGAAAAACCAACACAGTTAGTTCTAAAGAATCATATAAAAGAAATAATGATCTTTCTCAATGCACCAAAATTTTTCATGATGCCATGGAGGCTGGGAGACTGCAAAAAGGGAACCTCCTTAGAGAGTTATACATTAAAGACTGTTGTCCAGTTCGAAATGTGAGTGAACTACGTTATTTGTGCAAATTTCTATTGAATTAAGAGTTCTGGGTGCCTTTGTTGAACTCAGGCACGAGCTACTACTGTTGAACTAAATTCTAATATATGCTCTCTTCCTCTTCTCATTGCAAAGATGAGAGCAGAGAGGAGGAATTAGATATACTTTTCTTCTTTTTGGAGTAGATGGTGTCACTGAAGTTAACCTCTCAGTCAAATTCCTGGTATATGAAGGCAAAAATTAACAATATGCCACACAATGCAATGACTCACCTCCTTTGCACCGCATTAGTTCATCTTGAACGTCCCTTCCAGACAGGCTAGGAAAGTTGTCTGTTTTCATACATATGAAATCATCAGAAAGGATTTTGTTTGTACTATTTTTTCCTTTTAAGTTTGTTTGTTTGTTTGTTTTCCCAGTAAGAATGGAGTAGAGAAAAATAAGTCTTTATGGATTATGATCCTTGATTTAGGCATCATTATGAGTTGATGAATGGAAAGAGGGCAGCTGGATTTAAATAAATTAGACAGTCACAAAAAGCATGGAAAAAAGAAAAACTCCTAAATCTTAAAAACTCTTAAAATACACTTTAAAACTCAGTGCAATTGAAATCCAAAAAAACAGGGAAACATGAACACAAATATGCTGTTGACTTACAGGTGATTTATTCTTTGGTCTTTTCTGTAGATGGCTTTGAGAATCCTAGAATTTCCAGATCATAAATCTAATACTGGTAGGTATTTTGGGAGTCAAATAAAACTATTCTTAAATATTATATAATGACCAGAAAAGCTTTTGACAAGTATATGTAGTTCTGAATTTCAGTGACCTTCACATCTTCTAAGTGAACCTTCAGCATTCATAATAGCAAGCTCTCAATTGCTCTATTAAAAATTCAGATTCTTATGCCTTGGGAGATATTAAGTCTGGAAATTGAAATTATGTCTAACTGATTGTCTCACAATCATTAAGTAATATTTGCTGTGTTTCCTGTTGAAGGAGTATACAGCAACACCTTGAATTACCCTCTACTCCTGAACATTTAGTGGATATTGAACTTGAGTGTGATTTAGATTTCTTGGCATTATGTGTGTCATGCTATTGTGAATAAACAGCTGCTTTAACTTTACTAGTGCACAAAGGTGAATGTCAGAAAACTATATTTGCATTAATACACAGAATAATTACATGCTGATTGGAACAGTGTAATTAGGGATACCAATGTAAAATGTTAACGAAGAGCTCATGTGTTTGCAGAAATAAAAAAGAAATCAATAGAAGCAAACAATGAAAAAGATGCTGTTTGTTGTGTAAAGTGAAAAACTGAAAAAACTTACAAAATGTCTGTAATGCTTTTCAACCATGTATTCAAACTAATTCTTACCTGCTAAAAATATCATATATTCTCTTTAATTTTTTTTAATTTTTTTTTTTTTTTTTAGATCTCTAACAACACAATGAAGGCCTGGAGATCTTGACTAATTTAATGTATTTAAATTTCCCTTATGGAGAACTGGATTTGAAGTGCTTGGGATTACAATAGAAGTGAATTTGCTGGTTCAGCTCAGCCTCTAATGGATTAGAGTGTTAAAGTCTTCGACTTTATACTACAGTAAAAACTGTGATCTCCTTCCATATTTATAAGAGGCTGAAGTCCGTCTTTTGATCCCAGAAAGAATGTAGAAAAGGAACTAATATCAACCTTCATTCAGGAGAGTCTGTTTTGTGAGCACCCATTGAAGAAAAATTTACAAATATCAACTTCAAAAGATGCAAATCATAATTTTACAATGCTGAAATGAAATGTTGATATGTAAGATGTTAGAAAAAAGTTTCTGCTGTTGCTTGTCCCTTTTTCTCCTTTTATTTTCAGATGCTTTTTGAATCCTGCATCTGTGACTGGAACTGTGTAAAGTATGGGTGATACTGCAGCTAAAAAATGAAAACTTTAAGACAGTAACAGATACCACTTTTAAGAAGTCGATTGGCTTCAGCAGTGCCTATGTTTTTCCTTCAAAAGATCACTGTCTATAAGTATGACATTTTATGTCAGTTTTTGTGGAAATAGATAATACTAAGCTAATAGAAGAGGATAGACATATAAAGTGAGTTCACTAACATAATTCACATTTTCAATCAGGCAAAACCAGCAGTGTCAATATAACTTCAATTCAGTATGATTCCTGTTTCGAATTTCAAGTACTCAACAAATGGCTCACAAGTAACTATTCTTAGAAACTGTGTCACATCACTACATAAATATATATGGGGAAAAACAGTTACAGCTCTTAATTAACTCATAAAAAGAAAACTGAAGCAAAACCCTTCTAATGGAATTATTTGATAGGAACTGTGACTTCAGCTTTAATTTTTAGAAACTAGACTTTTCTGGTTTGTTGTGATATCTATAAAAATTTCAATTTCTGTGTTTTGAATTCTGTACCAAGCAGACCAAAACATGACTTTAGCCTATATATTCAGCAACTCAGCCTTTTAGCTGCTTGCATCAAAGCAGGAAGCTTGATATCAGAAATCCTGGGAAACTTAGATCTGTGCATTTTTGTTTTAAACATTTGTTTTGGTTTTAACCTGGGGCTAATAAGTAGCATACTATAGATGAATATCTCTGTGTATTGAAGAAAATATTTGCATCAACCCTCACACTGTGAAACTGCAGAATGATGTACAGCTCGAGATGATGTGACTTAGGCTCACTTAAGTGAATCCACCATGAAACCTCAAAATCACTTAGGGAGTTAAACACAAATGACATGTCATTTTACTAGTCTCTCTAATCCTTGAAAGACTCCTAGGATGCTTTCAATTTTCTCTGAAGACATTTGCTTATTGCTCTACCACAGCAAGTATCTGATTTGAATAAAGTAGAAACTGCAGAATCAGAGGGAGAGTATTCTGAGTACCTACTGGTGAACTAGGGATTAAGCATGCCAAAGATCAGCCTCATTAACCATACTTATAAATTCAGGTGAGGAAAAAGAATCAAAGAATTGGTAAGGTTGAACTACAGTGGGTCATCTCCCTGCTCAAACAGGGTCATCCTAAAGCATATGGCACACGATTACATTCAGACGGTTCTTGAATATCTCCAGTGAGGGAGACTCCACAACTTCTCTGGACAATCTCTTCTGGTGCTCAGTCACTGCACAGTAAGGAAGTTCTTCCTCATATTCAGGTGGAACTTCCTGTGCACCAGTTTCTGCCCATTGCCTCTTGCCTTATTGCCTGGCACCATGGAGAAGATCCTGGCTTCATCCTCTTTACACCTTCCCTTCAGTTACTTGGAGATATTGATGAGGTCCCCTCTCAGTTGTCTCTTCTCAAGACTGAACAGGCCCAACTCCCTCAGCCTTTCCTCATAAGAAGATACAGATGGGACCTCTTCAGTTACACCATTTCTAAACACTAGGACTTCACAGAGTCATAGAATAATGACAGATTGACAGAAGACAGAAGACAGCACAGAGCTGTGATGGGCCACAGGTACATTTTTTTCTTTATACACCCATCCTGACAGATATAGAAAATGAGAATAATAACTTCAACCACAAAAAATGGCCAGGAGATTATTGTTATATTACTTGAATGCATGACATGGTCTCTTTTAAATCCTGGAAAATTTTTCTGGTTTTCACATGAACTCAGTATGTTCAGGAGAAGGATAGACTGGAAAAGGCATGTGAAAGTTAGTATGTAACTTTCTCAGATTTCTGACTAGATATTTTTAGTTACTGTATTTACCTCTGACTAAAGACCTTGTATTTGAAGTCAGTTCCTGTCATCAGCTGCAACACCATCAGATTTATGGATAGCCAGAAACTGCTGGTCTTGATGTCAGTCTCTTTATCAGAGTACCTTCCAAAATGAACTTTCATGGCTTTAGTTCCTGATTTTAAGACAAGCATCAGAATGACCAATTTTTATTCAACAGCAGCCAAAAGTAAGCCTATATTTATAGGCTACATTTTAGTATTCAGTGTTTCTCAGAACACAGGAAACTTCCTAGTAAGAAAATCTGAGCTAGGTTTGTTACTAAGTGAACCTAGAGGACATCTTCAGTAAAAATATGGTGACAAATAAAACATGCTGTCAGCTAAACCTTGATTTTATGGGCTAGGAAGAGATTATCTGTCTAGGCCCTCTGATGATGGCATTCTGTTGAAGGCCTTAGGCTCAGACGATGGATTTGTGATTGCCATGGACTTTTATAGCCACTGTAGCATTTCAGACATGACACAAGAATACATTGACATGAACTCCATGAACATATTTGAATGACATGAAAACCTTTTGGTGTTTTTGCAAGCCCAAGAGCTAGATTCAGATTTCTCTCTCCTTGCTCCATCATAATGTGCATTTCCAAAATCTTAGATCATTTTCCTATTGTATAACATATCCAGGTTGGTGTCTGCTCTCAGAACATACTAACACTCTTGTTCTGAAACAGTTTTCATGAAAACATTTTCTGACAAGTGGGCTATTTTTAAATTGATGTGTTTTTTCCTTCATTTATCTCCACTACAACAGACCATATTATACATTTTTGCTTCCAACCTGTGCTTCTAAATGCCATCTCCACATCATTCACAGACTTTCAGTAAAAGCAGCCAAATCTTTCTGAGATCTGTAGTTCAGATCTTCCATGGAATAACAAATATACCTTTACCCACTTATCAATACAAAATTCAAGCAGAAGACAATGGAAGACTGCTAACAGATTCAGTGTTGTACAATACTGGTTCCTAAGGCCACGATTATCATACATCTGAATTATACTTATTTATAGCAGTGATGACCACATGAATTGAGTCTGTCTGAGATGGAGTTAATGCTCCTTCCTCACAGGTAGCCCTCACAGTGCTGTGCTCTGTACTGGTAGCCAGAAAGGTGTTGGTAAGACACCAGTGTTTTGGCTACTGCTGAGCAGTGCTGGCACAGCATCAGTGCTGTCTCTTCGACAATTTCCCCTTCCCACCAGTAGGTTGGTGGTGGGCAAGATCTCGGGAGGGGAAATGACCAGAACAGCTGATCCAAATTGACTGAAGGGATATTCCATACCATGTGATGTCTATTCAGCAAACAAATCTAAGAGAAAAGGTTAGGAGGGGGAAGCTTTTGTTATTTTAATGTCTGTCTCCCAGAGCAAGTTCCACATCTACTGAAGCCCCGGGAAATGTCTGGACATCACCTGCTGGGAAATGGAAAAAAAATCTTTTATTTTTTTCTGCTTTTGCTTTATTAAACTGCCTTTGTCTGGACCCGTGAGGGTATTTTTCTATCTTATTGTCTCCCTCTCCTGTCCTGCTGAGGAGAGGAGTGATAGAACAGCTTAGAGAGCACCTGGCATCCAGCCAAGGTCAACCCACCACAAGCATGGACGAATTTTCATCTCATTTGTTACTGTAATATGACATTATGTAATAATTCTGTACATGAAGATATTTCAAATAGTCAGTTTCTCTTAATGTCATTGGACACTGGCTTTGCAATAGAGATGTTGATTTCTTGTAAAATTAGTCTTTGCCTATTGCCAGCAAAATAAACAAAATTAATTGTCTATTGAAGCTTGAGACTTTGCAAAAGACCTTCATGTAGTAGTTGAATTCAGAGCATTTTCAGAGGCAAAACTCTACACTGTAAAGAAGATATATTGAAATGAAAAAAAGTATTACTTTTGATAAGCCTTCAAGGGAGTTCACTTCAGAATAAATCTGTGCACAACTATACCTATTACCTGCCTAAAGTTCTGTCTCTCAAAAACCTGATGCATGGTAATTTTCTGGTATTGTATGCTACATAGTAAAATGTGCATTCTTCTTAACACATAATTAGTTCTCTTGGGGCTTACACAAATTGCAGTTCTTATACACCTGTGGCTAACACAAAGTAAATTTGAGTATTGAAAACCTTAGGATCATGTCAATCTCTACAAGCTGCCCACTTGTCGTAAGCATAGGCTTGCCCTTTGAATGTTTTATTGAGCTACTAAATAAATAAATTAATAAATCATCCTGCCCTGCAACTGAAGATCCAAAGATGCATTAATTCTATATCTAAGATAAAACATGCAACCCATTGAAAACCATTTTATACAAATATATCCATGTTTAAGATATTAATGCTGAGTTTGGAGCTGGAAACCGGAATTGGGAAGTCTTTTGGGAGATTCACACAAAATGCAGAGAGAATTCCTATTTATGCTCACCTGTTCACCCTTTACAAAGAAGGCTTCTATATGTTTCCCCAGCTTGATAGGTATGAGATATTAAAGTAATTACAGAATCAATATCAGAAGATTGGTTAAAGTTGTTTATCTGAATAATAGAAAAAAAAATTAAGAATAGTGACATTTCTTTGGTTGAACAAAACCTAATGTACATGACATTCAGTTACTACATAGGGACCTTGTAATCACTATTCAGTCAAGCCAGAAAAGATGAAATGCTGTCAAGATCTTCAAATCAGAATATGATTAATTAATAAAAATCTGTTGTCAGTTTTGAGGTTTAATCCCCAGGTTGGATGACTATTTTGTTCTATCTCAATGAATGACTGTTCTTGGCTAGATCTAAGAATTCCAGGAAAAAATTCTTCTGTGCCTTCAGCAATATCAGAGTGTGCTATAGGATCCTTTTTTTCTAGATGACTGGTTTAAACCAGACCTCAGAGAGGATTGAATTGCTTTGGTCTATGTGAAACAAGCTTTGTGATATATGGCTGTTGACTCATGAAAAGAAATATTAGAGCTACTGGTGTTTGCCATATCTTTTGGAAATCACAGCCAAGTAATCTAGCATAGCTACACTCAAGTGTTGCACTATTATCTTTATGGTAAGCTTAATTTTGCCTGATTTTTAAATGCTGTGGTTTTATGTGAATTAAGAGAGGACATCACAGGGCAGTAAATTGTCACTTTATTAAGTACTATATTTGGTTTTGAAAATCTACATTTCTTATACACATTTTAAAAGTCGATTTATTAACTAATAATTCAAGATACACTTCTTTGTGTACATCTTCCCCCTCTTACATCATTACTATGTGAACAGTGGCATACTGTGGAATCTGTCCCCATGTGTTAAAGGACTGGAATCAGTCCAGTAGGAATAAAAAGATCATATATGCTAAAGTATGTGGGTAGGAAGCATTTTTTATTGTTCACACTGTTATAAAAAAAAAATACAGTCTTTTGAAAAAAAAGAGGAAATGCCTATTTGTTAGCTGTTAGCACCTTTTTGTTTTGAGAAAAGAAATGTGCAGAAAAAGTGGTGGGAGAGGGGGAGAAAAAGGGGAGAGGGGACGGAAAGTAGAATTTTATTGGAAATAGACAGCTTTGCATCCTGGAATTCCTATAGAAATACATAAAACAGTAGTAGGTATTTGAAAACCTCCCTTGCTGTACTGCAGTAAGGAAACGATTTGTTTCAGTGCAGCTAATAGGCTTGTGTTTGCCCATCTTTTGGACTCTCTTCTAGAAATGAAATACATTCCATGATTTCTTTGCCCTCTTGGTCCTATTACACTGTGGGTTTGTGTTCTGGAGGAAGGAAAATGTGCATGTCTGTGTTTGTGTATGGGTTAAGTCTGTCCTAAAATTTAACTGGAAATGGTCTTTGGATGCAATGGTGTTAGCTTTGGAGAACTAAAGTCCTGAAATTAGCTTGCTTTTAAATATGTGTTTGGAATTTCTGTTGTGTTCCTATCTAAAGTGGAAAACCTACTGACTGCATAAGTGATGGAATTTAAAAACTCTTTGTACCTGCATGGTGTATGCATCTATGGGAAGGCTCTTTACTGCATAGATAACAGAGTGAGATAAAAGCCTTAGTGGAATTCTGTGATTAAGAGATGATGGAACTGTTGGAGTAACTCCAAGCTGAAATTATTTGACTTCCCCTAGATTGATTTGAAAATTAGTAAAAGAAATACAACAAAACAAAAAAAAAAATAGGAACAGAAGCAAATTAGTACTTTTAAATTTCAATTAAAAAATAAAGGAAAGGACAAGAAATAAGAATATGATGTGGTTGAGCGGTAACCACCGAAATGTATAAAGCTGAGGAATGAGAGTGAATTTAAGACAATCTTCCTGTGAGTGGAGAGAGGAAGAGAAGAAAAACACAGAAATGCAAGTCCTTAGAAAATGACCAAGTGTAGTAGGACTCAGCACTAATTTCTACTGGGAGTTGAAAGGATGCTTTTAAATGTCCTTTGAAGTAGATAAGAGTTTTACTTGTCATTTATCTGAAGCTGGTACTATTTCAGATCTTTTCACTGATTACACTCAATTTTGAATCAGTTTTTGAGACTCAGTGTGTTCTAGTCTAGATATCTGCCCAGGATACTCTGTGATTCTCCAAAGCATATTCTGAAAATGTCTTCTACTAAATATTCCACTTTGTTTTGTCATTAACATATATTTGAAAGGCTTGGACACAATTTATCTGTCTTAATGTTTTCACTTTAAAATTTTTCACCCAAATCTGAGCTAGTCCCTCAGATTTTCTTTATAATTGATTTTAAAAAATCTGCATACAAAGATGACAATTCATTTCATCTTGAAATATACATTTAAAATGTGCTAGATCTATTGCCCTCCAGTTTTGCCTGTTTATGAGATTAGAGTCACTAGCTGAAACTTTGGTACAAAGCTCAATCAGAAAAATATTTCCCTTTTTGTTTCATTATATGCAGTTCCTTTCTTTAATCAAACACAGGCTTAGCTTTCAGGAATATTTTTTTACATATAATTTTACCTATTTCCTTCTCATCTGTTATCATGCAGATGTATTCTGCTAAATGTTTTTCATTTCATGTTTCTTCTTATTTCCTACACTTATGCCATAAAATCACACTGTGAGAGAAGCTTCAAGTAACAGTCTTAGCACTTGAGCCTCAGAGGTGCAGTGAAGGCAAAGTAAACCGGGAGTCTAATAAAAATTATATAATACAGAGTCTGTAGAATCTTAAATTAAAAATCCCCAAGGAATAATGTTAATTTAACGTACAAAATTCCAATAGAAGTTTTGTAAGAAAGAAGTATTCTTTTCTAAACCCTGCTTCAAGGCAAACAGATCTTTAAAACTGAGAGCTGTTACCTGTGGGTCTCCTGTGGGTATATTGAGCTGGTATCTCAAGTTAAGTTTCTTCCTTTACGGAATATCTGGATGAGACTAAGATCGCATGTGTGGGCTGAAGCATCCACTGTCTAATACAAGTTTCTAAGCTTTTACACTCCCAGAAGAAAGTCCAAAACTCTGCATTTTCATGAGAGACCATTTGTTTAATTTTCAATACATTCCCACTCCCATCACTCCTCATGCTTTTTAATAAAATATGTTCAACAGATCTGTCCATTTAACTAAAAATGTAGTTTTATATGCTGTAGTGAATGTATCAGCTTTCTTGACTTCAAAGATTTTCTGCTCCACCTATTTATTAAGATCTCACCAATGTCTACCTCTAGTTTACTTCATCTGGGAGGTATAAAGAAAGCAGGGAACAGCTATTCAACTATGTTATACTTTCTGCAATTGTGTTACACTTTCCTATTTTTCAATAATCTCAGTGAGGAATTGAAAAAACATATTGCAATTATTGCACATCACTGTCTTATTCCCTTACTTTTTCTTGCAATAGATTGCTCATTTAAAGTTTCTATTTAATGAGATGGTGAGTACCTACTATAAGAATATGTTATATGTCATTGCTCTACTTGTTTGAATAGAGATTTTTTCTGAACTCCCAGCTGTGAAGGCCAGCTCTCTAATTTAAGTTTGAGACACTCATGTTTTCCATTCTATTAGTCTCTAAACTTTCAGCCATAAATTTAAGTGGAAGCACAACTGGAGTTTATAGCTCTCGAGATAAAAATCTTGCGCTGTTAAATTTCTTAGGTAAAGAACCATTTTCTGCTGCTGGGGGTGTGCAACTCAGGCAAGGCTGCTGCAAGGTGTTTGTCATTCTACAGAGATGAGAAATTATTGATCTGCCCTTCATACGACAATGGAAATGGTGCACACTAGTTTCTATTCCTTTGATTCTGCAGTCCCAAGCCGCAGCCTGTGTTGCTGGTACTAGTCTTGTGCTTCATACCTGAGGGACTGCAGAAATCACCAGCTGTGCAGTAAGTCAGACTCTTCTCATAGAGAAAGATGCCTCACGTGAAACTTCCTTGTGCAAGACAAATCGGCAGAAGAGGCAGTCAGACCACCTGAGTTTCAACCCGTAACATCTGAAAGGCCCATCCAAAAGGGACTAAGATTAATAGTGTGACCATCATTCCTTTTTGCACTGGTTGAATTCAATCAAGAATTGCAAGATATTTCTGGGTTTTTTCTGTTTTCTCTCAATAGCTACTACTTTCTCATTCCTAGGCAGACTTCCAGAAGCTGTGCATTGCTGTGCATCATTAAACTGTCCATAACTGCATCAGCTAGAGCTAATTAATGTGTTATGCCGTGTACACAAAAACATAGCTAACAGTACAGCGTTTACTAACAAGCAACAGAGAGCACAGGCCTATGTAGGGGTTAACCTCAGCCAGTTTGTTCATTTTTTCCCAAAACATCTACTCCTACTTGATAACACAATCCTCTACCATGTATTCTTCCAAGTTATAAAGGTGAAACTAACTACAAGGACAAATGAAGCAAGGAATTGATTTCACTTTCAACCTGCCTTCCTCTTTTACCAAAAAACCAACCCCAAAATTCATTTGATTTATGTTAGTGAAAAGTATTTTTGGCACATATCTAAATGTATTTTGCACAGAAGGAAAATGAGACAAAAGGACAAATAGTAAAAGGTAATACTGAGCATGGTTCTACTGAGGCCTAGTTTGGGATACAGGGACGGAGGCTGTGTTCTCAGTTTCAAAGGGAGAAGTGTACACCTGCTTTAGAGAAATATTAACTTGCAGCTGCATTGTACTACATTTCAATGGAATCCCACTGCTCTGATTAAAAGGTGCTGTTCCACAGCCACATCATCTCATTCGCTTTGAAAGGGAAAGCAGGGGACTTGATCAAAACAGGCCTCCCCACAGCTTCATTCTCAGAATCACTCTCACAGCAGAAGCAGATGATGGGAATGAGAATTACTCTTTACTAGAATTGTTAAATAAGTATCTGATAGCAAAAATTCTTCTCACTGCTTCTTTGTTCTCCAGTCTTATGGAAGAATTAGTAATTGGCAACTATCAATAATGTCCTTCGGCTCTGCCTTCTCTCCACTGGGTTTCTATGAAAATTCTGTCTGTGGGGACTATAATATTTTGTTAGACTTTCTTCCTGCCTTCTAGAAGTGAGTAGTATGGTTAATTATGAATTTTTTGAATAGATCAGAAAGCAATTTGCAGGTTTTTTTCCATAGTCATGAAAAGAAATGACAAATTAATTTTGTTGCTATTAATAGATCACATTTTTATTTGACTTATTTAAATCCTGGCTGTTTAGAAGACTTTGTGAATTATGCCAAAATTCCTAACTTAAACAATGATTTCATTGAAAGTAAAATATTGTCTCAGAAATTTTGAGCCACCTAAGAAGAGATGCCCATCATCTTGCTGCCTGGAGTTCAGCTTAAGAATACCTAATTTTCACAGGTAATGTCGGTGAAAAATACCACAAGACTGGAAATCACTTCATTTAATATTGCTATGGCACACAGGTTATTCAAATACAAGTGTACGGCAGAAGTCTTAGTCCAAAGATCTGATAACAAAGATACTGTATGCCATAGGTAGGCATATTTGAAAAAGTCACAACACTTTTCGTAGCCATTAGGATTTCCTCTGTTGTATCCCTAAACACTTTATTTCTTCAGGAGGTTATAAAATCCTCTATGTCAGCTGTCTGCCTATTCAGACTGACTATAAGACAATGGAATAAAGGTGAGAAAAGATACGCGAATAAGATGGAGGTTGGTTGGCTTTCACACTGAAAATCCAAAGAAATTCTTGATTTGGAGCTTCCAGGTTCAGTCACCTGTTGGGAAAGTGATACACACTGGTTTGTTCACATGAATGCAGCTGAGCTATGGCAAAAGATATGTTGAATGTCTAGGAAATCAAGAAGACAGAGATGGACAACAACTGTGAGTGCTCTAACAAAATCCATGGACATTTTTCTCATAGAAGCTGGAACTCATCAGTGTAGAAAATGTCATCACAGATCTAATTAACACCAGCCAATGTTCTACTTGGTAGCAGTACTAACCTATACCATTACTTTCCTATGCATCAGTGTTCCTAATATATGACTCTCTGAGATCAAAAAGTTTAGGTCAAAAGCCAGAATCAAAGATTTCTAGGGTCATGGTGGATAATGTAACCTTTTCTGTATTTTCCAAAGTCAGAGAAAAATCTCTGTCGAATGTAATTTGCTCCAGTCAACCTCATTATGTGGTCAAAATGTGGAAATATAAGGCAGAGATGTGGAGGAAAATTTCTGACAGTGAGCAGAGGCTGGAGTGTTAATGTTTACACTGTTCTGTCCAAATACTAGTAAGTCAGAAGCTTGTCTTCCACTGCAGTCTGGCTTTTTGGGTTTTTTTATTGTTATGTTCGTACTTATACTGCCAACAAAGCAGATTGTTTATGAACTGACTGCCTGAGTACACAGCACTACTACACTACTACTACATACACTTGCACTACTGTTGTGACTTTCATCCTATGCATATTTGGAAAAAACTCCTGGCCAATTTTCACATGCATGTCTCTCCAGGTATTGCATCTGATAAATGACTCAGACTTTGTCATTCACACACAAGTTTATTTTTATAGATTGCTGAACTTCTCATCCTTTGAGGGACAAAGATAAAAATAAAAGGATTTCTTTCCACAAAAGATTGACAAACCCAAAATTGTACTTAAGTTTAAATAAGTTCACAATACCTCTTAAGCAAGCTTCAAGCTTTTAAGATCAAAGAAATTTGTTATGTTTTTAGGGGCTTCTAGCTACTTCTCTGCAATGAGAAGAGAACCCTTATTGACTTCTGAGTTCTTGATTTATGACTTATATTAATATTTGTTTTAATTTTAAGAGATGCCAAATAAAAGGTGTAAATGGCATGTAGGTTTGGGGGCATATTACTTATAAAATCAATCTCTATTGAAATTGATTACATAGCCAGTGAGGGAGTTCTCAGTAAATAGTAGCTTGCAGACATGATTTGTACTCAGACTTCCTAGGCCAAACAGTTACATTGTAGGTAATCCATTTTGCTTCTGTTTACTCTGCTTTCTGAAACATCCTATGCGATAAAAATATTTTATTGACTTACAAAAGAAAAAAAAGAAGAAAAAAAAAGTTAATATTCAGTACTCCTAGAGATGGTAATGAAAGTAATGTCCTTAGAAATCCATATAATCTTCATGATTAATTTCATGTAACATTGGTTTCTTAGTGGTATTTCTATTTTACTCGTTTATTGCTCCAGTTCTTAATGAGTTGCACTAACATAAACTTAAATTTGATCAACTACAGCTAAATTCATTTAGTTCTTCCTCCAAACATCTAAGTGGGTGTAACATATTGTGGTTAGATTGTCACAGTGACAGCTGTACTGCTTGTCAAGGAGAGGGAAAGGGGAGAGGGAGAGAGAGATTGAGAGACAGAGAGAGAGAGAGAGAGAGAGAGGGAGAGAGGGAGAGAGGGAGAGAGAGAGAGAGAATGCTGATTTAACTTGTTTCAGAAGCAATGGAAAATCTTTTAGAAGATAATGATGAACTAAAATAATAGGTAAGAGAGCAAGATACAAATTATCAAGTCGACTTTCAATGTTTCAATTCAGGCTGCTTTGTAGACTTCATCAACACAATTGTCACGAAGAGGGCAGATAAAAGGTGAACACAGGTTCTCAATGCTACCCTTTATCTCAGAAAAAATCTATTGCCACCACCTCAGAAAGATTATTTTTGTGTATGAGGAGCACTGAGTTATTTGAAGAGCTGATACATAGAGTGAATGACAGATTTGCATACGTGGTGAGACATTTGGGGTGATTTCATTTACATTCCTGGGGGAGAGCTGATTTGTTTTGTGAGGAACTGAGAGTGCCCACAAGCCAAGGGTACTCAGCAATTTATAGAGCTTCTGCGTCCTTGAACTAAATCTTTAATGTTATGCCCAGCTACAGAAGAACAGGCAGGCTGGATTTGGGCTGGAATATATAAATGAGAAGGCAGGAAAGCTGCTCTGCAGGGTGACCCTAACAAGACTGCTTCAGGTAGATGGTGTGAGAGGAGAAGATTCTTTCAGTAGAGGCAGACGTTTTTGACCTCAGTCACAAAAGTCAGCTTCCAATTGTTGTGTAGTTACCCATCCACAGCATACTGATGCATATAAAGCACCTCTGATAAAAGGACTGGTGATTTCCCACAAAAAAAGAACCTGTAACCTCCCCTTCAGTCCTCCCTAGTGATAAGTCTGTGTTCGACCCTTTCTCAGACCCCAGCGAGGCTGTTCTGTTCTTGCTGCAGGACAAAGGTGTATTCCTTCCTGCCTTTCTCATACCCAGACACATAAGATTTTTCTGGCTGTTCACATCAACTCTGAACTAGATGGTATTTCTATTAATCAAAAAAAAGTATTGTTGGCTTTCCTTGGGCTTTGTCTGACCTCAGTCTTCAGCAGTAGGAGGTTATATCACAGATTTTGGAAAGAATAATCATTACAGGGCATCCTCTTACCACCTACCTCCCACAACTCACTGATATTTTCTCTGCATGTGTATTACATTCTAAGTGCTGCCTTTTATTTGGCTGTTGCTGAACTACTGTCTGACTGATTCAAAGATCTTTAGAGTTAACCTATCAAAGCAGTTAAGATAGTTAAATCAAAATTTACCAGCCTACTCAAATTTACTTGGTACATTACCTACCTAATGATTTCGCATTGCATACACTGTCTTAGCTTCTAATTCAGGAAGGTCATTTGAACACCAAAGAAATGTGAAATTGTTTATTGATTTCTTAATTATTCAGTGCTTATGGTTACTTCTTCATATTCCACTATGTTGTAGTTGGTTTTTTTTTCCACTTGAAAGTTTAATAAACCAAAATACAAAAAACTAAACAAAACAGTCTTTAGTAACACAAAGGGCAAGACTGTGATTTCAAAACATTGCTATTCAAATATTTAATCTGTTAAATTCTCATTGAGGGAATATTTCCTTATTCAAGTAGTTAGCTTTAATTTTGCGTATTTATATAATGTGGGTGCATATACGTATGCATGCATATGTACCAGGACTTATCGCTATGTGTCTGGCTGAGATGAATTTCATTTTCCCACAGCAGCCCTCACAGTGCTCTGCACTGGTATTTGGAAAGGTGTTTATGGCACATCAGTGTTTTGGCTCCTGCTGAGCAGGGCTGGCACAGCCTCAGCACTGTCTGTCCAACATTCCATCTCACCAGCAGGCTGGGGGTGAGCAAGATCTTGGGAGGGGACACAGACAGGGCATCTGACCCAAACTGACCAAAGGGGTATTCCATATCATATAACATCTGCTCAGATATAACAGCTAAGAGAAAGTAAGAGGAAGGGACTTTCATTGCTTGTGACATTTGCTTCTGGAGTAATGGCTATATGTGCCGAACCCTGCTTCTTGGGAAGTGGCTGGACATCACTTGCTGGTAAGAAATAGAGAATAAAATGTTTTGCATTTTTCTTTTGCTTTATGAAACTGCTTTTATCTTGACCCATGATTTTTTTTCCCATGTTACCTTCTGCTCCTGCCCCTGCTGAGAAGGGGAGTGACAGAACGGCTTGGTGGGTAACCAGTGTCCAGCCAAGGTCAGTACACTGTGGGTACTGGAGCAGAGTGTAAGGAGGAAAATCTTGAAGCTGAGGGCTGCTGCAGAGTCAGGCTAACACAGAAAACCTAGTGCTGAGGCAATGATGTTCCCTGTTGCTATGTGCAATTGTGAGGAAAACCTTACAATTTTGCTTATGTATGAATCTGAAGGGACTGATCTTGATCAATACTTTTTGCAGAGCAACATGCATAAGTAGTGATAGGTATTAAAGAAAATACGATTCCTTTTTCAAAGAGGTTTCCAGATCAAGTTCAGCTTTATACTTCTTTGCTGTCTTGTATTTCTTACACTACTAATAGAACAATTTTATTGAAGCATCTTTTGTGCAACTGCTGAACAACTAGACTATTATCCTAAAAATGCTCAGTTCAATTAAGAGTGACCATTTGCTTATGTAAGCAGAAATGCTACTTTTTTTTCCCCCCCTCTTGATTACATTTAAGTTAGCGGAATTTCAGTGACTCATAACCTTTCAAATATAAGAAATGCAACACTGGACATTTACCACATTCTTTGCTTTATTAGCATAACTAATGGAATAATTTACACCAACTAATTTATTTGGCAACTTTTCTCCTACTTTTTTTTTATTTCCCCATTTTCTTTATTATGCTAGTTAAAACTGGCCACATAAAAGTCAGCAAATTATTTAATTGAATTTAACTGTGTATAGTTGAATTATGTTGATGATGTTGTTTTCATTTGAACCTCTAATTATGGCTTGCCTCGTTGTTTCATGTTCTAATTATCATCATACTTCAAAACAAACAAAGAAAAAGAAAAGGTTGTTTTCCTATACAATCAGTACTTATAGCAATTTTTCTCTATTGCAAGTAAGATGAATCAAAGGACATCTTGGACTGTCAGTGTCTAAAATGGCATGAGACTGTAAAACAATGTTTAGACAACTACATCATGCTAACTAATTTGCTGGATAGTGGTTCTCATGAAAGTAGGATATCATTTGCATTAGCTTGGTCCAAATACCATGCCAAAAGCAAACCTTGTCTCCGATATCCCTTTTATTCCGTTTCTTGGTTCCTTAGAGAATAGTACTCTACAATTGAACTCTGCTGCCAAATTACGTACAATACTACTTTTGCGAAATGAACAAATGCCTACTGAGGGCTAATTTGAGACCATTTAGATAATTTCACTTGTGACCCAAGATAGATTTAAGCCCAGGCCCTATGAAGGTGACAGGCAAATATATTATCTTATGGTATTATGAAACTTGCTCCAGGGCAGGAAGATTTCAATAACATTAAAAAAAAAACCCTCTTAAAATTAAAATATTAATAATTTACAAAACAAGAAACCTCAACTAATAGTCTTTGTTCATTTTCAATACTGCTGTGACCTGTAGGCTATATTACAGAAATGCGTTTTATCTGGTAAAACTTCCGCAGCAATATGTGCAGTAGGATAATGCCTTTCAAGAAGACATCAGTATAATTTTGCATAGAAAAGTCTATAATTTTTAACTGATTTTGCCTGACTATTAGTCATCAGAGATCTGGTCCTCTAAAGCTTTCTAACTGAAATTCAGTGGGAGAATAGTCTACAGAGGTCTAACCTTATGTGTCACTCATACACACAAGTTGTTATGTTAAACCAGACATTTAACTAAGGCATTAAGATGTCCAGCTGTTCAAAACCCCAAAATTGGATATTTGGTTCAAGACCTGCAATTCCAGGCTAGGTAGACACCTGGGTCCCACAAAACCTGTACAGCATAGTGTATGTAGTGCTTTTACATTTAGTAACTTGTCAAGTAGCAGGGCATACTGGTCCACACGTATGCATGCATCTGTCTCAGGGCTGCAGATGAATATGTCTGTGAAATAATTTTACGATCTGAAGCAGCTTTCTGTACTAAATCTTGGAAAAGCATCATTGTGTTTTTTCCTTGGATTGTTTCTCTCTTTGCATTAGTTATCAAATGTTATGAAAATATAAATAATCTTCTGCATTACTGTTTTAATTCAGATCAGGAGCATTTTTTTAATTTTCCGTCTTGCCACACATTGGGGTTTATTGCACAGTGTTTTAAAGTTCAAGAATTAGATATATTTTGGATTTAAACTGGACTGAAAAATGGGCTACTGGAGAGTAGCTGATCAATGTATGGTCTATGCCACTAGTCTATGTCCTGCCTGACGTAACACCCACTGAAATATTTACTGTTTATGTGACTGTTTTGCTCTAGGGGCCCAATTCTATTGGACCATGCTGCTCAGGAAAATAGGCACAGCCAAATACAGGAGAAACCTCAGGTTCCTGCTGTCCACTAAGTGTATAAAAATGGGGCTACAGAACCAGGATCCATTTTGCTGGCTTGGCTTGTGATTTGATGATCCTATTTTCCTGACAGAATAGACTTTCAGTGTCAGGAAGGAAGTGGGTGCTCAAAAAAGTACTGGAAAGTTTGTTGCTCAAGAGTGTTTTTAAGCTGTCATTTAGATGCTATGTTGTAAAATAATAAATCAAAATCTGTCGTGTCAGCATTGAACTTAATGGGTTGAGTTTTGGTCTCCTGAATAAGGACCGTCCCAATATATTACATAGTGAAAAAGCCCCAAAACTGTGATATCTCCATTTCCTAACAGATAAGGCATTTCTGCCTCAGCCATGAAATCTAGATAAGATTTTTCTGAACTTTAGGTCTTCATCTAATTCAGTAGCAAGAGTTTCTGAGTCATATAATATAGATTAGATTGTATGTAACTCAATCCATATCAAATTATTATTGTTTAATAGAACACTGAGTCTTAGCAAAGAGTATTCCGTTCTTAATTTATTTTTGCAAGGGAAAAGCGATGGGTTTATCATTAATAAAAACAATTCTAGGGAAACACTGGGAAGTATTTCTTATATATAGCAACAAAGTCACTGGGCAATCTTTTACAAAAAATATTTATATAATGACTCTGTTCAGTCAACAGGAAGCTCTGTAGTGATAAAAAACTCTTAGAAAAAAGAACTCGGTAAAGAGTTTTTAGTAATTCTTTTATTCTTCGTGTCATGAAAGTAACTGTAACATGTTTCCAGTATTTTTTTTCTTTAGATTTTAACTGTCTGCTCAGTTTCAATATGTAATCAGTAAGACCTCTCAGCAGACAGGAAAAATATGTACTTTTAATAAAAAACTCCAAGTGAGATAATACGGTCTAAGGACTTTCTGATGAGATTGGCTCTTTTTACCATGCCCATTACTTTATTCCTTGTGTTTATTTTCTGTGTGAAGACACCACGACTAACATCAAGCATCTGAAATAATTGCTTAAGAAATGAGCGCTCTTTTCCTATGTTCAATATGGTAAACCGAGAAAGAAACTATACCACTTGCAGAGGTTATTCAGCCCACCGTGATCTCCTTGCTTTCTCCACTAAGTGTAGAAGGAATGTACACTGCTAAATTAATTGCTTTAATTAGCTGCCTAAAACTAAACTAGGCTATTGAGTTTCGAGGATTGTTCTGAGAAGAATTCTCTAGGATAATCCTTGGGGGCTGCAATATTTCACTAATAAAATACTTAGTTTAGTTAAGGAACAGTATTTAAATGTAAGAGATGTTGATTTTGCCACTTTAATCTTTCTTTGTGTTACTACTCATAATTTTATTTTTTCTCTTTTTTTGTTTTTATTGTTTATAATTAGTTTTAAACCCTAAGACATTAATAAATAAAAAACTACCGTCAGTGTACTACAGTCAGTGTAAAATACTTTTACAAAGCTGTGGGGTCAATATGACAGACCGCCCCTGAATTAGTTGTAGTAATTATTAGAGTTTAATTTGAAAGAAACAAAAGATGTTGAATTTATCTTCTTGACTTAAAGAACGGTTTTTCAGTTACTTTTGAATTACAAAGATTGGCAAGAGCTGGTAATGACAGTTAGTGCTTAATTTAGGATTGTAATGGTCAAAGTGCATGTCCAGAACACTAAATCCAGTTCCTGAATTACTAAAATGTGACTCAGCTGTATTCCAATCTTTATTCAATTTGTACTTCGGACAGGTGAGATGGAGAGAAATAATGGTTATATGCTACATGAATAGTCCTCATTTTTGGAGCCAATGAGGGATGAGTCTGGCAACTGGAAACAGCCAGTGCTTGTGTTCAGTTATATTACATGTCCACCCAAAATAATGAATAATAGGAGTTTGAGCTAGTGTAGAGCAACACTAATGCCTTTAGTGTACTGGTACAAAAGTAATTTTTAAGAGCTGTTGTCGTGGCTCAACCCCAGCCAGCAACGAAGCCCCACATCAGTGCTCACTCACTCATTCACGCACTCACTCCCACTCCTCTGCGGGATGGAGGAGAGACTAGGAAGGGAAAAAGTGAGAAAACTTGTGAGCTGAGATAAAGACACTTTAATAGGTAAAGCAAAAGCTGCACATGCAAGCAAAGTTAAACAAGGAATTCATTCACCATCTCCCATGGGCAGGCAGGTGTTCAGTCACCTGCAGAAAAGCAGAGCTCCATCACGTGTAAGAGTGACTTGGGAAGACAAATGCCATCACTCTGAATATCTACCACTTCCTTCTTCTTCCCCAGCTTTATACGCTGAGCATGATGCCATATGGTCTGGGATATTCCTTTGGACAGCTGGGGTCACCCGCTGCGGCTGTGTCCCCTCCCAGATCCTTGTGCAACCTCAACCTCTTCACTGTGAGAAGCAGGAAAGGTCTGAACTCTGTGCAAGCACTGTTCAGCAGTAGCAAAAGCATCCCCGTGTTATCAACACTGTTTTCAGCACAAATCCAAAGCACAGCCCCTTGAGCAAGTGAAAATATGGATCCATTTTATTTATCACTTGAATGATATATAAATTTTCTGTGAAAACTGTTGTGTGCTTTTCATGTTTATGTCCTTTTACTTTTTTGATTTTTAATCTGAGGGTAATATAGATAATTTCTTTACCTAGTGAAAATATTTGGCTTCTATCTCTTCTATGAAAAAGTTACTCTTTCTAAAAATAGATATGAGCTAAAATGCTGGAAAAAGTAAACTTTGCTGTGTTTGAAGACATTTCAGCCTCAGAGAGGAAGAGAGATCACCCCACTGTTGAGAATGAAGGAAAAAAAGAGGCTAAAAGATGTTTGCATAATGTTTTAATAGGCAGCTTCCTTAGTGAGAGTGTGGCTTTTCTTTAACCTCCTGTGTTGCATAAAGAAAAGAGGAACTCAGTGCTAGACACTTTGAAAACAGATTAACACTTGACTATTTACTTCCAGTTCATACAGTTAAGTATGTTGGCATTAAGCAGACAATGTACCTAATTACTTCTAGGAAGAAGTATGAATAATTTGACTCCTCTTTGGATGTTTGTACAATATGAATTAAACAAAAAAATGCCTTTATATGAATCCATGTAAATTCTACTACTTTCATTGCAAAAAGCACACATATACCTAAGAGAGGAATATCTTAAAGTATACCAAAATTTTAAAAAAAATGGGATGAAGACTATGTGTCCAAATTTCTATCAAGTGACTTTCCACTGTCTCTTTGAAGATACAAACACCTTTTCAGTTCTTATTCAATAAGAAGTTTAAGGATGTATTAGTTTTTTGTCTAAACTGGACAGATTCTGCAATTTTGTGATCCAAAAATAAAGCTGAAATCACGTTTATTTACTGTGACTTTCAAATATTGCTGTTGCAATAATATCAAGAATTATGATATTTAAGGAAAGAAAAGAGGAAGAAAATCCCTATTCACATTCCTCCTCCTCTATGTCATAGAAAGGAACTTACAGGACTAGAAAAAAGTGGATCCAACTGTGACACTGACACACTATGTCACCACAGACACATTAAATAAATTTCTGTACCTAAAGTCAGAATAGGTCTTTGGAATGCATGTGGAAGCAAGTGGTACTAAAACACATTCAAAACTTAAGCTGTAACACCAAGAATCTTTATTATTCTACTCTATCCCTTGGTGTCTTGAAATTATTAATTTCTCTGCCTAAATCTGCTTTGAATCTGATTTGTAAGGCTTTCTGAGGTGTATCTGTCGTGAATTGAGATGCCCAGAATTCCCCTAAAATGCTGTTGTTGGTACTTTTTTTTTGCTTTTAATTTTTTTTACCCCAAACAGTAGAAGAGTAGATGATAGTAAAATGTCTTTTTATTCAATTTATTTTATTTTAAACTACGTAAAGACGTACAATCAATTCACTCCTCTGCCAAAGAAAATTATATCCCATATATCCTTATATTTATTTATCTGATACAATAGCAGTGAGATTACTTACTGTTTCATCTAGGGAAATTCTCTGTCCATTTCTTGCAAAAAAAAGTGCTGAAAAAAAAGATTAATTTTCTAAATATTGATCAGATAATCAATAACAATTAGACACAAAATTTCTATTATGATAGTCAGAGATAGTTTTCCAAACTCAATAAATAGCATGACTATCTCAACGCCGGATTTTTTTTCAGACAGATTGAACACTCAAAATTCTTTGCTTTAGTTCATGTACTGAAAGGTATATTGTGACTAAGAGGGACTAGATTCAGAAGCAGAATTTTGTATAGGAAACGAATAGCAAAAGAGATTCCTCAGACATCCAATCCTGAAGAACTTCAGGTTATAATAAACCAGCTTTATTTTTAAATGATCACACCTCATCTAACTTTTTTACACAATCACCTGATTATCATCGGACTTTGGCCAGCAATCAGTCCCAAAATAGCATCCTCCTACTATTGTCTTTTTAACTTTGCATTCTCAGGTTCCTACTCTACAAAATATCTTGGCTTCAGTATTGAAAATGAAGACATGCTCAAGAAGAAAGTCTTGCAACTGATCTGCATTTTCAAACTTACCATTTTCATTAGTAAATATTTTCTTACAAACTACAGATACCTTTATAAATTTAATATAAGCTGAAACGTTTTAGATTCAGAAGGAAAGGCAAAATATCTAACTGAATAGCCAAAATCTCAGGATACAAGAAACCCACTTTTAAATTATGACCAAGAATTCAGTTTCCACATCTCGGATGAGAGTTGTTAGTAGTACCTTTAAAAGAGTATTTGTTTACATAATGTTAAGATCCAGTTAATATTAGGGTTCTTTAGAAATTTCTCTGCCCAAATTAAGGTGCAAACGACACCATATGCCAGTGACAATAATATGGGTTTTATTGTATAGTGAATATGAGAGAGAGAGAAAGAAAGAAAGAAGTAGAGAGAAAGGAGTGGAGAATAAGCGGGGGGGGGGACAGGGAATGCCAGAGACAGAGTAAAAGAAATATCACCACTCCGTAAGTCCCATTGGCATCCTGATGGTCTTCAGCGGGTCTCCCTGGTGGTGAAGGTCCCCCCGTCTGCATGGAATCCCCTGAGTTAATATACATCCTTAGGCTGGGTGGCAATGTCCGGGCATGTCCCCCTGGGGGAGCGGGGGGAGGCAGGCTCTTGCAGCAGACTCCGGATCTGTTGCACCACGTGCAGTCCTGTGGTGCAAGGCCTGCACTTTGGGGGGTCTTTGATGGGTTTGTGACATCCCCTCAGCTGCCTCTCACGTGACAGTCCCGTGGATGTGGCCTGTGGGGCTGGGGGGTTCCACAGCTGGGCCGGTTTGTGTAATGGAGGATGGGGGTTTATTGCCTCTGACCAGAGGTTACACCACACACCCGACACCTCCTCTTCCCCCCCAGCTGGGGGGGCAGTCTGTGTAAACCTGGCTTCTGTGAGCTGTGCCCTACCCCCCACCCCAAACTCAGCGCAGCTGGTGGCTTTGGCCTTTTGTGGGTGCATACCTTCCCCTCCGCCTGAGATGACCGAACAATGGGTTTCCCTTTATCTAATCAGCAGTTTGATTTTCAGTACAAAGTACCAGTCTTCAGGGAGGCTTCTTCGGTTGCAGCTTCTTTGTCACGAACAAAACTTATATCAATGTTTGAGGCATGAACTTTTTCAGTCTCTGACACATAAACAGCTACAGAATATTATGTGGTTAAACTATCCACTTTCAAAACTTCTTTTATGAGTAATCATGTAAATTTTTTGAGTCTCATTTTTATTTAAATGTGAAATTAAACTAAACTCTAAAACCTTGAAATTATTATGCAAATAGAAGGCTTGTTTTCCAGTTAACCTTATCAGGAATGAGGAAGGAATAAGCCTAAAGTTTGTGTTAAATAATGAGGAAAGTTCTAGTGAAAAGCCTTTTTCAGACATGTTTATGTGTTTGGAGTGTGTCTTCCATTTGAGAGTTTAATTTTGTGGGGTTTTTTTAAATAAACAAAATTATTATTTCAAAGGGTATTTTTAGCATGTTTCAATTCTATGACTGTGTCAGAAGTCAAGTAACGTGTCAGCTACTGTCTGTGTCTGAAGATGCTCCATTTGTAACTGATGCTTTCTGTGCAGGAGAACCAACCTCAGGCCCCTGGATCTGGGTACCCCATCCCAGAACATCCATGTTCAAAACCCAGCCCTTCCAAAGTAAGTTGTTCTGCATTGTGTTCTGCACTCAATGATATGCTGCTGACTGGAAAAGCTCTAGCACATAGTCAGTTTATAACAGATTTTAAAGATCCTTTACCCTGCTGCTGCAGTCACCAATGTAAAATATCTAGATACCCAATTTTAATTTATTACCTAACTTTTCCTCAAGAGCTGTAGTTTTCCTCTCATTTTCATTATGATTTATAAAACAATACAGTTAGTTTATTTGACATCATTTAAATGTTTCAGTGATGATGGGAAAAAGAAAGTTGATATAAACCCATGATTTTGGAAACATTAACAAAATTTTGATTACTTTTTATTATTCAGTAATTTAATACATTTTTTAAACTAGAACATCTTTTAAAAAGAGGGGTTATTCAATAACAATTTCAATTACATTAACTCTCCAGAAAAAGGTCACCTCTTATACAGAAAAAAAGCTGTGCTGAATAACTATTTTGCATATGATCACACTTTGACAGTTAGATCCTGAAATATTTTAGATGCACTACTGATTACAGACAGATGCATTCTGACTCACAACATTTCAGAGCTAATTGAAATACTGACATGGTGTTTAGGATGACAATTTCCCTTCTTACTCGTGCATTTCTACTAGTTGGCCACAGCAACGTCTTTCTGCATTAAAATATATCAGGATTCCCAAAGCTGCAATTTCCACTGTATAAAAAGCAAAGGAAAAGAAAGGGCAGTATTTTGCAAGAGCCTTTACTGTATTGTGTTTATTGGCACTGCATATATTTCTATTTTATACCCACTTTTATTTAGTCATAGTGATTGAACTTCGGTTATACTACTGCCCATTAAAATGGAGTACCATGCCCATCATTCACTACTAAATGCTGACATAAAACTTTCAAAATATGTGAAAAATTTATATTAAAAACAATAAATTGGAAAAACCCAACCCAAACTGAACACCCCACACAAAGAATTCTGAGTAGACTTTCTTAGAATACATTTTTATAAGAATTATATATCCTGTATATTCTACATAGCTGTTAAGAAATAATTATAAAGTCAGAGGGAAAAAATTACACTATTTTTCAGAGTTTCTCTTATTCTCAAAAATCCTATCTTTATCTTGCTTTAACATTGCCTTGTTTTCAAAGGTGTTGGAAACTCAAAGATTTAAGACTTCATTTGACTCCTGGTTTTCTGAGGGATCCACATGCATGATAAATCATAAAAAAAAACCTAAGAAATGTATTAGGTATTAATATATTATAGATTTATAAATTCAACAACTGTGAACAAAAATATGGTTTATTAAGCACTTGTAATTTCACAGTAACATTCTTCTTGAAGTCAAAGATGGTTTAATAAGTCAGAATAGAATAGAACATTTTAGGCATTTAGATACTAATATTGAAGAATTTGTAACACTGAAGAAAGCACAGAAAGTATGACAAAACATCAGCAGAAAGAAAATGTAAGAAGTTATTGTAGAACTAAGAAGTCCATTTTTTAATTTTATCCCCTGGTTTTAACTCTATTATTTACACAAATACTTAGTGATGATGATGATGATAATGATAATGATAAATGGGAACACACTGTCCTTAAGAAGTAGGAAAACTATGAAATAAAATAAAACTTTCTAAAATTTTATTCTCATTGTTATTCCAAGTTCAGTTTGTGGAGCGGAAATTATTCCTGAGAGAAAATCTACTTGCAGACTTGGTAGTTGCCTTTCACTGTCACTTAGCAATCAGAAGTTGTGTTTTAAAACTTAGTATGCCCACTGCACAATATGTATTTTTAAATTCAGTTTCCTTCCAAGCAAAAGGTACCTGAAATTCAGGTGGGGAGAAATGGTGATTCAGTAAGCCTACTTTTGTGGAATGAATATATAAATCCTAATCTGAGTCATAATTCATAAATATTAATCTCTTTTCTTTGCACTGGAAGAATACTGAATATCAGTTTTTCTTAACTACTTAAAACCAGATGGGATAAAAAGCTTCCGAAACTGTTGATTAAGAGACGATTTGTCTTAACATCAGCCATCTTCTGCTAGTTTTTGTTAAATTCTTCTTTCATGACCCCAGTAATTAGGAAATAACCTCTCAAAAGTTGAATTCAACACTTTGAAAAAAAGTAAATTCCCTTTAGTGAATTATCACAATACTTGTTTTTATGAATTAACTCCAGATCTAATAATTCAATTGTTTAATGGATTCTTATCTTCCTCTACATATATTGTATATTTATTAACATATATTGTGAATTTGCCTTTAGGACAATAATATTCAAGTAGTCTACTTGAATTCAAAACGAACTTTGTTCACTTAGAAATAATAACTTATTTAATCTATGCACCATTCATGATATATAGTGTGCATCTTTACCAAACATGGGCTGTAACACTTTGAACAAAATACTTCTAAATACTAAAAAGAAAACTTAGGAAACAGATGCACTTTCACATGTTACTGAATTTCTCATTTCTTGAGAGAAAAATTCAACAGCTTTTAACATTCCAGGTGTTACTGACCAATTCCCACCTACTTATTCCATAGAAATCTTAAATTTAAAAAAAAAAAAATAAAAATAAAAGTAAAAATAAAAATAAAAGAATCCCTCTCTCTTTCCCATTGATTCCAAAGGAAACCTGAAAAGTTATTACTTCATTTTTCTTTTTAGTTTTTTTTTCCTTTTCGGCACTGGGAAAACAGAATACAAGGAGTGGGAAGTGTTTCATATTAATTTTATAGTTCTGAAATTTTGATTGCTGCTGTGTTTATCTCTAATTTCAGAATATTGGGCTGGAAGGTAATCCAGATGAAGATGTATTTGCTTCATCTGTCCAGCCCATTATCCTGACTTCTTGGGAAATAATGAGTTTGAAGATGCATCAGGGTATTTCACTCAGCAGACTTTAATCACTAGCAGATTATGAGTAATATAAAGGGGCTTGATTTGGTCATTTTAGGTAAAAGAAAATTAAAAAGAGTTGGGATAACTCAAAGTACCTCTATGAAGCTAGAAATCAGGGCCTGGAGCCTTTTCCTGTGCCATGGTACCTTTTGCATAGTTACTTAGTGGTAAAGCAGTTATCCAGAAGAACTGTGTTTTAGGCCATAATCAGACTGTGCAGGCTTAAAATATACAGATTTTGCATCTCAGTGTTATTCCTTAGTGATCACAACTGCCGTACAGCAGTGCTCCTTCTGCATTTTACTTTAGACAGTCACTGGATAGCAAGGACAGAAACACCTAAGGGAAAACAGCCTGCTCTCCTCTAAGTTGGATATTCTAGCCATCTTTTGCAGACTGGGCTACTGCTTCCTTGAAAAACTTTTGGATCACATCGATATCCCCTCCCCACTATGTAAAAAGATGAGAGCTGAAATATTCCAACTTTGATATGAGCACACCTATTTTGGCAATGTTTTGTGTCCCAAACTGATTATTGTTACTTCAGAAAAAAACACTTAGTCTATTGCATACACAACGTTACCAGTTAGGAACCTGTGGCCAGAAATCCTCAGTCCCCTGCAGAATCTCAAGTGCTTTGGTTTCATGGGCAGGATTTTCCCGTGTTACTCTTTTCAGTTTAAGGCTCCTAATGTCACTTCAAAGGTACTTTGTTCTCCTTCAAGCCTTTGGGAAAATACGACTTTACAAATTTTTGTCTGTTTTGTTGTTTTGTTGGGTTTTTTTAGGAGAAACCTTAGAGACATATGCATAAAAAACAGCTTTGCAAGGCTATAATTATCCCTTTTTTGACATTTGAAGTTGTGCATCTGTGAATCCTCCTGTTTGTCCCATACCTTCATAGGGCTTAGAGATAACATGATTTCTTGCATTGCCCTTAAAATGCTCATTAAACTAGAGCTTTGCATTCAGAAAACTATAATCTCCTCTAATCAGTATGCTGCCATTGCATAAGCAGTAGGTCACCTGTGGCCTCTTTCCAGTTCTTTGCAAATAGATCCCTACAACAACCTTCTGAACACTGACATGCTTCTGCTGATTAAAACCTGGGAGTCCAAATATATAGGTGTCAGGCTGAAAGGCAACAGTAAGACTAAATGGTGGTCTGCTCATACTTAAACACAGCATAACACTACTAGCTGTGCTTTTTCCCATCTGTTTTACAAGAAAGAATTAGAAAGGAAAGTATCCGTTGTAGCTCCAGGTGCTTGCAATGCACCCACTTAACACAGATGGCAGAAGGCCTGCCTGTCAATGGGTGGAACTTCCTTTGCCAAGCAAACTAGAATTGCAGCTAAAATTGTATGGGTCTTGTTTTGCCTTTTCTTCCTTTTTTTTTTTTCTTTTTTCTCACACTCTGCCCACAAAAGATATGAAATTTTCTTTACGGCATATGATTTATAAAGTGCAGACTTTTTCTGATGCATGATATAGATAAAAGGCAGTCTTGAAGGAGATGTGCTTGTCGTCCACTTAAAAAATTGTCAAGGTTAAAATGCCTAAGAGATGGCACCAAATTCTTACGGGAATTTCACTTGTGGGAAAATACTTCACCCAGAATTTGATTATAATCTAGGTGAACATAGAATTTTAGATATGGAAAAGACCACCCAAATCACTAAATCCAGCTTTTTTTATTACAAAATAACCCCAACAATTCATACAGTGCCTTCATAAATTCCTACACTAATCAATCAAACTGGATTGCTCCAGCACTTTTTGTATATGATTTCTCTGAAGTGGCTCTTCTGCTCACTTAGCTGTCAAGTTGTTAATATCCTTGAAACATTAATTTAGTATCACATAAAAACTCAAAGGCCTACTCTGATTCCTTTCTAAGAATTCTGTTTAATTGCTCTGCGTTTGTATTGCCCGGTGGTTCTGAAGACTTGTCTGTTTCCTCTTAACAATTTGTCAAGAACGTAAAACTAAAGGCTGTTTTATCTTCCTACCAATGATGGTATTCTCCTTCTTGTGAACAGGATTACTGCATCCTTAGCTCATCTCTTAACAAAGATCAGACTAACAAAATAAATTAAAGCAGAAATTACATGCTCTGAAAATCCACACAATGTTTGGAGATGCACACTTTGCGTGGGAGACTACAGAAAGTTTTAGTATCTTTTCATATATATTCATGTGTATGCAGCAAACTATAATTTGCCTTATTGACTATGTCTAAGGCATTTTTAAATAGGTCTGGCCTGTCGTCCTGCTGATACAGCCTAAGCTGCTGAAGATATATTTGTTTCACAGGCAAATATTCAGCACATATGTTACAGATCTCAGTCAATGTGGCTGCAGACTAACAGAGGGCAGATTTTCTGTCAGCTCTCAGGCTCTTTCTTGTCCAGTGTTCCTTTGATATATTGCTCAGGGAACACTAATCAGAAACATACAGTTTGCATAGAGGCAGCCAGACAACAAGAAGCCAATGTGTCTGTTTTTTGGGTTATTATATTTTTTTTTACGCTGTGATTGGCTACATAAATGCACAGGCATTTGGGGGCAGCGTAGAAGGTAAACTTGGAACTGCATAGAGTAGGATAAATTGTCCTACTAGATTAAAATATGCCTATGGCAGACTCTTTCCTTGGAAGCTAAAGAAGGTATCAACTGATGTGATGAAGTACTACCAGTGGTAACTAGAGACTGACAGAATATTTGGAGAAGAAGGGGGTTTGCAGTCATCTGCATAACAAAGGATAGAAAGCTAAATAGCCTGTTCCAAAACAGACCATTAAAAGGAATTAGAAATACAAATTAAGGGAGAGATTGAATTTTGGATTAAAAACTTGCTTCAATTATGCCATTTTAAAAAGTGAATAATTTAGTGATTTGGGTTTCTTGTGTGAGTTTTTTTTTTTTTCCCAAGCTAAGTCTCCAAAGAGCCCTCTACTGCAGAGTGTCATGTGGAAATCTTTTCCACACAGATTTTCTGGTGCATACAAAAACGCTTATTATATCATAAAACGTATCTTTGTAAATCCATTCCCTGTGGTGTGTATCCCCTGCAAAGATAATGTTTGGACTGTAAGTTAAAAATGATCAGTGATCAGTAGCTTTGCACACTGTCCTGATATTTGCAACATACTGCTTACTTGGCAGTACTTCTGCTGCTGAAGGGAGGTGTTTCTGCTGCTGCTTGAGGTCGTGTTCTGTCTGCATCATCAGTAACTTTGTTGCGTTCAGCCAAACCCCTAGCTGAGGTCAGAGGTCCTCATTTCAGCTAGGACTGGTGCAACCATGCTAATTTACTCTGCACATGAGATTCCAGCCCTTATGGTGGGTAAGGTCTAGATGCTTAGCAGGTTTCTCCAATATTTGCTGAAAACTGAAAAAGGGAATATCCTGTAATTAATCTGCACATGGGTTCAGTTTTCCTCTCTTTGACAAAGCTATTTACAGTCATGATCATTATGCATGTCGGTAAATTATCCAGACCGTGCAGGATCAATGTCTCTAGATATAACAGGAGAATAGAAGCAATTTATGGTATAAAAAGAGGCAACTGCTCAATTTTGAGAGTTTATTAACAGAACTGTAATTATCTGATTTAATATTAGAAACAATAACAGCTATTTTTTTTTTTTTAATTTATAGGTGGAATTGCCTAGACATTTTTTTAAGATTTAGAAAGTTTGAATAATTAAAAATTATTTCCCCTCACCCTTCCGCAATTAAATGTAAACATTTAAATGGAATTAAAGAGACAACATATAGCAAGTTGTATTCCAAGCTAAAATATACACGGGATTAGTATTCTGAAAGCAAATTGGTTCATAAATGTCTGAGTGCCTTACCACAGGAAAGTATCTTTCCTTCTCACAAAAGTGTGATGTTCTTTATTCCTTTTACACAGGCATTCCATACAACCTCTGCTTAAATTAAAACTCTGTGTCGTCTTTCTCATAGGCACCATTTTCATCCTTTGCTCTGTATTCATTTCTGGTCTCTTGAAGCTAAGATATTGAAAAGGATAAATTTGGCTTGATAGCAGTATGTATAACGATGCTACTGTAGGTTGCTAGGATACCATTTGGTGGTCAACAGTCTCCAGTGCAGCTGCTCTTAATAGCCAGACTGACAGACATATTTGCTTTTATCCCCCTTAATGCTTGGGCTACAGAAATTTCTTAGTCTATTATATTTTGACTTTCGAGGAGAGGTAAGCTTAGAGACAAAGACATGGGAGAGGGAGAGAGATGTTATTTTATTTTATTTTATTTTATTTTATTTTATTTTATTTTATTTTAGTAGCAAATGCAAGTTACCCCAATGAATTTAAAAATAAACATATACCAGTCTCTGCAAGTTTTATAACTCTTGGTACATGAGCAAACACAAGAGCTAATCCAATGTCCATTACAGCAGCTGAGAATCTTTCACTTATTTACTATGACTCTGCTAGCACTCCTTGGCTTTTTCTCTGAGGATTTTGAGGGCTAAAAGCAAAAGATGCAGCAAGTTGAGTTACATAGCTGCGTGGTTTAGTTGGTGGCATCCAAAAGTTCATATGCTTTGTAGGATGCACGCAAAAGGAACATGTAAGAAATTCACACTTGACTTACTCAAGAAAAAAATGCTTTTTTCCACAAGAACAAATAGTCGTTGCTTTTGTTTCAATAGAATTGCTTATGAAACATTGAATTTTGGTGCCACTTCCTGAGTGCTGACCACTTCTAGAAATTAGTCAGCTTTACTGAGTCACTAAGTATAAGTTTACTACCTTAAATTTAGATGTCATTTCTCAAAAAAAAAAAAAAAAAAACAACCAAAAAAAACCAAAAAAA